>JACYXH010000400.1:535000-545000 GCA_026745465.1 Lota lota | reverse complement strand
TTTCACTATACCACACATGAAGCCGCTGTGTGACCGGAGAGAGGAACAGAGTCGTCTCGTCTAACTTCCTGAAAAAGGAATCCACTTGACTTGTAAATGCTACAATATTGTCTACCAGCAGCAGAAAAAAAAGAACTTGTCTAGACAGCGCTCTAGACAGATTTAGCTCAGACATTAGTATCCATGGGCGGAAAAGTCGTGCACTGAAAAATTACGGTGCATGTTGATATCGCTGGGGTCAAGAGTCATTGGACTCATTTCTCTTTAAAAAAAAGTGTGTGTGTGTGTATCTGAGTGTGTGTGTTTCTGTGTGTGTGTGTGTGTTTTCCTGCCTATCGCATCGCCTGCTGACCGAATGTCTTGAGCAAACTTGATCTTACACATGTGGTTTCATTATCTCCCTCTCCCTCTCCCTCTCTCTCTCTCTCTCTCTCTCTCTCTCTTTTTCTCTCTCTCTCTCTCTCGTCTCCTCTGTGACACGAGTGGTCTTTACTGGGATCAGGGCAGGGCAGGGGAAATGAACAACAAGAAGAGTACACCCACAGAGTCAACTTCTCCAACTCTCCTGCTGCCTGGACTCCAAAGATTGATGATGTGAGTCCCAGTTTCAACGATGTGAGGAACAAGTGGCCCTCGGAGACTCATTACCCCTCAGTGGACCGGCAGAATGGAGTGACGCCGGCCCTGATTACCAGATTCATCAGCTGCTCTTTCACAAATGTCCGCTGATGCGCTGTACATTTCAAAATAAAGGAGCCCCCCCCCCCCCCCCCCCCCCCCCCCCCCAACCGAGGAAGTAAGACTGAAGCGGTGAAAAGAAAGAAAAGCAAAGGATAGGTAGATAGACAGACAGACAGACAGACAGACAGACAGACAGACAGACAGACAGATAGACAGATAGAAAGATAGATAGATAGATAGATAGATAGATAGATAGATAGATAGATAACTATCTCTCAATATATACATCCATCTAATTATTTATCAATCTAATCCATCTGTCATAATGTTAGATAGATGGATAGATGGACATATAAATGGACAGAGGATATATGGTTAGATATATATATAGATAGATAGATAGTTGGAAAGAAGAGCAAAAGATGATCTGAAGATGTTAACAAGAAATGTTTGATTTTCGGTTTCTTCTTTACTGTATGGTACACTTCACTTCCTCAAAGATTGCGTAAATGGAGGGATTAACCATCTTCATAACCCCGATATGACCCAGACAGGCATTGGTCCATCTATTATTATCATGACATCAAATATCCCTAACCTCAATTTGTAATCCCTCTTCATTACTACCCCATGACACACACACATACACACAACACACATCCCTACATCACCCCCCACACACGCACACCATACAGACACACACACACACACACACACACCCCTGCGAACACACAAGCACACACCCAAACACCCCTTCCACACAC
Organism: Lota lota; assembly: GCA_026745465.1. Taxonomy (NCBI): domain Eukaryota; kingdom Metazoa; phylum Chordata; class Actinopteri; order Gadiformes; family Lotidae; genus Lota; species Lota lota. The sequence continues at coordinate 543,555 of JACYXH010000400.1, read as the reverse complement.
ACACACACCATACACACACACACACACAAACACAAACACACACACACAAACACAAACACACACACAGTCATACACACACAAACAACTCTCCACTAGGCCTATCCGTTTCTCATTTAGTTTAACTGTCATTTTCTACCCACACCAAAACATTTGCGGCACCTGCCCGTGTGCCTGACTGCCCCCCCTTCCAGTCCGTAGCTCCTCGCGGCCCCCGTACCCCAGTCTGTCAGGGGCCGGCTTCCCATGTCCATCAGCGAGTGATGGATTAGGTTGGGAGGTTGTGACCCCACTCCCCAGAGGTCAGCGATCTCATCTGTCGCTCACCTCTGCATCTCGCAGTGAAGGGACCCTTATGTCATATGAGCTAAATCTAGAAACAAAAAGATAATATTCAAATATTTTGATCAACAACAAACAACAACGATAAGAAGTGTGTGTGTGTGTGTGTGTGTGTGTGTGTGTGTGTGTGTGTGTGTGTGTGTTGGGGAGAGGAAAGGGGGTGGAAATACATAATTCAAATGCATATTTTAATGCAAAATAACTGTTCGTATTCATTTGTTTGATTTTTGTTGTTGTTCTCAAGTTGCAGGGTCAAATGCTCATCCATGGCCAAAGTTCAAAGTTAATTTCGTGCATGGTGTGTCACAAGGACTCAGACATACAGATCACCTGAAAACAGAGAGATTGAGAGAGACAGAGAGAGAGAGAGAGAGAGAGAAGGAGAGAGGGAGAGAGAAGGAGATGGGGCGAGCTAGGCAGAAAAAAAACAGGGAGGGATTTATATATAAACAAACGCACAAGAACAATAAATAAATAAATAAACAAACAATATAGAATAGTGTCAGGGCCTCCCCTCTGACAGGGGCCGTAGCTCAATGTTATTTCCCGCTTTTGCAGAAATACCTAATTCCCCCCTTTTATTTAATCAAGAGTCTCCTTCGCCCCTGGAGCCGCGGTCCCATCCATGGCATCCCGCTTGTCCTGATTTACAGTCCCCGCTCCCTTTATGAGTACCTGTTTCATTTTCTGGTCTCTCTGGCTCTGACACCTAAAGTGATAGGATTTTTATGCTTTTGATAACTATATGAGTTTCACTTTGGCCCGGAACCCTTGCTCCTGTCATCGCATGACGATAAATTACGAAAAAATTAAATTATAACAAATACCCAGATACACACAAGACTACGACAACTACAAGCTCGCAGAGAAAGGGGAAAAATGGAAAACAGTTTAGATTCGTCGAGGGCAAGGAAGAAAGGAATGCTGCTGGATCGTAATCCAATAGCCACATCGTCGTAAAAGAAACTAGTAAATATTTAGCAACTCTCGAAAGAGCTTTTTCGATAATGTCACACATGCAGCATTGTCATGCACCTCTATTGTGGCTTCATAGCAGAACGTCATACTCCGGGAAGTTACGCACCAAGACTCAACCCCATCCCTAACCCACCTGCCTGACAGCGCTGTCCCAACCGTTCTCCCCCCTCTTTGTTCCCTTCCAAACCTGTCTACTTGCCGTACAATGTGTGACAAAAGGCTAGCAATTTAATAAAAAACATATATATTATCAAACGCGTATACAAAAGAGATCATTTCTAAGAAAGAAAATACATTCAACAAGACAGATTGAGCCCAAATGCTATACTCATGCCAGGGCCACATTTATTACTCTCGCGTCTGCATTGTAGCCGAAAGCCAACTAGTTACCTCGGCAATGACATTAAGCCATGAGCAAACGGCTGATTAGGTGTAATAAAGTCAAAGAAAGATGACGCACTGTACCAAGAACCAATATCTAAGGAGTGGGTGAGGAAATGTCAAGCATTTCAAAAGAAAACCATTGTGAGAGTGTGGTTATGGCAACAATGAAAATGATCCCCTGTGTGAACAGGAAAGCGTTAGTGAAAAGGAGAGAGAGAGAGAAAGAGAGAGAGCGAGAAAGAGAGAGTGACGAAGGAAGAGAGGAGCAATCGTGCTCACATCACTCGTTTCGTTTCCCAACTTGGGCATGTGTGTGTGCTTGCCTGTGCGTGCATGTGCATGTGTGTGTGCGTGTGCGCGTGCGTGTGTGTGTGTGTGTGCTTGTGTGTGTGTGTGTGTCAGGGGCCATGAAAACAGAAGAGAAGGTCGCGGTGAGAATTGGGGGGCTCTGTTGGCACTGGTTCCCCTGGCGTACTTACAATACAAACCGTGGGGTGAGGGGGTGAGGGGGTGAGGGAGTGAGTCGGGTGGGTGGGGGGACGACTTGCCCAGAGCCCTTCTAACATGGACAGAAGGTCCCCGTGCACCCGTCATGTCTCCGCCCATGGGAGACGGAGAGATCACACGAGCCAGCCACATAAGCAGGTTTCCTTTAGGCCAACAAATGAACTACTTGTTGTGAAACAAAGTTTTTTGCTAAGCGGTTTTATTGGCAGTTTATTCCATGGATCCTAACCGTATGTCCTCCATGAGGATGGGACCATGCACGATTTTATTTATTTGTTCATTCATTTGATATTTGTTGTTGTTTTGTTTTACCTTTTCATTCATTCTTCTATTGTTTTTATTACATTTTTCTTTTTAAAAATGTTTATTTTGGGAATGTTATCTGTTACCTAACGTTTAAGTTAAGTCCTCCGCTCTGCAAGTGAACATGTCGTGTGCCATTATTCTGTGCGAAATCAGCTCTTCTAATGAAATGACTCCAATGTCATGTGACTAAACAGCTACAACCTTCTCAAACTGTACAAGCAAACTCTTTGTTATGTACACAGGCTGTGGATGCATGCATATATCTATGGGCAATAGGCAAAGGGCCTTCAAGTGATGATGATGAGGTTACAAAACATTAGTGTGCGAACCTTAACATACACAAACTAATTTCTACATCCCAATCAACACAGCTCCCCTTTAAATTATTTAGTAATGCGAGCCTGCGCCGTGTCCGTATTCTCCAGTGAATGACGCCCTGGATATATTTGGAACATCACACTTTTAAAAGTGGGAGCTCTGACTCCCGAGGGTCATTTTCTGCTCAGGTCTTAATTGAGAGTGTTCTGGAAAAATCATTACTATATTAATGATTTAAAACAAAGTAACTACCTGATTTTTTTCTTCTTTTTTCCAGGAGGAAAGGGGAGATTTGCTTCCAATCAATACCCATGCACGCTCATTATAAGGCCTTGAAGTTATAGTAATTAGGCAGACACCAATAACTTTTAATGATCCTTGTTTTTAATTGCATATTATCGGACTGCACAGCCTGTGTGCTTATACCCAAATGTAAGACAATGGTGGGGGTACATTGATTAAGAGGAGGAGTTTACGGCTAGGCTGTTGGGTGTTCTATTTTATTCTTTACAGCTACAAAAACAACAGTGGTGTCGATAGTTTGTGTACTGTTCATGGTAAAAGGCCAAAGCTATTTATTTCACTTCACATCGTCTCCAGTTCTTTTGTGTAACCTCACTCCCTCCATTTCTCTCTCTCTCTCTCTCTCTCTCTCTCTCTCTCTCTCTCTCTCTCTCTCTCTCTCTTCTGCTATCTCATTAGCGAGTCTTTGAGACAGAGAGGTTTTGTAATAAGTTACAAAACCTCACTTCCCCTTCCTGCTGTCTGTCGAAGTCAAGGACGTGAGGCATGAAATTAAAATTAAAATAAGTTCATAAACAGACAATTTCAAAATGCACTTTATCAGCTACGAGAGGAAGATATGGTTGTGGATGCGTAAGCATATCAAATTAATCAGAAGTATTCGGGGAGGGGAGGAGAACTAGAGTACACAAAACCAGAGGAGGGATAGGTGACTGAATATGGCAAAGGGGGAGAGCTCAGGAATAGCGTGCAGGAAATCCACTCCAACCAGTTAGCCAAAAGGTTTTGTCTTTTTTTTTACCCCCCACAGTTCCATATTGCTCTTCCCACTCATCCAATCATCTCGTTCCCTCAAATACACCATGTCAAATTGTACACTCAACGACTTACTCTGCAGGTGATTGATTAACTGAGGGGTCTTGATGTAATCTCGTTTAGATACACCACTATACCGTGTTGTGAACCAGGAGTTCTTGGGTATTCAAGTTGCCAATTATGATTCGGTTGCATGACATGGGGAGTATGCATAATGACCATATCCAGTTGATGACATGAACACACTCATCGAGGGGACTTCGATGAGTGGATGAGGGGAAACAATTTAATATATGGTTTTATTGGTTTTATGATTAATATGTGCTATGTTAAAGGGCCACTATTGTACCACCAGGTGTGATGTTGTTTAGCCATTACAAGCCATGTATAAACCTACTCTCTAGTGACATCACAAGTGGGAGTGTTTACCCAGAAGTATGATGGATAGATCAGTCTACCAGTTGGAAGAATCTACTGGATAGGTAGACTGATCTATCCATAGCACTTATTAATTATCTATAAATGTATATTCATGTTTTTTTACCGATTAGTTCATCATTAACTAAAGGCTTATAAATGACTTATGACCGAATGTTATTCTAAAGTGTTACCGGAGTCACTCATCTGAAATCCAACATAAACTAGATGTTTTATTTAAGTTTAAGTTATATTCAAATTTAATAAATATGCATTTATTTCAATATTAAGTATGACATATAACAAGTGTATTTATTTCAGATTAAAATGCAATGAAGTAAAATAATATCACTCTAATATCACAACAACAAGATGACCCCATCAGCAGAACGCAGGGTCACCACCTAACTCCTACCCCGTGTGTTTGCATCAAGCCCAGCCAGGTGGCGCACTGTAGAGGTTGACAGGAGAAGACACTCTGCCATACTTCCTGAGAGATTGGAAAAACACTGCACATATATGAATGCAGTAAACGGCATAAGAAACGCAGTCCCTGTGATGTAGGAGAGGGAGAGCAAGAGCAAGAGCGAGAGAGTGAGTGAGAGAGAGAGAGAGAGAGAGAGAGAGAGAGAGGTGGGAAACAATGCCGTTATGTATGGTGTAGTCTTGCATTGCAGGGCTGCCAAGGGGGTTGTCGACCAGATTATAAAGGCTGTAGTGGAGAGATGAAGGATGGCCGTCTTGTAAACAAGTGACAAGCGTCCCGGATGACAATTCCTAATCCATCATAGTGCTGTCAGCGGTGACCGGCGAGGTGACGGACAGAGGCGCAGGCCGAGGGGACAGCTGCTAGCCGTCACTCCAGATCATAATTTGAAAAAGCCTCTTGGCCGCGCGAACTGAGCGGACCAGACCCTGCAGTGATGGAGGGAGTGTGTGTGTGTGTGTGTGTGTGTGTGTGTGGGGGGGGGGGGAAGGCAGATGATGTGAAAGCAAGGGAGAGAAGAATTAAAGACAGACAGACAGGCAGAATGCAAGAAAAACAGAAGGGAAGAAGGATGGAAATAGGTCCCCGAAAATAGCAAGCTCCATATCTCCTCTTGCTTTTGCATATACCCTCCACCCCCCCACCCCCCACCCCCCCTCCCCAAACACACACACACACAGACCTAGCAAGTAAGTACAACTTATTTTATACAGCACTTTTCCAGAGCAACTGTCACAAAGTGTGTCTGTATCTCTATCAGTCACTCATATATAAACTCACAAATTTGTCCTGTATCCTCTCAGGGGTTCACTACAAAGTCTTTTCAAGAGAAACGTATGAGATCATACTATTTTAACTCTATAATTTGGCCTTCAAATTCTAGCAATATGTCATGTCAAGTCATGTAAGGTCGCAGGTTTTTTCTCCTTTTCCTATTTTTTTCCCTCTTTTGAGTACCCCTCTTCCCTGCCCATGCTGGTTTACGATCGGGGGGGGGGGGGGGGGGGGGGGGGAAGCAGTGGACGGGAACTTCAACGTTCACTTCGTACTTTGATGTGGATGGCGTCCCGTGAGCGTGGAGTGAATGGAAGGAAGAGGGAGAGGATGGCACAATGTTCCTGACCTTCCAAATGCATTGGCTCAGCTCAGCCTATAAATGGTCGCATTGATGCCACCGCTATGGTAGTGCCTATGGTGCCAACCATGGGGCACCATGGAGGACCAGGGGCCCCGACTGGGGCGCGTACGCACACAGGCATGAGCACACCCATGCACACTTGCATGCAAAACCACACACACACGCACGCTCTCGGGCAAGCATGCTGCACACACACCCAACCAGAATGCAAGTTGAATGTTAATGGAGAACAGATATAATGGAACATTATATTTGTCCTTTGATCATTTAGTTTGAATCAATCTTCAAGTTTGTATGTAATCTTCTTTTCTGACATTGCTTCAAGTTATGGGTGAGCTTTTGTTTACCACTTGATGTACATTTCCCCTATCTAGTTCCCTATAACGTACATTGGTTACAACCACTTAGGTTCTGTTAAACAATTTACACATTGGCCCACATTAAATGTGGTTTGTTTGTTTGTTGGTTTAAATAAGTATATAGAAGAACAGTCATACATACAACCAACAAACATATTCACTACCCCACGCTGGGGTGTTGCGATACAAGAGAGTAAGGATATTACTACTGCAGGAAAATGTTTTAACTTAGTCATAGGAAAAATATTAATATTATGCTGTGCTTCATGTTTCCTACACATCAACATTGCATAGGGTTAGGTTTAGGGTCAGGATAATAGTTAAACCTCATGGATGAACTTGCCACCTCTTGGTCATGTCTCTATTTTCAAATTAAAGCCCACACACATAACCCTGCACATGCAAACCAAATACACATATATATTCTACATACTGATACACATACACACCATGTACACAAACATGCATCTGTAGATTCCTAGATTCCTTTTCTGAAGATGTTTGTCAGATTCTTGGCAGCACAGTCATCAGCGGTCTTCAGAAAACAAAGGCTAGCAAGAACTGGGCCGCGAAAAGGCCAAATGCTTTGTGTTGATTCAAGCAAGAGGCAAAATAAGGAGAAGGGTGAAAAAAATCAATGAAAACATAAAATGGATTTAGTGTGTGTCATAAAACATAAGTAAGTGTGCTGAGATTGAGAAAACCGGACTCTCAATTTAATCTGTGTGAAAGCGGCGCTCTATAGACAGAAGTGATTTAGCAAGGGAGAAAGGAAAAGTGGGAAGGAAGAGATAGATAGAAAGATATATAGAGAGAGATAATGGTTTGAGAGTAGAGTGCGAGAGGGGGAGAAACAAGAGTGGGTGTTACGACCCACTAAGGTCTAGGGGAATGGAAAATAATTTAAGAATGGTAAAACTGATCATTTATTGGGCGGGCTGTCTTTCCACAGAACCAAAATAAAGAGACAAAACTCAAATTCATCCTCTTAAAGGTATCAAAAGGTACTCAAGAAAAGGAGTGATGATTGATGCCAAAACAAAGAAATTAGTAAAAGCAAAAATGGAACTAATCAAAAGTACTAGTAACAAAATTATTCCTAAACTAAATGGTTAACAAAGAAAAAGTAGTAAACAAAATAGCTACACAAATGTAAACGTAAAGCCATTAGCCAACAAGATCCAAACAAAGGAAGCCAGGCTTCAATTAAAGCTATATGCTATAGGCTAACAATGCAGTGTAGCAACACTTCTTCTTCTTCTTCTTTAAGATATAAATTGCAAAGCCAAAAAGTCCAAAAGGTACCACCATAGATACGCAAAGCTGAAGCCTGAACTATTCAGCTTTTGTAAAGTTGTTTTATCTGCTGTCCCAAAAGCCAAACATCCATAGTCCAGCCCAGGTAAATTCATTGACGTGTAACCCATCAGTAGAACTTCACACCCTGTGCCCCATGCACATCCAGCGAGACACCTCATGAGTCTCACAATTCACAAGGATTGATATTGAGACACTCTACCAAAAGGGAACTATACAGGTATAGCCCCACCTCCCCAAGCCCCCACATCCTTCCAAACACCCTTACTGGTGTCTTAGCTGCTGAGTTTTTAAAACCCTAATCTGGAGTCCACCTTTCAACTACCCTTAGAACCCTCTGCAGTTGCCGTTTCACATAATCTGCATCATAATCCTGCTTCCATAGCGCCCAGTCATCTGCGTACAATGAACACCCATGGCCTGGACCCACACAGTTGAACATGTCATTAATCGATATGTTAATTATTACTGGGCATATCATACTACCTTGCAGAGTTCCATTAGCATTGAGCAAAGGCAAAAGCCCCATCGACCCTAACCTGAGTATTCCAACCCTTTAAATAATCCTGAATCCAATTATACATCATACCCATATGTCTATAGGTTCAGCAACAGGCCATCCCTCCACAACATATCATAAGCCTTCTCAATATCAAGAAACACAGCCACAAGAACCTCCCTAACCGCCAATGATATCCTAGTCCAACAGTAGGATAGTAGGCCTCCTAAATGATGAGTCTAGGTGGCTATTAGAGCCAGTGAGGTGTCTTCGGATTGGCCAGCAGGTTCTTCAATTGCACAGACCAATCATCAGAATGGACAGGTATGCAAAAATCTGCATGGAAGGGAGAGGGAGATAGAGAGAGATAGTGGTGGGAGACAGAGAGAGAGGTAGAGATAGAGAGCATGAGAGAGAGATAGAAATAGAGAAGAAAGACAGAGAGAG
>JACYXH010000400.1:327500-530000 GCA_026745465.1 Lota lota | reverse complement strand
TTGGAGACTTCTAGTAACTCTCTCTCTCTCTCTCTCTAGAAATCCTTGTCTCTCTCTCATCTCTCTCTCTCTCCTCTCTAGACATCTCTCTCTCTCCTCTCTCTGTGTCTTTCTCTCTCTCTCTCTCTCTCTCTCTCTCTCTCTCTCTCTCTCACTCTCCAGGAGACACTTTGCTATCCCAGAGAAATATGGCTCAATTAATAGACACTCAGCAATCAACTTTTATTTGACAGTTTTGATATATCCAATCATAGCTGTGGGTTGTTTTGCAATGTCTAATGTTGTGTGAAGATGGGCTTTCATATTCTTTAATGTTTCCCTCTTCCTTTTGTTTGTCCCCATCGACAGAAAAAAATGTCTTTGCAGTTTTGTGAGATAAAAGGTCTGAGGGGACAACAAGGAAAGGGTAGTGGTTGGGTGGGGGTGGTGATGGCGATGGCGATGGGGTAGCAATGGGATGGGGGTCATACGAAACAATGAAATTCACCCCACCCCCCCCCCCCGTTTAAAAGTGTATCATCTTGCGACCATACCTCAGGGCGCTGGGTGTTTATCGGTGGGACTGGCGAAGCAGAGATCACTGGACTGGTAATTGTTTCCTCTAAATCTGCTGAGCACTGAAGAACACAAAGTGCAGTTTTTCATCAGCCGCAGAATGAGCGGGTGAAGGGACAATACAAAGAAAAAAGAGAGAGGAAAATAATGCTTTTAGCCCCATCATGTTGGTTTTTATCACTTTATCTAATGAGTGAGCGCGCCCGGCTGCCCTGCCTCCTCCTGGATGCTCTCCACGCTGTGCTGTGGAACCCTCACCGCTTGACAGTAAGTCTGCAACATGGATCATCTTTACAGAAAAATCAATAGGAAAGATGATCAAACCTGCCGCCTTTGAAAGAATCACAGTGCAAAAAAGAGAACGGCCATATGAGAACATCCTAGCGTTCCCTTGTTTTCGCCTCCTCCCCCCACCGCCTTCCCCGCGTCCCCCCGCCCCCCCCCCCCCACCCCCCCCCCCCGCCCCCCCCTCCCGCCATCCACAGCTCTCCCCCCCCCCCCCCCCCCGCCCCCCCCCCCCCCCCCCCGCCCCCCCCCCCCGCTCCCTCCCCTGCTCCCCCCCCCAGTACAGTCTGGTCTATAGCTTATTTAGCTATAATGTGAAGCAGGCTATTCTCCTCCAACAGAAAGAGAAAGTCCCTTCGCCACGCTCCCCAGAAAGTCCCCCCGCTCCCCCCCCCCCCCCCCCCCCCCCCCCCCCCCCCCCCCCCCCCCCCCCCCCCCCCCCCCCCCCCCCCCCCCCCCCCCACCCCCCCCCCCCCCCCGCTTATATCAATTTGTATCCATCACTCAATTCATACAAACAGAAACGATTTAAAAAAAACTGTTGCAGAAGATCTTGAGGGGATTTGTGTTTTAGTTTATTTTCTCTTGCTTTCTTTTCATTATACTCTCAAGTACGTTGGAGCTGGCGATGCCGCTCGCGCATTTGGCTTTGAAAGTCCCCGATTTAGTGCGGTGGTATTGGCTCATTTTTCATATCCATTGTTGCCTTGTCAGGGTGTCATAGCTGTTCCACGGTGCTGTTAGATCAGTCCAAATGTATAAATCATCCTGCATCTGACACACTCATTTAATTTAGCAGGGCCCTGGTGCGGCGGCGGGGTTTATTAATTGAAAAATCCTTGCTCCGCTTTGCCGTCTGTGTGTGACTGTGTGTGTGTGTGTGTGTGTGTGTGTGTGTGTGTGTGTGTGTGTGTGTGTGTGTGTGTGTGTGTGTGTGTGTGTGTGTGTGTGTGTGTGTGTGTGTGTGTGAAAAGGGAGAAACAACGGACGCCTTTTCTTTATTTTATTTTTTATTAACATGGATATTCTGTATGATTTCCCTCAGTAGCCTGTTTGACTGGTCACCTGGCACTTTGTCATTTATCATCATACGCTGCATTTGTCAATCTGTTGACTTCTCCGAGTCAAAAGTGCCAGAGTCAATCACTTTGCATATCAAGAAAAAAAGGGAGCTAGGTTACTGGTATGGAGGGGTGGGGACCAGGGGGAGGGGGGGGGGGGGGGGGGGGGGGGGAGGGGAGTCAGTGGGCCGAACCTCTGGCGTTTCTCAATGCAGCGATGGTTCCAACCCCGGAGCCTGTGTTATTGTTTTCCATCTGTGAAATAAAGTAACAGGTACTTAATGTACCAAAAACAATTTGTACAGCAGTTCTTTTTTCCCCATTGAAGGCGCGCATGGCTCGGTGAGGGCTCCCCTTATCTCAGCAAGGCTAATCCATTTTCACACCGCGCTTCGCCGCTCTCATTTTACAGCTGACGGGCTCCCGGGCTCCACGCTGGGCCTGAAATGGGACCCCAGTCACCGTGGCCCCCTTGGAGTTTGCGTAGGTAAGTGTGCAGAACAAATGCTGAAAAAGTCTTTAAAAAGTTAAAGGACACTAGTTCAGCTTCAGGTTTATTTATTTTTTTCTCTCTTCATCCTCCTTTCTTTCTCTGTTTTTTCTTTCTCTGTATGGTAGTCCCACCTTATAACGGTTTCTCTATTCCACAGAGATTCACATAGTGTGTGTGTTTGTGTGTGTGTGTGTGTGTGTGTGTGTGTGTGTGTGTGTGTGTGTGTTTTTGTGTGTGTTTTTGTGTGTGTGTCAGAAGCATAAGCGCTTTCCTTTCTGTAGTCGGGAGGCCAATCAGGCCTTCAGCCGAATGTATAGAAGCAGGTTCACAACTCAAATTTCCGGCCTATCTGTGAGCTGTCCCGGTAGCTGTGTCTTTAACAGAGCAAGGGTTTTTTACCCCCGATCTGAGTGCTGGTGACTACAGTGTGGTTCGGAGCGCGGTCAGTCAGCAAGGAATCAAGAGTGTGATGTTGATAGGAGTCATGCCTCTACAGGGTGATTTCTTTCCCTCTGTGACACACAGGAAAAAAAATCAAATTTGAACCTTCTCCCGTGAGATGCGTGAGGCAAAAACGGCCCCCAGAATCAAAAATGGTTGCACCAAACGTGTCTCATAAGGGAAAAAAAATGAAAAAAAATTAAATGCTGGATCTTTGTGCTTGACGCACTTTCAGACTTGAAACCGGTGTCAAGTTTCGGAGTGAGAAAAAAAAAAATTTTTCTCAAAAACTCAAGTCAGCGAGACAAAAGTGAGGAGAGTTAAGTTGAACTGAATTCACATTACATTGTTTTAAAAATAATAATACTACTAACAAAGTTTTTACTGCATTAGATATATTTCACCAATGCTGAATTCGCGAGGTCTGTGAAGATCATACCTGCTAAAAATATATTTTCATAACCAATGAACCTTGTTAAAGTCAAATGTTTACCACAGCAGACTGTGCTAAACAGGAAGCTGGCAGACTCTTTTGGTGGATAATGATACAGAGGTCCCACAGCCTCCCCTGGAATTAGCTTCTAATGGGGGTCCTTCTGTCGGTCTGGTATCATGGGTGCTTGCTTTGTTTCACATTCAACCTCTACTATCCAACACGATGGCCCTGGTTCTGGTTCTGCAACGTATAACACATAAGTACCTTTAGTCAGTAATATCTCTTGGAAATTTCATATCTAATTAAAACAAGTTTTCAATGATGAGTCAGGATGCAACAAACCAACCAAAAGGTATACCATATATAAATCCACATTTTTGTTTTATATAAATTTTATATTTTTTTTCGATCACCTGTGAGCCTTCCAAACATTCTTGAGTCGAGTCGATTTTGCTTGGACAAGACGTGCTCCATCCCCTCCACCATCCCATCACTGCCAAGTCATTTGAGGCATCTGTGGCCTTTCTGGCCCAGATAGCGCGGCCCCATCAGCTCCCCGCCGTGGACCCACATCAGCGCATGCCCACTTGGCCAGGCTGGCCAGGGAGGGCCAGCGGGGCCAGGACTCCCAGGACTCCCAAGGCATCCATACCAGCTGGAGGTCCCATCTTCCCATCCTGCCTCTCTGACAAACAATCAAAACACAAAGAAAAATCTATAATAAATCACTCCCAGGCCCTATCTGGGAGGAGACATCTAAAAGAAAGGAAAAATAACACAGATACAATAATACTACTCACACCAGTTCATTTTTTTATATGAATGAAAACATGTTTAGGTCTCAAAGGTTAAACTCATGAAAGCTTCATGTGGTGAATTTGCCAGCATGAGTTAGCTCCTGTAAATATCTAAATGTAAACCCTTTTCCGACGTATTTAAATGAAAACACGAAGGTAACCTGATAACCTCGGGGCTGCGGTTGGTGATTTAGCAGCTGTGGATAATTTAACGCTCAACTCTGAGCCGATGTGATTCTCCGTCAAATCTGGCCTAACCTCATTGCGTAAACCTTCCCTAACCTAAACAAGTGTAATGGATAGCCCCGGAAAAAAGGGTGAAAACTCCCTCTGTCTCTGTCCTCTCCTCCACCCCCCTCCCTCCTCCTCACCTTTAGTCTGACCACCCCAAGAGCTAATATGGATGACTCAGAGCTTGCGGGTCATCTATAGTTCACCGTGAGGTTAGAGAGAGAGGCACACTTATGTTCCGTTTCTTCCCACCTTCACCTCATCCTCCTCTTCTAGGGGGTGTTGGGAAAAAATGGCATGACATGAATGAAAAAGTGTACAGGACAATGAAAACTATGTGTTGCAATGCACCGAAAAGTATGTATTTTGTTCTTAATGTTAAATGTGTCATCTATTCAAGATACCTTGCTCTGTTTGAGTAGTCAACTATGCAGTGTTTATTTATGTTACTCTAAATAATCATTGTGTTTTAATGTGTGGTGTGTGACTCCCTTGAGCAAAATCAAATGACACGTCCAGGAAAAAAGGGGCCTCTTTCACTGGTCTTATCTGCTCTGGTGGGCTCCAAACTGTTAGGAAATGAGCAGTTTATCCTCTTTTTTGTTGTTCTTCTCCTTCCTCCTCTTCATCTTCTTCTATTTCTTCTCCGTCTTCCTTTTCTTTTCCTTTTTCCTTCAATCACTCGGGAGGGACTTGAAGCTTGCTCTCTGGTCCGTGAGACACACGCTGATAGAGGTTAAACGCACGGGGACAACGCTAGACTGCATGTGAATAGGGCTCTCTGAGGGGGGAAGGAAGAGATTCATAATGTCGGGAGGAGATGACAAGCAGATCACATTTCTAAACTTTTGTGTGAAGGCTGACGGGCCATCGGTCAGCCGCACTGAGGGTGTTTTCTTAACCTCACGGTCGCATTAGCTTGACATCCTGCTGTAGCGGAACTAGCTGACATATTGATGCGAGAGAAATGGAACAGACTGGGGAAGACTTTACATCTAAAGGGGTTTAGCAGGAGGAGAAGAAAGACAAATTACAAGCAGAGCTGTGCATTCTTTCTTCTGGGTCTTCTTCTTTGTATGGGTAACCGACAGGCAAGTCAAACAGAGCAAGTGTTGTCATGGTAGGTCTTTAAATGTCTTGCCTCAATGTTTACAAAGAGAAAAGGTGTACAAGTTTGAATGGGCACCACAAAACTAATTCTGAGAATAACATACAAACAAACTCATTTTACCTAGCAGAAGTCTGAACATTTTTGTGCTGTTTCGACTTTTCATGCGGCTTGTATCAAATAACGAATTGAGATAGTGTTGCCATACATAAAAAAAAAGAACTAGCACCAGGTTTTTAAGTACAGAAGTCTGTATTCAGTTACTCAGTCACAAATCAATGCAAGGCTTCCTCTGTTAAATCCATGGTTTTAGGATTACCGAGAGCTGCCCAGCATCACTATCACCTGCTCAGCGAGGGTAATAATTGCTATGGAGGAACGTTATGGACAGCTGAAAGGTAAGTCCACGGCCTGTGACGCCACTATTTTTCCTCTCTTCCTTTTCTCATCACGGTTTGAGCGGCAAGTCTGTCAGAAATATAGTCAGAGAGAGAAATGGCATACAATGACTATAGAAGAGGATCTGAATGTGGCTTTAATTGAAGCACATGGTTTGTATCTCTTTTTTAAATTACAATGTATTTAGTTTACATATTTCATGTAGTGATGTTAAGGTATGTCAATGCGACCTACAGAAAACTAAAATAACCTATAACCTTTCACACCACGAGATAGGATAACGATTTAACACAATTTCCCCGCCAAAAGTCAAAGAATAAAACGGTTATTCGCGGAAGACCAAACAAAGTCACACTGGCCCTCACATTATGAACTCAACACCAACGCCACAGACTGGGAGCAATCACAAACGACAAGATCCTCCTTCACATCAGCCTGTTTGTTATTTGTTCCTGCATTCGGCTGCTGCCTGCCGTCCCTACTGCAGGAGAGAAGAGGGCTTCTTTATACTCCAGGCTCACATGGTTGTTCCTATGGCTTATCAGTTCCACCGCCAAAGGAACTGTCCGCTCTCATTCTCTCGTCTGAGAGCATGTGTCAGGACCTATTTGCCACCGGTTACTTTGAGAGTGACACAGCGATGACCTCTTGACCCCCGGCTGACAGGGAGATGCGTCTGCAATAGTTTTCCATTACGGAGGCAGGGGGGAGAATGCGCGCCCCAGACGGACGCGTCAAGATGGGAAAATAAAAAAATCTACAAAAGGCACTTAGACCTGTATTCGACCTATCATGTTTCAATATTCTGCAGGGAAGGGTGGGGGGGGGGGGTCTTATACCTTGGGCATCTGACCAATTGACATAGACACCCCCTGCCCCCACCTTCTGACATACTCATACTCAAGATATATAAATATATATACACACAATATCTATCTGATATACAAGATACATATGCACCAAAACATGGACGCACACTTACCCACACACACACCTTAACACCCACACACGCTCTCTCACACATACACACACATACACACACACACACACACCATAACAGGCACACACAGAAACACACACACAGAAACACACCATAACTTTAACAGACACGTGTATACACACACACACACCCCATAACTCGCATACATACACACAAACAAACACATACAAACCATAACACCCACAGACACATGTGCATGCGCACACGCACACACACACTACAAACATCATAACACTCATGGGCACGTGCATGCACACACACACACACACACACACACACATACACCAGCACACACACACACCTTCATGCAGGCAAGCGCTTAGTGGGGACTACCGTGTGGTAGTCATGGTTTTCTGACACATTTTGAAGAGGCTTTTATCAATAGCCAGAAGCTATTATAGTAGGAGTTAGACAAAGTCATCACACACCGCTACACAGTCTTTATCATTCAACGGCAGGGATTTCTATTCATGTTTTGTTTTATTTAGTTGTTTGTGTGCATTTGTTGATTTGTTTTTATGTCCGTTCCATCCTGCTCACCATCAGCCTCACCTTAGCATCACACCTTGACGCTATTATAAAATCCAAATGGGCCACCATTACACTTAACTAAATTACACTTGGGGAAAACAACGCACCACCATTACAACTTTTATACACATGACATGTAGCATAGATGGCACCGGAATGTTCTGTTTACGGTTGGTTACATGGCAAAATAACCTGTAGATAGCTAGATAGAACTAGGAAGTTCACTCAAACTGCATCTACAATGAAACTGGCAGTGAAAGCCTAGCTACACTTTCCATGCTAGTCCTGATTTACAAACTGTACCCATTCCACCAAGTATCTAATCTTCTGTTCCAGGATATACAATTTGATTTATTTGGGTTGTCAATTAACCTTTTAAGTATTACTATGTCTTGGAATTATGATTGCAATGAGAAGATTGACATACAATTGAGAACATGACCAGGTTGTGTGTGTGTGTGTGTGTGTGTGTGTGTGTGTTGTGTTTGTGTGTTGTGTCTGTTTTTATTACAATACATAAATATTTTCATGTATTTAGTTAGCAGATGCTTTTATCCAAGTACAATAATGTCTCGGCGAGATTCACTATGCATATATCAGCTATCAGCTATGCCTCCGAAATAAAATGGTTTCTGGAAAGAATGTCAGTTGTTCATCTGTTCTCTAATATGAAACCGCTTTGCTCTCGTTTGAGTTTGAGCACACGAGCCTGTTCAGCCCCCCAGATCTGGAAAGGCTTTACGTATAAATTGTTTACAATGTTATGTCAGTTTATCTGTGTGAGCTTGGCTGCCCCCCCCCCCCCCCCCCCCCCCCCCCCCCATGCTACACATCTCTCCACAGGGTATCAGACAATGATGGGACAACAAATTGTTGTGACTGAGCTTTCCTCATGTTTCTCACCAGGCCGGTCGGTTTTCATACTGATCTTTACAGGATTGAAGAAGATGATGGTCGATAACAGTTCTTCGCGGTGGCGCTTTCGGCTTTCAGTAATACATTGTTTTGTAATGACAGCAATCTATGGACAAAAGCTTGGCAAACACGCATAGAAATGGTGGTTGACGTAGAACGGTCTGATCGTGTATCGTGTAACATTATTATGTATCGTCTACAGTCGTTCCCTGCCGACCCATCAGATCTTCATTGGCCATGATATGTTGTGAGCAATACTTCATCTTTGTTGCCACTTTCAAACCAATCACAATGAAGGTGCGGTTTTGCCTCTCTTTGCCCAATTAAACATGGGATTGACAATTTACCTGTGGCAAAGCGAAGAATAAATAAGGCAATTGGCGTTATCCATTTGAATTCCTGATTTTTGTCACGTGACACAATGCATTAATGTTGCTTTATCTGCCTTAACATATCATTACGCTTCCCCACAGCTCAGGAAGGCATTTGTCATCAAGTGAAGCCTTTTACAGGTCAGTCTGAAGCGACAGCTCGCCTGCCTCCATTGCCCTCTGCCTTTTCCATAAATTATGCGTACGAAAGCCGCAATTACGTGATTAGAATCCCACCCTTGCCCCTACTAGTTGAATTCATTAGGACGCCTATCATTTTATTTAAATCACCCATGAACCTTAATCCAGGGTGTCATCAGTAAATGTCATGGCGTAGTGCGGGATGAAGTGAAATATGGTTGAGGGGTTAACATGGAAAAGTAATCGCTTCTCACAACTAAATAGTACAAATGGAGATCATATGATGATAATCGTATGATGGTTAATTATGACGGAAAGATAATACAATCTGCTGGGGACAATTGGAAACCAATTTAGTCATGGTTATTATTGTTATTCTGGATCACAGTTAGCTGAAGATAATGACATTCTCTCTCAGGGTGAAAGCTTGTATGTAAACCTTCCAGAACGCATACTGCCATACCTTCAGACAAACTGCACCCTGGGTAGTTTCCGAATCATGCTGACTGCTGTGCAGGTCTCCAAGGGGTTCCCTATTATCTCTGCTATAAGTCAAAGAAAATGTTCAGCTCTGTTTTTATATAATGGCGGGATCTATAAGCAGTTGTTTAAAATGCGTAGCGTTAGCTCAGGCACCAATTTCAAGCTAATCGAGTTAAACAACAAAGTTTTTCATCCCCAGTCCTAAAATAAGCGACACTACGCACGTCGGAATGAGCATTTAAAGTTGATTTCCTCATGCATTCATAAATTCATTAGTCTAAACTTCTTGGTGTATCAGTTACATTAAGCCTCATTAACTTCTTTTTTTCCAGCTTTATATTAGCTAATTAGCTCAGGGGTGGCCACAAATTAATTACCATCTTCTTCAGCCTCATGCAATTGCATTGTGTTTATTTAGTCTCTCCTATTAACTTTTAATCTTTTCCAACTCGTAAAAAAAGGCAATTAGCATTTTTTGATAAACAAAACTGATGCTAGTTCAGGGATAATCAGCAGCACGGCATGTCGCCGTGAGAATAAAAACAAACTCTGTCAGCTAATTTGACCCTCTCACCCTCCCCAGCCCAGACAGAAACCTTTATCTTTATAGAAATGTTTATCGTTGAAAAACCTCAAAACATACCAGCACAATGGGCTTTTTGTGCATGACTATTTCCTGTCATTTTACTGCCTGGTAGATAATGAACGTGATACGTTCAAAACTTTTTTTGCGACCTCACTATCGGAAAATTGGCCAGCTTGGCAATATGACAAAAGGGACAAAACACATTATCGGCACTTTAGTGGTCTTCAATACCTACCCCCCCCCCCCCCCCCCCCCCCCCCCCCCCCCTCCCCACCTCCTGTTTATTTCAATAAACCAACACAATGTCTGCTTCATTAAGCCATTGATTCATTAATGCAGCCATCATTCTTTCTCATATTCACCGAGCGCACACACGGACGACGAAGAAAAAAGAGGAAAAACAGAAAAGATAAAAGGTAACAGTAATGATATCTCCACAGCCACGGGCCAATTCCCACTGAAGCAGCAGACGAGCGTCAGCGTTGATGAAGCAGGCCATTTACGCGCTGTCTTCCGGCCGCAGGGTCATCATTCTCCATATTCCCTGTATTGACCCGGGTTGTTCCTTTTATTACAAGCAGGTTTTTTATTGAAGGATGATTACATTGAATGATGTCAAGCGAGGGGGGGAAAAATCGACCAGAATAATGACGTTTCAGCCCGAGCACGCAAGA
Organism: Lota lota; assembly: GCA_026745465.1. Classification (NCBI taxonomy): domain Eukaryota; kingdom Metazoa; phylum Chordata; class Actinopteri; order Gadiformes; family Lotidae; genus Lota; species Lota lota. The sequence continues at coordinate 519,493 of JACYXH010000400.1, read as the reverse complement.
GAGAGAGAGAAAGAGAGAGAGAGGAGGAGGGAATGCAAGGGGTCGATGGACCGGCCTGTCTCTCGTTCCTCCTCACCAATTGAGTCACATCCTCGCTCATCCATTATTTAAGGCCCGTCGGACTCTCTTGGCATCTATGGATTTGATAATCATCCCCATGTCCATATTAAATATGTGACATAAATATCACAGTAGGTGCTTGTCGATAGGAGCGCGGCGGTGTGAGACTAAGGCTGTGAAACAGGAAGTTAAATATATGGATCTTTATAAGGCAGACGAGGGGTCAGTAGCTCGCGGGATGATTCTCTCTCTCTCTCTCTCTCTCTCTCTCTCTCTCTCTCCATCTATCTCCCTTTACATATTATATGAGCTTCCAAGCTGATCCAAGATCCAAATCACAATATCTCTCTGCCATGAACCACCACCACCACAACAACAATAACAACACACCTGTGGGTTGTGCGGGGAGGATAGTTTTCTGATGATGCAACAGCTAGACAACGCTTCAATATTCCAAAAAGAAAAGAAAGAACGACTTCCTTGGGTTCTTTAGCCCCAGGGGTTCAAACGAGTGTTCTGTCTGCATGGGCAGAGGAGAAGTGGACACGGGGTGAGGGTGGTGCGGTGTGGAGAGTTAGCTGGTAGCTCACCACATGAAAAAGGGAGAGAGAGAGAGAGAGAGAGAGAGAGAGAGAGAGAGAGAGAGAGAGAGAGAGAAAGAGAGAGAGAGGCCCTGATAACAAGAAACCAGCATCTGCCAGGCAGAGCGTCTCCTTCCCACAGCGGTGGCGGTGGTGGTGATACTGGTGGTGGACCCTCCGTCTCCTGTGATTTTCTCCAGCTGTTTGCCATGAATACTGGCCTATGCACTGGAGATTAAAGCCGAACACATGTTTCTCTGCAGGCTATACGATATATCATCCTCTGATAACCAATGACAAACGCCCCTACGTATTGTCTCGGAGTGGGGAAGTGGGCGAGAAACAGTAGGAGGAAGGAGAGAGAGAGGGAGGGAGCGAGAGAGGGAGACAGAGAGAGAGGGGGAAAGAGAGAGAGAAAAAGATGTGCAGGGAAAATAAATGTTAGAGAAGAGAATGATGGATTGGAAGGAGATTGCTGGAGGAACTGGAGTGATATATTGTTGATATAATATATAATCCTGATTTCTTAAATATCTCCTAGTGATGAATCATTGTTTATTAGTAACTATAACAATGAATCGCCTGAAAATAATGTAGGATTTTTGGTATATGTTGTACTTATGTTGGTTGTTCTTATGTGTGTTTAGCCATGGATTTAAGTATATATAAACATTTATTTATTCTGTGGGTAGGTGTGAAATACGCAGTTATATTATGTTTACATTGAGCAAACAACACCCTTTCTTAAAGTATAAAAAGTGAATTGTTTAACACTTTTTAACACAAGAATTACAGACATGCAAATTGAGATGTGAATAGTTACACATGTCTCGCATATGCCTTTGGTGAAGTTGGTGTTGTTGGTTTTTCATGATGAAGCATGACAGGATCAAAGGTTTCTTTTCATCTCACCTCCATCTTGTGGCATACATCTCGTAGAAAGACCCGACAGAAGGTAAGCATTCTGCTAAACCCTTCCACAATTATGTCATATTATAATACATGCCTGACAATATGATTTGCAGATTAGGGGTTTGATGGGACTCATTTCCGACTTCACTCCACCTCCATGATTTCCTGTCATGTCATCTCTTGTCAGCTCGGTAATTTACGGACGCATCAACCCACAGTTCATACTTGAAAGTCACGGAAGAAAAAAAAGACGTTAACTTTATAACAGGGACACACACTCTCTGATTGCCAACACATGTCAATTGGTTTCTTCCATTATCACATTTACATTTACATCTCCATTCACTCAAATAATTTGACATGGACATCGTGATTCTTGTCAACCTGTTGTGACAATGTGTCATTTAAATACCTATGCAAAATATGACTTTATATATATATATATATATATATATTTGTTTTTATTTATTATTATAATATAAATATATTTTTACAGCTAGCGCGAATAAGAAAAACTGATTCCTATCAAACAGAGTTCGTAGAAAGAAAGAAGATTTGTAAGAGCCATTCCCCCTCTCTTTTTAACTGGCGCTATACCTACTGTCACAGTTGCATCAGGCGAGCGGTAAGTATCACTGAAGCAGGAAAACAAATTCAATAATAATTAACTTTGGTCATCTAGTCATCTGCTATGGCTCACAAACTTTAGGATAAAAGTACCCCCCTCTCCCCACTCAAACACCCACCACAACACACACACACACACACACACACCACGCAAGCAAACACACACACTCACAATCCATCCAAAACACACACACACATACACACACACACACACACACACACACACACAGACACAGACACAGTTACAGACACACACTCACACACACATACACCCCACCCACCCCCTTCCGCCTGCTGCTGAATTTGTCTTTATGTCCCCCTCATGCCTGTATGGGAGGCTGAAAAAGTAAAGTACAGACCCCGTTTCACCCTGTTCCAACAACCCCCCCCCCCCCCCTCCTCCCACAGCACCCCCCAACCCCCTCACACAGCACCCAACACCACCACCACCACCCCCATTGCTGCTCCGGTCCCTTTGATGCAAAGTGTTATGCTCACTATTGACTGCAAAGTAACATAGTTCTATTCCTGTAAATGTCTGAAGCGCAAACTACCTTTGATGAGTTCAGGTTTCAGTTTATTTACATGGATTATTTTCTTTTTCTTCTTTATTTTCTTTGCACCGTCTCTGTAGAAACTAATAACTTCTAAAAGAAGAATATCTGTGTGCTCGAATGAGAAGCATTTTGTATTCCACTCTCTCTATTCCATAGTAGTTTTATTTATTTGGGTTGGGATTATTCTTTTATTTTATTCCTCTCACTTTTTTGGTATATTTCGTTTTACATTTCTCCATAAAATAACCCAACAAAGAGTGAAGGGTGGCCCGCCTCCTGTAATCCGGCTTGTGTGTTGAAGCTGTTCCCCGTCCCAGCTGTCAGCTGGCCAAGGAGCTAATATCTGGGCTGCCTCTCCGGCTGGCAGACCCAATCAGACTCAGGAAGCTGGCTGATTGGGCTGACATACTCCATCAAACCCTGCATCAAATCGCCCCCCCCCCCCCACCCCCACCCCACCCCACCACCCCTGAACGTACACTCTGGGGTCTGGGACATCACAGAGGAGGTCAGCGGAGCCCTTTGAAACAATCCTAATATAGGTCCCCGAGAAGCACCTCCCTAGTCCCCACACGGAGAACCGGTATTTATAGATGCCCCGTGTCGTAGGGGTCCACTTTTATTTGTTTGTGCTAGCCGAGCACCGCTTTCACTTTTTGGTCGAGAGAAACAATCTGTATGCTTGTGATTTGGTTATCTTTGGTACTGTCAGAACATGGTTGAGCGACTTCAAGGAATGTCATGGAATCACGGGGATGGCAGGTTCATGTTATTATCTTTGATATTCAGTGCTATAGTAGGGAGAGAAAAAAACTCTTTGTGAGAATTAGTGGGATAATTTAGGATGAAAGCTTTGAAATCGGTGTTATTATTTGTTTAACTGAATAAAAGGCTGATTTAAAATAAGATTACATCGTGGATAGTGGTATTTAATGTAATAAACACATGGTACACATACCTTTCAACTAATTTTAATTCATTATCAAGCCAAACCATACCGCACATCCCCAATAAAAAAGGGTTACTAGTTTGACATAATTATTTCATATAATTACGTTGACTTTAATCATCTTTAATCACCCAAATATATTCTAAAATTAAGATGTTTATGGGTACATGGAATTTTTGTGGGAATGATCACAACCTTTAAAGTCCTGGAAAAACATGTGCAAACTTGTAATTACGTGTACCGTTAAGGAAGTACACGGCGACATGTGTGCATGTGTGCTTGCGTGCGTGCATGTATGTGTGCCTGTGTGTGTGTGTGTGTGTGTGTGTATGTGTGTGTGTTTGTGTGTTCACCTACTCATTCTTCTGCTCAATGGGAGTCTAGCGTTCTCAAAGGAATTGTCAAGGCACTGCAGGGGCCAGGTTTAAAGTGTTAATATAGTAACGCAATGACATTGACATATGACATATGACATTCACCCCAGCACACTCTGACACGCACAGACACACACACACACACGCACACACGCACACACACATTTCTATCCCAGGCCTGATATTACTGTTGTATTTGCTGTCTTACAAAAGGTCCACAAATACAATGATTAGCACTCACGCTGTTATACTGGTAATGTTTGGTATTACTCATGTATTTATTTTCCTTGCTGGTCAATGGTTAATTGATCCACTTAACAAGAGCATCCAATTACACGTCCAATCTGAGGTTTTGTGCTATTGTCGTTTAGTTTTAGCATCACAAACTGTCCTCATGCAAGCCAGTCGGGCGGGTGGTGTGTACAGGACTACAGCCACGACAGCCAACTGCAAGGACATTTCCTCTGTATTATATTTTGTGTCTTTTTCCTGAAATGCACTCCCAATTAATTCAAAATGATCCTCTGGTATTTTACCCCAACGCCACTCTTCTGGAATGCCTCGTGACCTTCTTATTGTACTATATCCTAAAAGATTTACTCAAAGTAATCCAAGAAGTTGAAACTGAAAGCTATAGGGAGAAAGAGAAACTAAAGTACTACATTCACTATCAATGTAAAGGGATAGAATAAGGTGTCGGGGTGGTTAACCTCTACCCTGTATCTGTGTATAGTAACCCCTCCACTGTATGTTAACGTGTGATCACAGGTGGGTTAGCATAGAGCCAGTGCTAAGACCCCTCTACATCCAGCTGTGCAGTTGTCCCAGTCACGCAGCAGGAGTTTCAAAGTAATTAAACGTCATTCCCAACCATTAGGGCAACCTTGTATCCACTTGCCCGTAAGACTTCCCTCTGCAGTAGGTTTGCACCACGTTGACGCGCGGTCCCGGTGGCATGTTACAGAACACGACAGCCTTTTGAGATGTGATATGATTTGTTTGCTGTGCTGTATTGTGACACTCAGGATTACTGTCATTTTCCGTTCTCCACCAGCCACCAGCGGACGTGAAAAGTGCTAGGCCGTAATTATGTTTTCAGTCCTCCCGGTTGTGATATTCTATGAATATATAACAGACGGCCCTGAATTAATGGTAGATGGTTGTTTTCTATTATCATTTTAATATACCCACAATGCACAATCAGCAGTAACGCAAGAGAGCCGGAATAAACAAATTAGTAGAAAGCCTAAGGAATATGTCTCCCTCTTCATTCTCCATGCTTGTGGCATATGGCTACCTATTTGCGACAAGAATTCATTTGCAGATATATAAAGAAATCAGCGTAGGGACAAATAAAATAATGTAATAAAACTCAACCAAGAAGAAATATTGCAAGCGCAACATATGGCACTGTCAAAAATTATCACTTTAGACGCTAAACACAAAACACTAGCAAGTACAATTTTAACACGTTGCAGCCTAAATGGATGAATTCACTTCATTATGGAGTAGAAAGGTAGCTGTTATAATCACCTCAATTAGAGAAAAGCCATAAAGCGAAGATAATGTATATGTGATTCCTTTTAATTTAGCTACCATCTGTTTGTTGCAATTGAATGCACTGTAATATTTAGCTTTTTTTCACAGTTTCATTAGTTTGTTTATCCCTTTACGACAGGATGAGATCATTGTGTATGAACATGAGAACGGCTTTGAGTTTAATACGCGCCGACTAACGGTTTTCATCAGCTTTCAGCAGATAATTGAATATTATACCATCACTCATTATCAAACCGTGTGTGTGTGTGATTGTATGTGCGTGTGTGTGTGTGTGTGTGTGTGTGTGTGTGTGTGTGTGTGCGTGTGTGTGTGTGCATGCGTGCGTGTGTGTCAGTGCATCTGTGTGTTTTTCTGTGGGAGTGTGTGTGTAGGTCTTCATCTGTGTATGTGTGTGCATGTGTGTGTGTGTATATGTGTGTGCATATGCGCGTCTCTTCATGTGTGCACGTGCGTGTATACGTGTCTTCCAGTGTCCGTGTATGTGTCTTTCTGAGTGAGTGTGTGGGTGCGTCTTCTCGCTTGTATATCTTCATTTGTAAAGCACAAGAAACCTTTCACACCTCTTTACGGCGTAATTTCGTGTTTTTGTCTCGCCGCTACGCCCACCGACGCTCATGAAAGGTAAACGCACGAGTCGGCATAACTGTGACAACAAGCAGCCATGGAACATATCAGGGGGTTTAGGGTAACTTGTTGGCTGGATGGCAGAACTCCTTTAATCTGCGAAGGCATCCCACTCAAAATAAAACCTCTCTCAATAGTTCTCCAGAAGCCTCTCAAGCATATGTCTCCTCATCTGCTTATCTTGGCAAGCACTTGGCACAATTGGAGTGGGGCAGATGAAAAAGAGCAGAAAAAAACCAGACTCGACTTTCCCTTTCCCCCTGATGGCAGCTCGTCGTGGGCCCCGTCTCAGATGCCTCACACAGAGTGAGCGGTCTTTCCACCCTGCCATATGGGAGCCCGCGCACTTTTCTCTTATCATCTCTTTCTTTTTTTTTATGCCTACTGGTTGTTGCTGCTGCCTTTGTTGCTCAGGAATAATCAAATGTTGATAGCATAGTTCAAATGGACCATTAAGTATGTGAGAATGCTCTATGGAGACAGGAGCCAGGCAGTCTGCCACTACCAATAGCCCCGGCCTAGCGCTGATGCTAATTTGATTATAATATAGTCATCTCCGAAGATTAGAGCTATTCAATTAAATATTCTAATTAACCTGAAGTATTAGGCAAATGATGCTAATTACAAATATTCTCAAGAGAGCGCGGCTTGATGAGGGCCCTAGCTCGCGTCAGATACTTCAGACCACTGTCTCGTGGCAAGATGTCCTATATCATAGGCTTGGCGAATATTAAATTCCCCGCTAATTTGCCTCAACCTCATTTGTTTAATGGCATTTGCATTTTGTTTGAAATTGTAATAAACATGTGTACCCAGCTTTTAACTTAGCGACAGAAGTAGCCTCCTGGGGTAGCTTAGTATTTCTGTTTACACAGCTCCCCAAGAACATTCACACGTGCACTCACGCGCACACACAGACAACAAACGCACACATAAACAAACACAGATACACAAAGCCTGGACCATTAAACCTAAAGTGCGAATGTAGTCGAATCATTCGGAGTTCACATACAAAGAAGGGATACTTACTTTTTTTGTTTTTGTTTTTTACTTAAGTGAATTCCAACGATTATGGAAAGAAAAGTATATTTAACAATTGAAAATTATCCCATATTTTGTCATTATGGGCTCCAGCATAGAGGTGGGAAAACAGTCAGAGGAGGAAAAACACCTTTGCATCCATTCCGGAGGTGTGCCGGTTCAATTACCATAGTCTGAAATCATTAAATCATCATATCTGACAAAAGGTGGGGTGGGGAAAACCAATGCTATCATGGTAAAGAAAACATGTAGGTGCATTCAGTGATTACTTTATATTCATAGTTTTCCCCACAGCCGGCTCCTGGATATGTCATGTGCATAATGCTGGCCCTGAGTCTGGCATTGTAGTCACTCCATGCAACGTGTTTCAATAAGGCAATCTTCTCACTGCCTAAAAACATCAGCGAGTCGGCGCTCCAAACAAAGACAGAGTATGACATGTTATCCTAGCATACATCTGCAGGACAGAACTATACTTTATTAAAGGAAAATAGGATTTCACAAATGTTTTGACAAAAGGGCCGGACGGGAGGCAGTGGTGGGGGGTGTAGAGCTGGAGGGGGTTTTGGGGTAAAGGTGTTACACTGGGGAGGTGGGGGGGGGGGGGTGAAAGGGAAAGGTAGGGCCTGGTTGTGCTAGGCTTGTGATAAAGGGGTGATGTATGAATGAAGTGAGACCGTTCGAGCTCATTCATGCCAGGCCAGAGCCGTTTTTAAACAGTTTTTCATCTTTGTTGGGTGGTATGGAAATCACAGTGTGACTAAAACCTTGGCCCTTTCCTCCAGTTTTGTGTGGTTATTTTCTTTCTCTACACCTCTCTTTGTCGAAGGACACAAAGAGGCACAAGAAATCCCACCCGCGAAATGTGTTTCTTTTATTAAATTGTAGAGATTTCAAATACCTGAGCCCAGCTCACCTCTCAGCTTGCTGACTGGCTGCCAGTGTGTAAGATGGCGCACAGCCAACGCCGCGTGTTTCACCACACAGGGATATATCATACGAGTCAGGCTAATCCGACTGGGATGATATCAGCTTTTGTTTGAGCCCGGCGCTTCGTGGAGAGACAAGTGGTAAGCACTGTACACCCGCCTCATTAGGAGAACCATGCTGTTGACCGAGTGTATTAGCCTGGGCTTAATCCCACACACACACATCTGAACAGGATCCCCTCCCCTAAGCCTCTCCTAGAAATAAGTCTTCTTCTTCTTCTTCTGCTTCTATCACTGAGCCCCCATGACAGGGGATGCAGCACAGGGAAACCATGCTGGGGGGCCGTGCCAACGGGTCATTATGCTCACACCAAAACCAACACTAAAACACATACAGATTATGGACAAGGCATGCAGGGTTTATTTTTTGTGTTTGTTTATTGGCAACATTACTGTCAAATTACTGCTTACTTGGGGGGGGGGGGGGGGATGCAAAGATCCTCTTCTAAACGGACAGCCACACGCACAGAAACATCAGTGTGCAAATATGCTCAGATAAATGGCGGTGGAAATCCGCAGGGCGCATGTAAGCACACTCCGATAAAGGCCGTTACACACACGGAGGGGAGCACCATCCCCCCACACACACACACACACACACAAATATTCGTTTAAATGACTCGAAAGTGCCACTAAAAGAACAGATCCCTTTGAATATGAATATATACATTGTTGCATTTATTATATTTCAGGTGATGGGTCATATTTCAGTTCATCATTTTTTAAGTTAGTTTAGTCAAATTCAGCGGGCGAAGAGATGCCGGCCTTCTTGCAATGGCGAGTTTGAAGGTACGAGAGTACAACCGTTTGAGATCTATACAGCAGCACTATCGTCAGTCCTTGTCACGCCTCCCCTTATCAATGTCATATCGAGGGAAGGGCGAGACGAAGCAATAATGTCTGATTTGGACCAGAGGTAGAAATCAAAGCCAATCACGCCGTGCTCTCTCTACTTATTGACAGTTTTTTCGTAAACATCAAGATGGGGGCAGATTGATTATCGAGAGGAGGGGAGAAGCCCTGATGACTGCTTCTTTTCACAAGCATCCTTGTCATTTCTGTCTCTCTTGTCGCGCTTCACGTTTCATTTGTCTCCTGCCGACAACCGGACAAAGTGTTTGTTCGTTGTATGAAAAGAAGGGAGGTATAACACGACAACATCAATAATGAACCAGCGCTTTGTCGGCACGTCCAATTATGTTCAAACGGAACACAATGGAGAATACAGAGAAGGAAATCAACACGGTACTAGTTTGACATTACGCTGAAGTCTCATGTGCATCATTTATTGTGTCCCAGCTGTTATTTATCCCTCTATTACACTTAGTATCAGGTGTGATCATGATATTGATAGACATGAGAGATAGTGTTTTCTTCTTTCACTTTCTGTGGTTTGAGGACTCTACCCCTTAAACCAAAAGAAAGAAAAACCTGTTGGTTATGCAACCAACTGAGTGGGCCTAATGCATGCTATCTGTGATGTCTGCTCCATGCCACAGTTATGCAGCACTTAGATTAGATTAGATTCAACTTTATTGTCATTGCACAAGCACAAGTACTAGACAGCTAAATTCAGTATAGCATATAACCAGAAGTGCAATAGCGCATACATAAAATGAGGTAGGTAGTAGGCCAGTGGTTCTCAACCTCTTTTGGGCCCGTGACCTCATTTCTAGCTCTGAAAATGTTTGCAACCCCAACATTAACTTTTGTGCATCTGTTTCCACACAAATTGTTTTTACTGCCGGTAATATCATTGTCCCGGTAAGTGTAATCGCATAGTTCTGCTTCACACTAAGTGATTCGAAGTAGTTTGCTCGTGGCTATGAATCATTAGGCAGTTCGTCTATATAGGACGTCTATGAGAACTTTAAAAAAGAAATGGTTTGCTTAAATGAATCATCAAATATCTACAGCTTATGTCAGCCATCTTCTGCGGCCCCTAATGCATATTAAGGACCCCAAGTGCTGACCACTGCAGTAGGCTATATTAGGTCATATATTTTATTGGTTATAAAATCGGGGCAAAATTATTCCTTTCCAATTATGAACATATTTTGTGTGTAGGGGGACAATGAATGAGTTAACTAACGTGTTATTCTTCACTGGTTTAACAACTACTGATCAAGTATGAAAACATTCGGATTCAAGCTGTTTGACCTCATACTATGAAAACAGTACAGCAGTTCAGTGTTTAAAAATCTGCCTACTTACCCCGAAATCAATGATAGTACAGACAGGCCATCCATGCAATTCCTCATTATAGATTTAAATGTGTTGCTCAAATGTACCTTAGCTTTCTGTTATTTATTGATGTTAACTGTACCATAATGCATATGTTACAGTCCATGTAGCATCAATTTGCAATGTAAATAAACTTTTAGATGAGAACATTTTAATTTAATTTCAAATCTGATTTTGTTTTAAATGTGGCTTTTATCTCAGAAAATCAAGCCTCATAATACAAAGTAAAGTGTTGCTGTCCATCGACAAAATTAGTTTAGTTAATTTGTTTCCACAACTAATTCGATTTGCCATTTCTCTCCGTTATTTTGAGCACATTTAAGTAATATTTCCGAAGCCTGTTTGTTGCACTGCTAGTCATAGCATTCTTGACTCTCAATGGCCTTCAGATGAATGATTCATTGACAGTAACAGGGGGAAAAAAGGAACAGGAGCACCAACAAAGGAATGTATCCAGCAGCTCCATCAGGCTCCATCAGGCTCCATCAGGCTCCTCTGGGCTGATCTGCCAGCCGGTCCTGTGATAAAGATAAGGGCAGGCGATTGGAACAAAGCACGCATCGGAAGGGGAGCCTGTGGAACCTCCTCCTAGTACAAACCCCCCCCCCCACACACACACACACACACATCACCGCACCACCCGCAAATGTCAAGTGACACTCGACGAGTCTGTGATTAAGGTTTAATAGAGAAAAATGAGAAGCGAGGATATTAGCCTAACTAAGACGCATCAGTCGTGCCTCCTCAAAATGGAGGGGGGTAGGGGATGAGGGGAAGGGGGGGGGGGGGTGATCCCCATGTCCCGCTTTTTATCCTGGGACGTTTGGAGAAAAAGAAATGTATGCTCCGTCCTATTAATTTCGTCACTGCTGTGACTGACACAAGAGCATTGCTTAAGAATGAAGAAGATGCACACACACACACACACACACACACACACACACACACACACATAATCACACATCTTGCTAGGGTATGTAGAGGAGGATGAGTATAGAGAGATAACTATAGAGAGAACAGAGAGGATCTGTGTTTCATAACACATGCTTCATGAATGTGGTAACATTTGATGTGCTTAAAATGTGCTTCTGACGAGGTTACAAGGTTATTATTTGTCTCTATTTGAAACATATAGAGTAAACTTTTTCAAACGATCTCTTGATTAAAGATAAATGTCATTTTTTGCCTTATTCATACAAATGCATTGTTTGTCACCAGCAACTTAAGAAAAAAGAATAGGGGTGTGTGTGGGGGGGGGGGGGGGGGGGGGGGGGGGGGGGGGGGGGGGGGGGGGGGGGGGGGGGGGGGGAGGAGGGAGGGTGGATAAATAGATGCTGTGGGGAGCCTATAGTAGAATATCACAAACACCGCTCACAAAGGAAGGTCACAAAACTATCCCAAGCAAGCAAGCCCCCCCCCCCCCTTCATCACACACCCATCCCACCCCTCACACACCCATCCACCCCATCCCACCCCTACCCACCCACCCTTGTTACAAATCTCCACTGAAATGTAAAAAATTTAATTTGTCAACATGTTTCCATCATATGCTCCATCACTGTCCTGGGAGGTGGCAGGGGCCAAGGGGGCTGGTGGGGAAGGAGGTGAGAGAAGGAGAGAGAGAGAGAGAGAGAAGTGGGGAAGGAGGGAGTGGGGGAGGGAGGGGATGGGGGGGATAGACGTGCCTCAGGGGCCGTCCAGTTGCTCTCAGATGGGGTGGACGGGGCTGTGATTAGGCCCTCACGTTGGCTGGAATTGTCCTGGACAGCCTAGAAATCAGATTATTAACTCTGATACCAGACACTCTGTCTCCTGTCTGGGATTACCATGAAAATTTTGATATGGATCGATAAGCAATCTTTTCCCCTTCTTCGCAATCTCCTCTACCTTCATTAATCTGTGCGTGTATGTTTATGTCAAAGAATTAAGACATCCCCGACGATCAACCCCGCACGCGCACACACACACACACACACATTCAGACTGACACATACACATTCCCCCCACCGCCCTGCTCTCAGGATGCTGGATGGGAGCATCTCATAGACATTTATTAAATCAAACACAGACTCTACTTACTTGAAGCTAAATTGCCTCCTGTTCTTCTGCTCAGCCTTCAAGGTTTCACTTAAGTCTGAAAATCATTATCCTTAGAGAACACCCGCCGGGCTTGTCTTTCTTTTTGGTTTGTTTCTTTGTTTGTTTGCGTTTACACCTAACACTCCTCTGTATGTGATAGGGTTAGTAGACTACAGCAGTTACTGTGGTCATTATGGTTTCAAGGTGTAAACTCTCAATGCATATTCTTGACTCATCTTTGCAGGAAAATTATTCTCATATTGGATCGTTTGCATGGGAATGTTTATGAGCATGGTTTATGAACAGACGATAATGTGGAATAGCTCAACAGTGTGGTGTATGTGTAAAGTATGGCATAGGCTTCAGCTTATATGGGTTGTTTTGTTATGGCTCAGTGGTATATCAGACAGCTGCAATATTTCTCAATCTTATGATATCTTTAGGATATACAGTTTGCATCATAAGACAAACAGGGGCCAGAAAAAATCCTTCAAAGTTGATTCAACATAAACTAAACTTCCAACATGAACTTTCTGTTCTGTGATTGTTAGTATTTGCTAATTCATCGTGTATCATTCATTCAAATCATAATCCATACCACAATTTAGACCACATTTAATTAAGGTGCATTTTATAACATTGTACTGTGCCAAGATTTTGAATATTGCAGCATTTTCAGATCAATAAAAAAGAAATTATTCTAACCCTATATTTTTATTGTTTTCTTCTTTCAGAATAGTTAAAAACAATTTAAACTAATCTAAAACAGACTTAATCAATGTAAATTATTCCTATCAGTTATACAATTGGATTGTGAATACTAAAGTTCTAACTACAGACAACATGTTCTAGGCAGGATATACCCAAGAAAGGCTATGGCATTGATCAGCAGGGAGACCATTATCAATAGCCCACACAATTAGATCACCGCTGGCCATTATGAGATCTCTCAGCAAGCTCAAATATGCCCATTTACGTCGCCAACGCCAAAATAAAGAAATAGATACAGACGCACATTACGCGCAAAACGCATAACGTTAGGCAAAGTGTGTGTGTGTGTGCGTGTATGCGTGTTGATTGATGAGCTGAAACTCAAGGCAAGGACGGCAAATGCTGCGCCTCGGCCGGTGGAAGAGGATCAGTGGTTGTATAATTATGACCCATACACGCAGTCTAGTTAATCTAGCTGGCATCATTAGCGAAACACGAGTCCAGACATGTCATTAAAGTGCTTTTAGTCTTGCTTCTGTCCTCTCGTTGCCCCCCCCCCCCCCCCCCCCCCCCCCCCCCCCCCCCCCCCCCCCCCCCCCCCCCCCCCGGCTGGCTCCTTTGCCGGGGCGCTTCTCCACGCCGGTCATTTCCAGAAAGCGCCCCGGGCAGGGTGGCGTCAGGACTCCTCCGCATATTGTCTTTATGTCCAATTAGGGTTAAAAATGACAGCTAGGAAACAAGGAGGAATGAGTGAAGACGGGAAGGATGCACGGGCGGTCAAAGTGTGACCGGTTCAAATATGCTTCCAAGTGAAACTCAGACGGCCGTCTGTATAAAGATGGGGTGTGTCCGCCAGTGAACTAAAGTCTGATTGAAACTTTGATTATAGTAAATATATTTTAAAAATAGATTATGCCATTGGTCAGAGTTGCCCATTCAAGTAGGATGTACAATAACCTAATCAACATAATCAATGTTAGTCATCAAAGTTGGTTCCATTTATTGTTAAACTACTTTGATAATATGTTTGTAATCATTTTCTTATTTTCTATTTTTATACCGACCATCGTGATACAGTTCTAATCCTATTCTCAATCGTCCATCATCAAAGTGGGCCATGTCTTTAGGTAAGTGGATCCAATTGGCTAAGAGCTTGTGGTTTCAGCAGAGAATGCTTTTAAGTCCGCTGTACTGTAAAGTATTGGACTCGGGGTCAGGTTCAAATTAATTAAAGGGCTATAAATGAAATAGCCCGCTAATGACTGCAATCTTACCTACCCAATATTTAATATTTCATCATTAAATAGTAAAATGAGCCAATATGATCCTGATACAGTCCCAATTATATGGCATTGATCAAAGTGACCTTTTCATACCAAGGACTGAGGAGGAGAAACAAAAAATCAATTCAATACCTCCTCCCTCCTCCTTCCCCACACTCCTCTTGCCTTACCCCTCTCTGCATACTTGAGCAGCTGCCACAGCGTACAGGCATAATCTACACGTGCGCGTGTATATGCCTGGCCCAAAAAAAACAAACAACAAACAAAAAACGCAGCAGCTTGTCAAATCGACTGACCCCCAGTGAAAAGCAATCTCTTCACGCCTTACATCTAATTCTTTTGTTCACACGCGTGTTGCATTTCTCTTTGTGTTTGTTTTGTTTTTTTTACCTACCAATGCACCACCAACACCACCACCACCCCCACCGCCTGCCCCCAAGAGCCCCCCTTTGCACCCCGCCACCTCCTCATCCTCCTCCTCCTAGCCTCCCCCACCCTGTTTCCCTCCAGACGCCCCATGGGTGTTGTATCCCCAAAGCCCAGACAGGTGACAAAATCGGGGCCTGACTTGTTCGTCTTCTGCCTGACTGACAGGGAGAGGGTCCGGATGGGGGGTGGGGGTGGGGGTGGGGGGGGGGTGGGGGGAGGGTTTGGGGGGGGGGGGGGGGGGGGGCGTCATAATGGCATTCTTGGCCCTGGGTGCAGGAAGAGAGTGTGTGTGTGTGTGTGTGTGTGTGTGTGTGTGTGTGTGTGTGTGTGTGTGTGTGTGTGTGTGTGCGTGTGTGTGTGTGTGAGAGAGAGAAATGGGATCAAACCCTGTGTTGGAGAGGGGAACTGTCTGGATATGATGGTATACAACTTGACACCCTGTGTTTTCTGTATAACTGGTAACTGATGATGTTTTCAAACGTCTCCCCATGTAACTTAGAAACCATTGGGGTTTTGTGAGGAGAAAAACACAGCCTGTGTTTCTGTACGTGGATATTACTCTAATAGCATTTTATGTATGACTCACTCACTGTCATTGATAATGATAGTACTTCAGCTTGTGTGTGATTTACTTGATTTACGAAGTATAATGCCAAAAAAGAAGATTCCTATAATCTTGACATGAAAACAAGTACTGTAAAGCGTCTATCTGATCCCCCGGGGCAGATTAACTGAGCCAGATCAAATGGGAGACATACAGTAATCCCTCAGATCTGTGTTGAGCAGAGACATGCTTATGAATTCTAGCATGGTAAAGCTTCTCGGCTTTAGCAGTAAAAGAGGGGGGGTTGAAAGGGAAAGAGAGAGAGAGAGAGAGAGAGAGAGAGAGAGAGAGGGCCAAAGATTGATTTTATTCCTTATGACTCGCCCGAGGAACAGCATTTTATAATCCACTAAGCACATCTTAATCAATGTGTCCCTCTGCGGTAGCAAGGCCCGTGAACAACAAAACACAACATGGAGGATGTAACCTCTGCAACACAAATACAAGAACATTCATTATGTTTGTGTAAGCAGATTAATTATTATTTTGTGTGAGTCATAAACACAATTCTAATTATTGTCATGTAACCCCCCCATCTGCGATTTAATTGAAATTAAGCTTTTTTAACTATCTAAATGATGATGGTCGTGGTGATGATGATGACGATGAAGAAGAAAATAATGAAGCTTTTTCGCAGAATTGTTTGCTGCCTTGGCGGCCGTCTTGAAAGAGTACAATACGATTGAGTTAGCAGCCGTGCATCTCGTCGGCCCTTAGTTGAGAAGCCTTCCCCACGCAGAGCTAAAGAGAGAACTACAAGGTGGGCTTGACAGGGGTGGCGGTGGATCGGGGGAAGAGCCGAAGCAGCTCTCGGCTGCCATGACAGCTCTCCTGGAATCGAGTGTGGCACTCTCATATGAGTGAAAATAATGGAATCCTATATGTCTTTGAGCATGTCACAGCAGGGGAGAATGGAGAGTGACATCTGGTTGAGGTTGAGGAGAGGCACTGTGGGGGCGGGGGGAGGATTTGGAAGGCCAAAAGAAAGTGTCCCTCTCACTAAGAAATGGCAGCCATCTATCAATGTAAACCTTCCTCTTTTTAAATGTTTTATGTCTGTTGCCTCATTACTTGTTGACTTTATCTGCTGCCGTTGGTCGCCATACAGCATCCATCTCCATATACACATTAACATGTCTATTGTGCACACACACAAGCACTCTCATACGTACACAAACACGCACACGCACACAAACACGCACACTCACACACACAGACACAGACACACACACGCATGCACGCACTTAAGCACACATAAAAACCCATCCCCCTTTCTAAGCCCAAACGGTGATGACTCCATACAACCATCACCCTATTGACGTAAAACCACCAAAAAATAGATAATTACACGCCTCCATCCAGAGCCATGGGTGGTGTAAGTGGTGCTGTGTTTCCACCGCTGAGGGCAACGGGCTCCAGCAATGTGGGGTGAAAGAAAGAGAGTGACCTGGAACCACTTAATGGCAGAGGATGTCCTTTTTGTTTCCCCTATCAAAGGTTTCCTTCTACTGTAACACATGTTAAAAACAACCCCCCCCCCCCCCCATACACACTACCACCCGTCCCCTTTCTTCCCTCCCCAGCAGATATTCCACTTAGATACAGTCGTCCCCCCCACCCCCCCACTGCTCCATTTTCCTCTTGCACCCTTCACATGACTAAGCCATTACCCCCCCTCCCCCCATTCCTCCTCCCCCTTTCCCCTCTCAGTTCTAATCAAACATACCGGGGGATGAAAAGGCTTTATTAATAAAAGTTTCCCTTCAGGAAGATGAGAACTAAATTATTCCTCAAATGTGCCCAATTTCACCCAGAACTCCCTCTGCAGACGGGCATCTGGCCTGGGCGCAGCCAGCAGGAAGCTGGGGCATCTGGAAGCTGTTTCCCCAGAGCCGATTATGAGACGCACTCCACACACATACCACCCGCAGTCCCTGAAACTCTGTGTGTTTCTGTATGTTTGTGTGTTTGTGTGTTTATGTGTTGGGTGTTTGGTGTTTGTGTGTTTGTGCCTTTGTGTGTTTGTTGTTTGGTCTTTGTGTGTGTGTGTGTGTGTGTGTGTATGTGTGTGTTTGTGTGCATTCTTCATTTACCAAAAAATGGCACCACCTTTTGGTGTGTGTGTGTGTATGTGTGTGTGTGTGTGTGTGTGTGCATAAACAGGCTTTGATTTATTGATGATCCGCATATCAGAGTCTTAACTTCACTACTTTGTTCCCAGATTAATTGTTTCATAGAATGGAAATATAACGTCACAGCTGTGAAGGTTGATGGGGAAAAGTTACAACTAGTAAACAGCACTTACAGTTCTTAGAGAATGCCAAAACAGTGCTCGTACAAATGAACAGAGGCTGTGTTCTCTCTCACCATCTCTTTCCCTATCCTGTTTTTTCCTGTGCTCGGAGGCTTTTCTCTGGTTGCTGTGGCGATGGAGGAATGCCACATTAGCCTGTGATTATCTATATGAGCACTGCATTTTGTTTCCTCCCAACTTGAGTAATTGTCTTTTTTTTCTCCTCCTCTCGATTTTCCTTTCATCAAACTCACAAACAATAAGGGAGAGGCGGTGACAGGAAGTCAATGCAGCAACGTCGGACAGGCCGGACAGAGAGGAGAGGAGTCCTTCTTCCTCTGCTCTGAGGCCTGGCTGGGGCAGGAGGCCATGCAACATGGCCGCTAAATTGAAACACACACACACACACACACATAAATAATGTTTGTGTAAATAAGAGAGAGAGAGTAAGAGAGAGAGAGAGAGAGAGAGAGAGAGAGAGAGAGAGCAAGTGGCCGCGGCAAAGCCATAAGACTGGGAGAAAAAAAGCAGTGTGGCTCCCAAAGACAGCCGCCACCGCGCAATTCTGGTCCTCTGACAAAAGACTGATGCTATCTAATAAAAAGGGCGGCATCCGTCTCTACCACACGAACGTCACCGAAGCCAGCGAGAGGATTAGGGGGGAAGGAAGTGAATGGATGTGGCGGAGAGAGAGAGAGAGAGAGAGAGAGAGAGAGAGAGAGAGACAGAGAGAGATAGAGTGAGAGAGAGAGAGGCGGGTTCGACAGCTGTTTCTCTACACACCACTATAGTTAGCTGCGCTGTAATCGTGAGCCATGCACCAAATGTATATATATATATATATTATGGGAATGCCATGGTTTTACGAACTCAAAACAATTGTCCACCCATGTACACGCTTTGCAAATGCATGTGTGAGGTACAAAGAGGTATAAGAAATTAAAAGCTTGCTGACATTTGGAGCTAAGTTCACCTTTTTAATTCCATTTTATTTTTTCCTCATTGATTTTTTTTCGTGTGAGGTAGGGAATAGCCGGCCATCAAAGCTTTAGCAATAAAACGCTGCCACTGACCTGTGCATAGATAATTTGCCATGAAAGACAATCAATAAATAACAAACACTCCCTAATCAGGCAGGGAGCAGACGGAATGACATCCCATTATCCCTGTCAGACCACCGCTGCCGCTGAGGGCCAGGGTCCCTCACCACACACACTGACACACCACAGCCTGCCCAGGGACCCCCCCCCCCCCACACACACACACACACACACACATACACACACACACACACGTGTGAACGCACTGACAGACACACACTCACACACACACAGAAACACGCAAGTGTGTGAATGCAGTCATACACACACGTACACATACATGCACTTGCATACACACACACACCATGTTGGCTGACTCGACAATTGACAATGACTTCTTGGGGGGCACAGATAGCAATCAGAGTGCATATATTGCATATATAGTGCATACGTCTTTTTTATTATTATTGCAAAAAAGTTAAAGCACCTTTACATCTGATTCATATCAATATCAGTCATGTTACATCACATACAACATTGAAGTGTATCTGAATGTAACACACTTATTAAGCACAATACATAAATATATTTGCTGACATGAATAACATGCTAGGTTTGTTAATCACAAATATCAGAATAATCATTAAATAAAATGTGGTGATAGCTGGATTGTCGATAAATCTACTCAAATTATAGATTGTCATGTGACTTCAAGCCTTCTAACAGAGTCTGTGTGTGTCTGGGGCTGATTGTGCATGTGCATGTGCATGTGTGTGTGTGTGTGTGTGTGTGTGTGTGTGTGTGTGTGTGTGTGTGTGTGTGTGTGTGTGTGTGTGTGTGTGAATGTGTATGTGTGAAATGGGCCCCCAGTTGATCTTCAGTTCAACTCTACAAAGGCAGTAAAACTCTCTGTTTGGCGAACGGTTTTAATGTGTACAGAGAGACACAGCACCGACATCAACAGTAGGAGCATATAATACACGGTGTATTCGCTGGGATTTGACAAGCTAATCTCTCTGTCCCCACGCGCATGTCTTTTATTCAAACTGACAAAGCATACGGTGTGATAAACGAGCCACAATTAACATAGTGGATTATGTAAAAAGAGGATGAATGTAGCTGCCATAAACAAAGCCTCTTAGCAAGTAGTTGTGGAATAATAGAACACATCCCAGTACATTGCGCCTTTTCATGATTTCAGAATAGAGATGTCAGAGCAGTGAAAAGCAGCTGACACCCCTGGGATTCTGCAGGATGTGTGTCATCTTCAGCTTTGTGTGTGGCTTCTTTTCAATTGTTTTTGCTTTGTGTGAATGTAATGTTAATGGTGCATGTGTAAGTGTGGGGTTGAAGTGTGTTCACGTCTGTCTGTGTATATGTGTGTCAGAGAATGTGTGTGTGTGTGTGTGTGTGTGTGTTTCTAATGTGTCTGTGAGTGTATATGTGTGTGTGTGTGTGTTTGTGTGTGTGTTTGTGTGTATGCATGTATGTGTATGTGTGTGTGTGTGTTTGTGTGTATGCATGTTTGTGTGTGTTTGTGTGTGTGTGTGTGTGTGTGTGTGTGTGTGTGACTGTGTGTATGGGGAAGGGGGGGATGGGTGCAATACCAGCTCCCATTTCAAACAGCCTCCTCATTATTCATGCTCGCTCCTCGACATTACAGGCATTTTTTTCTTCATAAAGTGCCAATAATACATGCGGCACTCAAGTGTGACTGGAAATAAGCTCTGGATCGTGTTCCGATCATTAAGTCAGGCGCCCCCTTCTTAATTTTTTTATTTAAAGATAGGTCTGAAGCGGTGAGTCATGCCACGTTCCTGGTCTCCACTTTAAGAAATTAAACATCCTTAATTAATGGAGTGGACCTAACGTTGCGATACTTCCTGTAGCGACTCCTTGCCTGCGATCCATCCGTAACCTGAGCGGCCTTGTGGCTAGGATCCTGAGAGGTGCCAGAGGGGCCAGGTGGCTCCAGGGGCCCGCTTGGCTCCTGGTTTATTACCACCATGTATTCTTTTTGTAGTGACATCATTGCCGCCACGGCTGGATGGGCCCTCTCTCACGTCAGCCCCCGGAAACATTACAATTTGGTATCGCTTACCGGGGCCCACGTTGCCACAGCGCTAATTATATCAACGCGCTTATCCACACACAAATAAACAAGTCCTACCGCGCGGCCTCGCCGGCTCTGGCCAAAAACAACACGGATCCGTGGCAGTGTGTGCACGCACTGCACTCTAGGGTCCGCTCCAACTTTTCCGGTGTATACTTTGGAAGTCAAGGTTTAATTATTCAAATCGTTCAATCCCCGCCCCCCCCCGCAAAAAAAAGAATTCTCTGAGTAACTCCACCTTCTCGCACTCTTTCTCTCCCCCCTTGTCACACAATTGCTCTGCGCATTCATGGCCAAAATGAGTTTCAGTCATGGATCACGGCGAGTAATGAAATAATCCTGAAATGACACCGGGAAACTCGCCGGATGAGGCTGGGTCGAGGCGCCTCCAGAAGCCCGTTTATTTGTGATCTGTAGAAGTCATGCTATCAAGGAGAACTCTGGCAGCTGTATATATTTTGTTTGAGATGTACTGGGTGGTGACGTGTGTGCATGTGCATGTGTGTGTGTGTGTGTGTGTGTGTGTGTGTGTGTGGTTAATTTTAAGGAGAAGGAGGGGTGTATGTGTGTGGGGGGGGGTGAAGGGGGTTCAGCCATGCGGGAGTTATCGGATGTTCCAGTTTGTGCCCCCATGAAATCGACATGAGACCCCCCCCCCCCCCCCCTCCCGCCAACATACAGACACACACAGACACACACACAGCACACACACACTTACACCGTCATTTCAGCTGGAGGAGGATAGCTAAAGGGTGTAGTGGGGGGGGAGGGGGTTGGGTCAAAGGAAGCGGAGGAGGAGGAGGAGGAGAAGGAGGAGGGACACCGCGAGAGAGCAAACAAGAAGGCAACGGCCACTCACCGACTTAACCCCCCCTGTCATCGGAGTGCTCCCGTGTCAGCATGTGAATCAAATCAAGATGAATGGGGCCTCTCCCCGGCCACTGGAGGCTCGCCTCATTGGGCCCAATTTCATCAGCCCCAGTAACTGTTCATATAGAAAGATTAATAGAGCGTCCGAGCAATGCCGCGCCAGCGCAGGAGGGAGGAAACACGCGCGCATACAAATAGGTTGCGATGGCCAAACGATGGGCTGTGTATGTGTGTGTGTGTGTGTGTGTGTGTGTGTGTGTGTGTGTAGGGGGACAACGGGGAGTTATTATGCCGTTGCGCCCGGTGCAGAATGAAGAGGTTCGAGTGCCTTTTTTTTTCTTTTCTTTTTTATGTGTGTGTGTGTGTGTGTAAGACTGTTGAGTGTGTGTGCGTGTGTGTGTGCATGTGTGTGTGTGTGTGTGTGTGTGTGTGTGTGTGTGTGTGTGTGTGTGTGAGTCTGGGTAAAGAAGGGAGGGTCCACTTTGCTGGCCTAATTGATGAAGCTCTGATTGCGTTGTACTGTATCACTGTATCACTGTCTCACTGTATCAAGCTGTCCTCCCATTTCTTCTCCTTACACACTAGTGGCTCCCCACCACGTTTGTCCTGGGAAAGCACCCGATGATGCATCTCTTTTAAATAACGGGTATATTTCCTGATGAAAATGTTACATGCACACTGACCTCTGCGGGGGTGGGGGTGTGAACATAGCATAATTGTGTCTGACAACATACAGACGTTTATGTATTGAAAGAAAGGGGAACACTCTATCATAAGCATCACATAATAATGAGCACTCATAATTTTCAAGGTTAGGCAGACCTTACCACCCACCAGCTAACACTATGGGGACAAGCTTATGCTAACTCTGCTATAACAGTCCTTTCTGGCTTACAATGTAATCTTGTTAATGGTGGGCGCTTTCATTGTGTTTTGCACAGCGTGCGTGTGTGCGTGCGTGTGTGTGTGTGTGTGTGTGTGTGTGTGTGTGTGTGTGTGCGTGTGTGCGTGTGTGTGTATGTATGTTTGTGTGTGTGTGTCTGATCCCTTTTTAAGTCAAATTCTCACTCTTTCTCACCTGTAAATCTCTCTCTTCTACATTTTCTTACTTGCCATTTCTTGCCACTCTGTTCTCACTAAGCTTAAAGCATTTGCTGAGTGTTCAGTTTACATTGGGCTTGAAGTGTAGTACAAGGCTTGTAAACACAAGTGTGGCTAGGAGTCAACTGTTCTCTCCAATTCAGTGGTTGTTTTCCTTGTTGCATGTACTTCTTTAACATGATTAGGAAATAAAGTTGCAAGGCAAGACTTACAATGTTTTTTTAAATGAGGCCCTCCCTTGGACTGCCCTCACAGACACACATCACACACCACATACACACACACACACATACACACACACAAACACTGTCACTCACACAGACACGTACACGTGTGCACACGCACACACACACCTGCACACCTGCACACAAACACACAGACACACACAGACTCTCTCACTCAAACACACAGACACACACACTCACACATACAACACAGGATTGCACACATTCACACCATAACCACAGCATATCTTTTTCACTAATACTGAGTTGGCTAATAACACTGATTAGCCCCAACGTTATTCTCTCTCTCTCTCTCTCTGTTTCCCCCTCCCCCTCTCTCTGTCTCTTTCCCTATCTCTCTCTCTCTCTCTCTCTCTCTCTCTCTCTCTCTCTCAATTTCATGCCACGCCCCTCAATTCCATGCCACGCCCCGAGGCCACTGCATCACTCTGGCCCTGAGGCGTGCATTAATGAAGTAAATAAATAAAGTGCCACACCAAACCATCCATTATGCACATTAATTTCAGGAGCAAACATTAATCAATTCAAATGTATGTAATAATGCCAGGACTCAATCAATTTCAACTTCTTATGACAATTAACAAAGCTTCAGAGAACACTCTGAAACATGCTGACCCATTAATTACTGTTCCTGTCAACCTGTCTGGCACGAATAGCAACTCAGTTTCACATAGACAATATCCATCTCTCCCTCTCTCTCTCCCTCTCTCCCTTTGTTCCTCTCTCTCTCACTTTCTCTCTTGCTCTTACTCTGTCTCTTCTCTTTCTCTCTATCCCTCTTATGCTCTCTCACAGGCATACAGAAACTCTCTCTCTCCTTCAGACAAGGATAAATTAATATCAACTATACATGCTTCAGCATGACGTTTGTATTCTCAGGCTCCCCACACCTCCATGCCGCTCTCCAACTGAAGAGACAGGATGGGCTTGGTTAATATTTGAATATCTATCCTTCCATTCATCTGTTGACCCATTCATCCATCCATTCATCCATTCATTCATTCATTCATCCATCAATCATCCCTTCATCTCTTCCTCCATCCATTCATATGGATGCTCCCTCACTCCATCTCTTTGTCTGTCCACCCATCCATTAATTCATCCCTTCATTCATCTATCCATCCATCAATCATCCATCTCCTCCTCCATCCATATGTATGAGCATTTCTCTCTCAATTCAATCCTCCATCCATCCATTCATCCATCATATTATTCATTTTTCCTTCCTCCCATCCATCCATCTATCATCCATCTATTAAGCCAACCCGTTCCATCCATTCATCCATTATCATTCCTCTCTCCTTCTATCCATCCATTCCAGCCATCCATCCATCATCCAGACACCCATCCATTATCCAGCCATCCATCCACCATCCATCTAGTCATCCATTATCCGGCCATCTACTCATTATCCAAACATCCATCCATCCATCATCCATCCATCCATCCACCTCTAGCCACATATCAAAAGGCCAATATTCTCTCATCTTCCGTCTCCTCTCCTAGGTTTGTTCATTGTAAGTCCTTCCACCCCCTTATTGGTGGGACCTATCATACGTCTTATCATACGTCTCTGATTATGGAAGGTGGAGGCAATCCAACGTGAAACCATATCATGAAACCATTCACGTTGGATCACCCCCACCTTCCATAATCAGAGACGAAAAGTACAGGCTAAATAAGCTTTGTCCTCCTCACCTCTCACCTCCACCCCCACCTCTCCACACACCTCCCCCTGCATTGCTCGCTCTCTCTCCCACCATCCTAATGCGCACGTGTCACGCACGTAACAAAAGGCGAGATGAGGAAGACGGTGATTATAAATGAAGAGGGGGCCGTGTCGGGGTGGGCGGCTACACCTCTGCTAAGGGTGGATAATGAACGAGAGGATTGGTGGAGGATGGGATCACTAGCGAGGCAAAACATTTTATCTCTTTAGTTGCACCAAGCAATATGGGCTCTTTGGATGACTTCTGGTTTCTGTGTGGGTGTGTTGGTGAAACAAAACACGATGTTGTATATTTAATTAACCATTACAACCGTTCAGATTGCAATTCATCATTTCTTTCTCTCAGAGGCCACACAGCGATATATTAAATGGGGAGGTGATTAAAATATATTGAATGAGTTGCATTGATTTGGCACGCATATCTGTCAGTAATAACTAACTATAATGAAACAAGTCCAATGTTGCGTATAGCCATTGCCACACCTCCGATCAACATGTATGATTTGAACATTATATGATCATGGGACACAGACCTCCACTTTATTTAGGGTTGTACGCGCGAAGCCAAAGGATTCAAATACGGCTGTTTTAAGAGAGGATTTATTTGTACCTTTTTCCTCCTAGCGGTCTCCTTGTTAACGCAGAGACAGGAAGTGCAGGGAAAGCTGTAAGCTGCAGGTCCTACAGCAGCACACAGGAGTCTATTATAGTGATCAGTTATAGTAGCCACCCCTAAATCATTCAAATGATGTGAACACTTTGCTGTTTATTTGCTTCCCGTGCCAGTTTGACCACCAGTTCAGTGTTTTAGAGAATTACCTGCATCCATTTACATAGCACGTCTGGGCCACAGTTGGACTATTGGATTTCACGGGGCCTAAATATAATTTAGGTTCTCCCCAAAGCGTGGAAGAACTCCCTTACACCAGCACAGTGTTCTGGGAGTGATAACAACCTCTTGCATTTACATATACATTCACTTTGTCTCTTGTCACTATGTTTTAACCTCTATGTCCTGGTCCCACACGTAAATGAACCTGTCTGGGATCCCTCCACACCCCTTTCCCCTCTCCCTCTCCCTCTCCCTCTCCCTCTCCCTCTCCCTCTCCCTCTCCCTCTCCCTCTCCCTCTCCCTCTCCCTCTCCCTCTCCCTCTCCCTCTCCCTCTCCCTCTCCCCCTCCCCCTCCCCCTCACACACACAATGTCTGTCTCTCTCTCTCTCTCTCCTCCTCTTCGTCTTCCCCTATCCTAAATTGCAAGCCTATATTTCGGGGTGTGGAGGTGTGGGGGGGAGACCTCTGATGCAATTATGCCACCTGGATTGCCTTGCCCTGTGAAAGCAGGACGAAAAGAAAGCGAGAAAGAAAGAGGGGAAAAAAACACAAGATCACTCGCCGGCTTTTGTGTATCAAGAAAATAAAGGCTTGAAATTGCTTCAGACCATTGCTCTGTCTTCTAGTTTTCTAGCCTCCCCCCACCCCTCCTCCTCCACCCACCTCACACCAACTCCAACCCTCTCTCTCTCACCCCCCTTGTCTCCCCACCACCCTTCGTGCACCACCCACCCTCCCTCCCTCACCTCCTCCCCGGCTCCTGTGCCTCGCGGTGGGATGCAAGTCGACAGTTTCTATTATCAATAACAAGATAAAATACAGAGTTCTTTTTATCTCTTAAAATGTAAATTTATACAAAAGGCCCCCACCTCAGTGCTGTAAATATCTTTACCTCTCTTAAGACCACAGAGGGAAACTCAATTGATCCTACTACCCCCCCCCCCCCCCCCCCCCCCCCCCCCCATCACCACACCACCCCAACCCCACTTCCACCTCCACCCGACTCAGTCTCCCCGGTTGCAGCCATCTGCAAAATCTCTGGCATAATATCAATGATGAAATTAAAAATCCTCCATTCCACCAAACCATGAGGGAGCTCGTTCTGGCTCAAGCTGTTTACTCTTTAAATTATATGATTGATTTCCTTTAAGTGTATTTGTTTATTTAAATGTTCATATCAGCTCTATCTAAATCATTTCTCAAGTTTATTCTATTGATTTGTTTAGTGGTTGGCCTTGCGCCCCCCCCCCCAACCTCTCCCCCTCTCCCTCTCCCTCTCCCTCTCCCTCTCTCTCTCTCTCTCTCTCTCTCTCTCCCTCTGTCTCTCTCTCAGTTTCCTTGCTTTAACCATATCAGTTTACTTAAAAGCTAATTTACATGAAATAAGGCCTGAAAAAGCATTGATTTCCTCCTCTACTGTGGTTCCGAGTCACAAGGTATTTGTGATGAATGCTCCACTCTGCGCAACTCACCATCTGCAGTTGGAATGATTGACATCTCCATTGCAGGGTAATTACCCGGACATGGTTTATTTATAATTTTTTTAATTAACTTCAGTCTGTACATAAAAAAATCTAGGCAATGTTGCCATCGTAAAGTAAGTGACATTCTGTGTGATGTGTTTGTCCACCCCTCATGAAATGTTCCTATGACATGTGAGAAAATGACTGATAAGATATGAAGGTAACCTTTACAATAAGGGTGCATTAATTTACCATTAAATACCATTAGTTATGCAGTGATAGACATTAACTAACAGTTACTTGGTATTGGGTTAGGATTAACCTTAACCCTACTCCTAATCCTAACCTACTAAACGTAACCCTAACCCCAACTGTAATGAATGTACCCTTATTGTAAAGTGTTACCGATATTTAAGATGCGTATGACACATTTAAACATAGCATCTTTCGTTCAGTAAAGTTTCACATCGCCGAAGTCATGAGGAGTCACATGTAAATCTTTGACCAGAGATCCTTTTTGTCATCGACAAACCCTAACAGCACCAATCCATACAATGCTGGTTCACCCTCAATATATCCCTACTGCCCTCAATCACACAAACATAAACATAACCGCGCACACACACACACACACACACACACCCCGTGTGTGTGTGTGTGTGTTAAAACCCCGTCTTCCAATATGCTTAATGCAAACAATGCTGAATTTATGTAACAGAGAGCAAGAGCCACACGCACACATGTGTGCAACTCTCCCATGTAACCGGTGACCCAAGCATAGAGGCAATCAAAGCCCCCCTGTTTTGTCAAGGTTTTTATTTTATTTTTATTTTTCCTCCCCCCTTCTCCCCTCTCGTCCCCCACTCCCGTTCTTCCCAGCCCTCTCTTTGATCCCCTCGCAGCTTTTAGATAATACTAATAGATCACAGGCCAACGGGACGGGCCAGATAATGGAGCTTTCATTGCAGGCTGATTAACTTGGCTGTAGGGTTCCAGTACCTCACCCCTCTCGGCATGATGGCCCTAATTAATAACGATTGCTCCCCCAAAATGTGCAAATGGAACGATAAACGAAGGACCAACTAATTAACTGCAACCATTTCTACTAATCATTAGTTAACATCCCGTTTTGTCATCATTACACTGATGCGTGTGCAAGGGCAGATAAAACAGGTCAGCCCTTTTCTTTTTTTTGCTTTTTTCGTTGTTTTCTTCCTGCCCCACCCACTACCACCGACCGGAACCTCCACCACCACCAATACCACCACCAATACCACCACCAATACCACCACCACCACCACCACCACCACTACCCCCACCACTCCACCCTCCCTATAAACCCCTGACAGAGATATTTTTTGTTTCCCTATAAAACAAAAAGACGAACTAGTAATTAAAGTGAGAGAGCGCTCATAAGCTCGCAAAGTTCTGTCTGCTCTGTTTTAATTCCGCTGTAGAGCAGGCATCACTTCAAGTTTCCCGCGAGAGGGTTTGGTTTTTTGCCCTCGATGACAGGGATGTGTACAGAAATAAAGCCTCTGGTAGCAAAAACAAAAATTCCCCAAACTGTATTTTTTTAGAAAGCCTGTCAGCACTACTGCATCTTCTCCTGTTGCAGTGTTCCAAGTCATTTATTCCTGTGCCTTCTTGCCAGAGAGGAAATGAGCGTCGGTGAAATGCTGCTGTTTTTCTTTACAGCCGTGTGATGCAGCTCTTTTTGTTTTCTTTTTTTTTTGTTTCAGAGGATGCTGAGATACGTTGTTCATACGTGGCTGTTTTTGTATTTATGTGCTGCTTCCAGACACACAGGAATCGACAGGGCTCAATGATGAACAGGTCGTGTCAGCCCGGCCGCCAATCAAAAAGTTAATAGTCTGTCCATCGAAGAAGGAGGGCAATGACCCCCTGGGCTTCAACTGCACATCCTTCCTCACTCTCTTGTACACACACACACACACACACACACACACACACACACACACGCCCATACGCACGCACATGCACACATGCATACACGCACACTCGCATGCACACACACAACATGCACAAAGTGCAACTCAAATTGAATACCTTTTGACTTCTGTCTGCATGCGTTCAGAATGTCTCCGCTGGTTTTCTGCCTCGTGCTGCTCCTCCCAATAACGGTCCCGATGAATTCCCTTCTTCTATTCCTTCAAGGTTTCATTGGTGGCTATTTGGCTCCGTACACGTGTAAATTACAGTGGGTAGCTGAAAGGCATTGGTGGTCTCTTCTTCACACATGTATATGCTCAGGTACCAATGGAAAGCTTAAGGCACTCTGTGTCAACATTATATTGAGAACTAACCTTGTTATGGCCTGGCCGGCTCATATGAAGCGCCGGGTGATTAAAATCCCGTCATTATTTATTGGTGCACGAGGACACAAAGAACAAAACATTTCAGCTCACCTTTTTCGCTTTCTTGTTTTCCGTCTTTGTTTTGCTAGTAATCAAAAGCGCTCCGGAGAACACTTTGTATGGTAATGAAAAAACTGTCAATATCTCTTTTCCAATGGTCTGATTTACTAAAAGTTTTATGAAGACAGTAAATTTCATGTCTTATTTTCTTGATCCTTCCAAAGGAGGGAACGTTACGGAAATCAATACCTCGTCGACCCGGCCCTGAATTTTGTCAACCTCTAATTATTATCTGGCTCATGGCGATGATCAGCAAGTAATTGCGGCAACTGGGCGTCTGACATCAGAGACGCGTCTAATCTTCCGTTTCCACATCCAAACCACTCACTTGTCTCCATCAACGCTATGGGAGAAGCTCACCCAATACAGATTTCATTTAACATTGTGACATTAAACTCCTGAATATAATGATAGATGGGTTTCTTATTGTTTTGCTATCTGTCATTTTGATTGCATTATTGCTATCAGTCCACTGCAAGCTATGTGTGTGCACTTGTTTGCATTTTGTAGGGCCAACACCAACGTGAACAATATAATGGGAATATTCATATACAGCTTGTGTAGTCTTGCATGCGAGTGTGTTTGCATGTATGTGTGTGTGTTTGTGTGTGTGTGAGCGTGATTGTGTGCATGTGTGCATTTGTGCATGTGTCTGTGTGTGTAATCGCAGCCGATATGTCCGTTGTTAATGGCCTCTGTGGTCATTGGATTTAATGCAGCTCATTTACAACCAAACAAAAGGGCAGAGCATGGAGCCCCATCAGCCCTGTCCAGCAGTATTGATATCTAACTGGCCACATCATAAAGCTGCATAATCCCCTCGGACTGGAGGTTAAGTGATGGAACTCATTTGGAACTCACCCCTACTTTATCATGTACATAACTACTTTATGTTTCCACCAGTAGGGGTCAGGGCCCGTTCTCCTCATTTCAGAATGCAATTTCTTTAAACGAGTTAGCATCGGAACCTTTACATCTGAAAGTGTTTGTTGTGGTTTTCTGTGTTTTTTTGTGTATATCTTTGATATGATCATGCTTTTGGTAGGATAACCGTGGTAAGACCCACTGCGTTTTTGTTTTGTTCTTACATCTACAACCTGCACATGCACAGATTCCCTCAAACCCACCAATACACACAAACACTCACACAATCACACACATGCTCTGACTCACACATGTACATACACACATATTAAATACAATCCTAACACATCAACATCTCAGTAGTCTCCTGAATAACAAAAATACCATATTTTTTTACTTGATGGAAAGCTTGATTGACAGTCAAACCTCTTAAGTTGGTGTAGAACCCCAGGCTCACTTATGACTTGTGTCTGTTTGAGAAACGGGGAAGGAATAGTGTGTGACACAAATGGCGATGTAGCGTCAGGTTCCATTGATGAGCTGTGACATTGACACAAGCACTTGTTGGGGAGGTGATGGGGGAATTAGAAATTAATGATTCACCCTGTATGTAAATGAATGATTCACCCTGTATGTAAATGACAATTTAAGGACAAGCATCGCTTCGGGCTCCCTGGCTCAAACCTTGCTCCATTTGTTTGAACAGTGTGAACGCCGGACACACAAACACACACACACACACACAAACACACACACACACACACCGATGCAGACACACCCACAGGAACAAACACACGCGTGAATGCATTGCATATTGAGGCCGTGGTGACACACATCTGTATGGGCATAAAATAAAATAAATCCACAGAGCCACAGAGCAGATCAAATCAATCGGCCATAATGGTAGGACTGATCATTATGTGCTGCTGTTGTTTGTTTAAATGAAGAGTGAGTGTGTCTGCCATATTGAGTTGGATTAGCCACTGGAACACAGTAGCCTGCGGCCTCAGCAGCTGGATGAGAGAGAGAGGTGCCATGAAAAAAAAAAAAGACAAACATGGCCATGGTTAGGAAATCAATGTCAAACTTTCATTAGCAAAGTCAACAATGTAAATATATCGGCTAATCACTGTGGGTCAGTGGGCTCATCGGGCCTGGAGCGGGAGTTTGGCCTGCCTCTCCCTGGGGGGTTCCCAGCACCTAGTGTGGAGGTTTAACTGTAGCGTTATGGAGCTCAGGAGCTAATTGTCTGCACACACACACACACACACACACACACACACACACACACACACACATTTTGGGTTGAATTGGGGATGGTGCAAAATCTATCGGAAAACACATACGTATCGCACACACAGCAATATTCAGAGCAGATTGTGGAGAAAAGAAAATAGACAATTAACGCATTGGCCGCTGTGCAGATGGCATGAAGGCAAAAGCCCCGCATCACGTAACCGGAAAGATGGATGCTCCGTGACATCAGACACTGAGTGATGGAGGAACTACTCACCAGCCAGGAACAGCCAAAAACCAAGCGTCAACGGAACGAGGAAAGCATCGGAGTCATGACGAATATTACTCCATGGTATCATCTCCAAAGCTTTCGAAACATTTCCTGCGTCACTCTCGTTTCTTTGCCCTTACACCCGGGGCATTAAGACGACTTGCCATGGTTATTAATCCATCACTCTCGTTAATTGAAATGATGTATGATAGTAATTTGTTTCCTTTGATCCCTGAGCTATTAGCGCTGTGTAACTGTACGACTAATTAGTATGGGAGCGCCTCTGAAATAATCGGCTATAATTAATGTGTCAGTGCCACGCTGAAGTGAACGCGTGTGACATTTATGAGGAATATCGCTGCTTATGTAATTATGTAATAATAGAGCGTGCACAGTTCAACGAACCCCCCCCCCCCACCCCATCCGCCCACTGTAAAAGATGTTTCACTCTTTTTGTTGTTTTACAAAATGCACTTTTTCTCACACTTGTGTGTTTGAATGTGCCTGCGTCCAGAGTTACATTTCACACAAGAAAAACCACTAGATCCATTGCTAGCACGTCTAATTCCGTCCAAGTGTCTCCACTTCTTCTTCTTTTTTCTTCTTCTTTTGCAGCAGCAGAAGCCCGAGTGGTTTCCATGGAAACCATGTCAAGTGATTGAGGTCAAGGTTCAAACTGACCAATAGCGAGTAAATTACATTTCTCTGAATGATTCCCCCTGAGCTGCTATTGAAATGGAGCTGGGGTTCTCTGATGGATACATCTTGTCATTCACAGTTTAGAAGGCAGGAAGGGAAAGCACAAACATGACACCAGCGGAATGGGGGGTGTGGGCTAGGGGGGTGGGGGCTGGGGGGTGGGTGGTCCTGGTGGCTGAGGTGCTGCCGGTGGTTTACTTTGCCAGGACAAAGACAATACTTGTGGAATACAAAAGCAACAATAAACATTGAGCGTATGGATTCTAAGGTGTGATACGAGTTGATAGTGATAGACTTGTTTTTTTGTATTTCTTCTCAACAAAGTTTTATTTGAAAAATACTGTTGACAACAACAGCTCAGACAAAGACTGAGGCATAACACCATAAAAAAACACCACGACAACAAATAAACAATAACAAAAACAATGGCTAGAATAGGGAGCCTGAAGGTCAGCCGGTTTGTCTGAACTGGAGCGCGTTCAATTCCTCACTCGAGAGTTCAAGTGCTGATGCTTGATCTCTCCCTCGTCATCTCCCCCCCCCCCTCCCCCCCTCCCCCCTCCCCCCCTCTTTCTCACTCCCCTGCTCGCCCCTCTGAGACCAGACCCACCACCTGTGCATCAGGCATCAGGCAACAGGAAGATAAACACACAAATGATTGTGATTTATTGCTTATTGTGTCGCAGAGAGTGGAGAACAGAAGGCCATGGGAGGGGAAGGTGGAAGGAAGAATCGGATGGAATGAAATCCATTGCAAATTGAATTGTCTTTGTTTGAACTTGGCCGTTTGAAAAAAGAAAAAAAATTGAAATACTATAATAGTGGCCATAAATGACAACGACACAATAATCTACAGCGACCTGTCCAAGAGGCTGATAAGCCGTCACTAAGCAGCTGAATCGATACTAACTATTCATTTCTGAAATTATCTCCACATTGATCCAGGAGACAAGTACCAGCAAGGCAGGGGTTGCGCGCTGGCCTTAATACAATAATTATATAAAGGGCTACAAGCTCATCCTGGCTGACCAATAAACCCTGTCAGCAGCACAGGGGCCACAGTGCAGACCCCATAATCCATCAACACATTGGCCCCTGACCCCCAGGGCTTGCGGGCGTTTTTCTGCGAGGCCTCCATAAAAGTTGCTTACGGAAAGCGACGCAATTGCTGGATGTACTTTAAAAGTGCTGGGGGGGAGGGAAGGAAGATGGGGTGAAATCGGATCTTGAAGGGGATGATGTGGGCTCTATTGACCTGTTATCTGGCCTGACAGTCTTTTGTTGTTGTTGTTGTTGTCCTGCTGCTCTGCTCATGGGCACTGAGGGCCGGCAGGAGGCGGATGCTGCCTCAGGTATCAGCGACCTCACTTTGTTGTCCTGCACTTGTTTCGATAAAGTTAGAGTTTTTTCTTTTCAACGAGGAAAAATCAATAAAAGAAAACAATCGAATTGTTTTTATTTAATATATATTTCATTCATAAATATAAGAATGAGGACAAAAATAAGAAACAGAAAGAGAATGAGAAGAAAAATAGGATTGTGGTCATTTCTAAATTAAATATATATCTCGTTACCTGACCGATCCGGTGTCCACAAGACAAAAAGTAACTCATCTGTTTGACCAATGATTCTAAGTTCTAAGTCATACGTGGCGCTATCTCCATGAAATTAATATACAGGCCATTTGTCATGGCTGACCTTAAGAACAATGCTCATATGGAGTCACACATCATAAAAGCCAGGCCATCTGTCTGAGAAGATGAGCTCTGGAAGACTGTACTATTGTAGACCAACATATTGGCTTTAAAATGTATGGGGGTGGGGTCCTATAGCGTGTTGTGAAGTGTAGGCTAGAGGAACTCCATGTCTCCTGATTTATCTTAATAGACTAATTGATCTGCTATCGAGGAGGCACGTTCCTCCCAGCATCTGTGAGACAGCCCGGCTCCGATCAGACAGGCATGTGTTATCAAACTAGGAAGTCAATTAAGAGGGAGAGAGACAGAGACATGGAGAGAGAGAGAGAGAGAGAGAGAGAGAGAGAGAGAGAGAGAGAGAGAGAGAGAGAGAGAGAGAGAGAGAGAGAGAGAGACAGAGACAGAGACAGAGACAGAGACAGAGACAGAGACAGAGACAGAGACAGAGACAGAGACAGAGACAGAGACAGAGAGGAGACAGAGAAAGTAGACAGAGACTGGCTCTGAGCTATTGGCACACAGAATATTTCTTTTTTTAGGTAACAGACCCCAAGCTGAGGGGAAACTGGGTCCAGGCGTGTACTGGTCTATTACAGACAGACACCACAGAAAGCTTGATACTCCTGCCTTCTCTATTGCTTTGGCACATATGAACGCAAGTGTGCACCGTGACTTCATCCTTTACTCTTGGTTTGACCTACGACAAATATAAAATACTTTCACCAGGTGAAAATCAGCAGAAATGTCTACCTGTTTTTTTGGAGGGATAATTGCAAGACATCCCAGTGTGATGCAAGTGATCTTGATTTTTTTATTCACTTTAACAGATAATTCTATCATTCCATACCCCCCTCCTGAATGCATACAAATTGTGTTTCACAAGCAAATGGGGATCACCCCTTATTACTTCCATCGGTTATCTATGTGAGTCGGATCACGGGGGCTGCGTTGTAAGGGGTGAGGATTGCCCCCTAATGTGTATTCTAAATGCACTTGTAATTGCCTGGGAGATCATTTTAGATACAGCGGGACTAAACAGCTCTTTTCACAAAGAGGATGTAATAAATATTGAAACGGACGCGCCGAGGCCTTATCCGCCATTTTACTTAATTACCTCGGACTACGCCACAATGGCGGGGGAACTGGACTGTGGCGGACAAGCGGTTGGGCGAGAGACACCAACACGCGATGTATCTATTATCTGAGCCGCCACAGAGGTCAAGGACCTGCGACAGGCAAGCGGCCGGAGACACCAGAGATCATGTGCAATTTAATCTTTGCACAATATAAAAGGGAAAAAAAAGAAGAGGAGGAGGAGGAGGTTGAGGAGGAGGACGAGGATGGCCGAGCTGCACCACCACAAAAGGGACCAGAGAATGGGGCTGGATTCTTTGGACAGCATCTCCCCACCCTCCCCCCTTCCTCCCCCCCTTCCTCCCCCCTCCCTCCCCCAAGAGGCTTCCAGAGTATCTTCTTCTCAAGGCACTCAAAGCCGTCGGCTGCAAGGCTATGTCCGCTCTCTTCTCTGACACTAGTATTAATGGTATTTTGGCCCGGGACTGTAGATGCTGAAAAGCGAAATGCGAAGAAAAAAAAGAAGTGCAGTGCAGAAAGCAGATGTGTCTCTTTTCTTCTGTGTGTATGTCTCTCTCTCTCTCGCTCTCTCTCTCTCCCTCCCTCTCCTTATATACTGTCTCTCTCCCTCTATATTCTCCATCCATTCACTCAGTCATTACAGGTTAGTGTCAGCACTTGAAAACTGTTGTGCTTGCCTAGCCTGGTGTCATCAAAAGTGGAATTAACCATTTTCTGTGTGCCTGATTGCAAGCGGCCCGGCTCATTTCATCCCCTATACACTCCATCAAGATTCGCTGACAGAGAGACAGAGACAGAGAGAGACAAAGAGAGAGAGAGAGAGAGAGAGAGAGAGAGAGAGAGAGAGAGAGAGAGAGAGAGAGAGAGACCTGCCATTTCAGGCAAAAACATTATATAAATTCCAAACATGGGCCATGATTGTTTCTATTGAATTCTATTTATTTGTTGTATCATGAGAAGGAACAAACAGAAAATAAAACTTTTTTAGGCACCTTGGGAATTTCACTTAAATAATTTAAGAAAATTATTTATTCATGTATATTCGAAACAATGCCATTCCAGAATAATTATGCTTTATCGTCATAAGAGTTATGATGTCGAAACAACTCTCTGATGTCAAGCTAATGTTCTTGGACACAGTTAAGTAACATGTAATCAGTCTTCCTCCCAGGTAAGACATAGGAGACATACGATGAGGAGAGATACAGAAGGCCATAAAGCACAATATTACACACCAGCAGATTTTCCTGCTTCAGAGGGGATCACATGCAAAATTATCTATCTGGCATAAACACAGCTTACATATGAGAGAAGATGAATGTAAGTAATTCCTTGCAAGGGGAAAAAGAGAATTATAATCAGGCAGGGATTACATCTGAAATCTTAATATCTCGTATTTAGACCCAGGGAAGGCATAATCTTTTATCTCCTGGTACATTTCTTACGATTAATTTTGCGATCAACAAGGTTGCAAAATTGTACACGGGTAATACAAATCCCTTCCTTTCTCTTCTTTCTTTTTCTTAATTTATTTGAAGATTACAAGATTTGCAGCTCCTCCGAAATGACCCTCCACCACAGTCGCCCTGTCATTAAACTCAAAACAAGTCTAAATAATTATTTATTAACCCAGACCCTCTTTCTCCCCCTTCCCTCTCTATTTTGTTTAACGCACTCGCTAATGCTTTAAAAAGTAAATATCTGGTGCATATAGGCGCAACACATAGATAGCGAGAGCAGGATTACGAGGGTCTCAGTTAATGTATCATCATCTGTAGGGGTTTGGATTGGACTTATTTGAGTATTTCACTTCATTGCATGACCTCCTGTTCCTGCTCAGATCATGAATCCTATTCATTACCCAGTCCTTGTGGAGTGCCCGCCTCTATAATATTACTCAATTTATATTCTCAAGCAGGCTCCTGGGAGAGCGATCAGCGCTCTGAAACAGCGACCCTCCTCTATAACCCAATCACAATATTTAAAGGGCAGCAAAGAGCTTTTTAATGCACGTCGTAGATAACCATTTAAAGGGGATTGCTTTGGTTTAATATGACCTTAACAGACTGGCAGTCACGTGTGAAGAATGAATAAGCTAATAGGAGAGACGACGAGGGAGAAAGAATGAAATCAAAAAGCTGAATATGAGAGATTTGTTTCAATGCCGGTCCCCCCCACCTCTTCTTGACGGCTGCCGAGAGGACCATGATAGAGAATCACAGGCGTGTGAATGAAACAGGACAGGCGATGAATGAAGCCACTGCTTGCATTTCTCTTTTTCCCCTTCACCGGGTATGAACTGCTTCATCATGATAAAAGACAAGACAGGTATAAATGACACATTTACATTCCCCCATCAAAGGGAAACTTGTCTCAATCTCAGTGAAGGCGCTTGTGGATCGTGTGTGTGTGTGTGTGTGTGTCTGTGTGTGTCTGTGTGTGTTTTTCTCTTCTTTCCTGCAGGATAAAAAGGGCAGGCTCGCAGGATGACAAAGTGGCAACATGCAATGTGTGTTTGTTTAGATTTATCATGGACAATGTCAGGGCCACACACTCTCTGTCATGTAGTAGGTCTATTTTTTTTTTGTGCTCCCCATGCGACATTATGGTGTGCTTTTCATCTATGCAATGCGTACAAGTGTTATATACTATATATGTGTGTGTGTCAATCCACAAATTGTGAAAATAAATAAATGTAATCATATATCCATAATATATATATCATGGATATATGTATACCATGTGGCTTGACAAATTAATATTAACAGTCCAATTAATATTTATAATAATAATCATAATGAATGTTAACCATAATATATATGACTTATCATGTGTTAATTTGAACAAGTGTGTGTTGATATAGTTCCTGATATTTAGCCATGCATGATCTATGCAGAGTGCTGCCTCAGCGCGTGCATACAGGGAGATGCAGATCGGCCCCACCGTGCTGAACTCTGATGTCCTTGACATTAATCAGACCCTATAACCCACGGTATCATTTCATCTTGAATCTGAACCAGCGGGAGTCTCCTCCCTGCCTCCCAGCCTTTTTCATTAGAATAAAGCCCCATTTGGAATTGACAGGCATCTAGATTGACACACAAGGAAGATAAAGCGGGCGTGTATTTATTGACTCACTGCTCAGTGGAGATGCAAACTTTCTCTTGTTTTATGCGCCTCGCCATCTTGGGGGGGAGGGGGAGATATGTGCTGGGGGCTCACACAGGGCACCACAATCGAAATGATTGAATGCATTGTACTAAGAGAGGAATTAAAGGCATAATAAATGACTTTGGTGATTGTGACAAAAAATAGGCCAGTTCATAAAAGCAATTTCCTTGGGCTTGATTGATATCTTGCTATAGATTGCATTGTCAGTTGCTGGTCAAAACTTGTGATTAAGTATTTAGTGCTTAGTCAATTTCGTTCCCTTTTTAAGTTTTAATTAGTAAATGAACCACTCTTATGGATGCATGATTGATGCACAGCAATAACATGTTTGTGTGATTGAGGGAGTGCTACGGAGTGGGATCTGTTTATGTGTGTGCATGTGTGTGTGTGCATGAGTGTGTGTGTGTGTGTGTGTGTGCATGTGTGTGTGTATTTGTGTGCAGGCGTGTGTGTGTGTGGTAGTTTGGTTGCCCATGTATGTTCCCATTTTTGTATGTATGTAAGCATGTGTGTTTGCTGCTGCACTGAGAAGTTGATAGATGTTAATAAACTCAAGAGCAACCACCAAATGAGTACAACCATTACATTAGTGTTTGAGAACACTGATGTACTATGTACACAGCACTATGCTTAGCCATAATTTATTCCTACTTGCACATATTAAGCAGCCGTACTTGTCAGAAATGCCCATTTTGATTCATGCATCTGCACCAAAGCAGTCCGCTAGAAGCCATTCTGTGCACAATTATATTTTTACGTCACAGCCGCTTGAGAAACTGCACACATTGAATAAAACCCATTCTACACTAAGGCTCAGAAACAAATGAATTCCACAATGTCTTGTCCCAGGCACACATCAGGGTTTGAAATAAGTGCAACAATCCCCACAGTGCAGCAATTGTCATGACAAAGGCCCAGAGGTGGGAAAGCAAAACAGGTGATTATTTTCGCCGATTTAAACTGAAAGTGCGAAGTGGCATTCCCCGCGATGCTAATCGTGCATCAGACCGTTGCTTATGGGGATTGATACTCCCTCATTCCGGGTACCCCATTGGTGGCGAGCCTACGCTACATGTTTTGCTGTATCAAATGGATAATAAATGCCTGGTGACCTAATGATGAAAACAATGATTTGGGCTTTTAACTTCCTGTGCACAACAGGAGCCACTTTGAGGCAAGTGTAATGGTGACAAATAGCATGGAGTATCTGGGAATCGCTGCACTTCACACTCTACTCAGATTAACATCATCTGTATCAGTTTAGCACCAGAGGGGCGACCGGCCATGATGGAGGAGAACTGAAACTGGCCCTCGCTCAAACTGTAGACGCAAAGTGAAGATGGAGAGAGGTAGAGACAAACAGAAGGGGGGGGAAGGGAGAGCATGTGAGAGAGAGAGAGAGAGAAAGAGAGAAAGAGAGAGAGGGAGAGAGACAGAGAGAGACAGAGAGAGATGGCACAGGACCTACTCGATTTGAGGATGTGTTTGTCAGCTAGGTTGGTGTGTGTGTGTGTGTGTGTGTGTGTGTGTGTGTGTGTGTGTGTGTGTGTGTGTGTGTGTATGTGTGTGTGTGTGTGTGCATTGGGGGGGGGGAGGTCAAAGGTGAATCGAGAGCAGCAGAAACAGGAGGGCATTACATTTCCTCTTGGCCACCCTTAAATAATGTCCAGGGGGCCCAAGTTATTAACCTTTCTGCAACGCACCGAGCACATTGTGGCATGTGCGTGGGCCTCTAGTCTGGCCCTATGGTGGTCAGGGGGACAGATAGGGGAGATAATAGAGCTGTACAACCAGAACCAACATGACGTTGTGTCTGGGGGTGGGTGTGGGCGGAAGGGCAGGAGGGGACGTGACCATATAACCACACCAAATTAACAAAAACTCACAATAAGCCCAAGCATAACAAATAGACACTGATTTCTTTGTCTTTTTTACTTTTCGGCCGGGTCCCCGGCAATCTTTCATTTCATTCACTCTGTTTATAATCAAGACTGTTGACTGCCCCCCCCCCCCCCCCCCCCCCCCCCCCCCCCCCAATCGAGTGACTGAGGGGGGGATGGGGTTGGGGGGAATGAGGCCCCGCGGTGCTCCGAAGGGGTGCGCGGAGGCTTAGGGATGCTGGTTCACGGAGGGTTCACCCATTAGCCAGGCCCTGCAGCCAGCTGGGGGGCTAAGCAGGATGATCAGCGGCAGCCTCAGCCCGCACAGGCCCCAATGATTTTCACATCAAGGCGCCTGATGTACAGCTCTGCTGTCCACCAATCGCACTCTCATATCGATCCGCCCTTAAATGAGCCTTCCCTGCTTTGTACCATGAGCAATAATTAAAAAAAAGCAAAGCATTGATTTTAACTAATATTATGAGAGATCAGGATGTGCACACGCCTACAAAACAGCCGAGGCACCGCCGTCCCGCTACCGTCGGCAGCAGAATAACAAAAGCAGTGTTTGCAGAAAGGATTTCTGAAAAGGAAAGAGGCATAGTTGATTGACTTTTAGGAAACGAAAGCAAACATAAAGCAAAGGCACGATTTTTCAGAATGCAAAAAACAACACCTTGGATTGTGTCATACTGCAGAGCACTATGTCAAGTCAGTTTTTTAACCAAAATACACAAAGAAATATATACAATAAATACATGCAAAGAATGTCGAAAAACAGCCAGCATCTCATCTCGACTACTGATAACATTATGCTGAATATGTTAGTTGTTGTTAAGTTGTTGTTGCTGAATTTTGTACGGACGTTTGGATTCATTAGTCATTCTTCGTCACAGTAATTCTGTATGTACAACGTCTGAGTAATCAAACCATTAGATTACTACTATGTCTTTCAACTTGTGGACTTCAACTGTGGCAGGAGTTTAACAACTCCCAAGGACAAACACTTGCAAAATTATCTTTTGACAAACTCATGCGCTTCTATAAATAGCAATGACAAATTGAGGCCTGGCAAAGATTTCCAAAGGACACTTGGGTTGAATATTTATGGCCACACACCCTTGATGCAAATGCATAATAATATTGCATAAATGATGGTAGGTGCTGTGTTTTCTATTCAACACATCTGGTTCACTGTCCTATCCTCTC
Organism: Lota lota; assembly: GCA_026745465.1. Classification (NCBI taxonomy): domain Eukaryota; kingdom Metazoa; phylum Chordata; class Actinopteri; order Gadiformes; family Lotidae; genus Lota; species Lota lota. The sequence continues at coordinate 477,622 of JACYXH010000400.1, read as the reverse complement.
TCTATACAGTCCGAGCTGCGGGAAACATTTCTCATCTCTTAATGTAGGGTGTATGATTGAAGAGGTGTCATATCCATAACTACAATGACACTGTGGGAACTTGGGAGGAGGCAGGACATACTCTAATTCCCTCCCCTGCTGGCAGTGTCCCGGTGACTGCTGACTGTCCTCCATTTGATGGTGCATCGGTGGACGCATTTAAACGACGCGCTTTATGACCTGAAAGACCTAAAAGAATAAAAAAGAAGAAATGCTGGAAATGCAGCCATATGCTACCAGAGTGTGGGGACACGTCTTGTGCTAGGTTAGCGCCACACATGGGGGTGCTGCTGCGTGCCCACCCTGCAGGGTACCCTGCTCACTGTTGTAAGCCCCCTGCCCAACCCACCCACCCACCACCACAACAGTTTAGCTCAGCGCTCGGCGGCCATTGTGGTTCCAATAAAGCAGTAAGAGGCACTAAAACCTCTTTAAAGTGTCCAGCTACTCGTCTCCAGCCATGTAGTGCTTTATAATACTTATGCAGCAGACACACACACACACACACACAAGGTATCCCATAATCCTTAGCATATGGCATGTGAGTGTCGACAGCCATGAAATTACATCAAGGGCATTTTTTGATAACTGTCGATATTCACACAAAGGCGGTCAGCATTATTGATGCTAAAGTCAAGAGCTGGTGTGTATGTGTGTGTGTGTGTGTGTGTGTGTGTGTTTGAATGAGTGTGTTTCGGTGTATGTTGGTGTGTTGTCAGGAGGGGGCTGTTGTCTGAGCTTGATGAAGGGGGCTCGCAATGTCAGACAGAAGCCAGTGAGACATGATCCGGAGGGAGGCTGATCTTTATTGATATGAGTAAATTGATATTGATAAGGATTTGAATTGCTATGGATCGTGTTAAGCAGCGGTATAATAGAGAGGTCCTCAAAAACAACTGCGGTCAGAGAGTGACTTTATTAGAGAAGTTTCTGCATTCATGCTGTTTTGAATTTCAGTCAAGAGTTATCCAGGACTTGAAGTGTAGTCAATCAACCCTGATGCAACGTAACCATCCAGTACACCGTGTGCTGAGAGCTATGGCGCCCTGTGTACATGCACTTTTCATTTTTTGGACTGACTTACTATTAGAAATGCATGCATATGTATATATACATTCACACACACACACACACACACACACACACACACACACACACACACACACACACACACACACACACACACACTGTCAGCCATATTGGATAAATAATCCAAATACAAAACAATAAACAATTTAGTTATTTTCTTTTGTCGTCTATTTGTTGTATTTTGACAAATACATTCGGGTGAGTGAATATAAATAGATTTTGGTGCTGGCAAAAAAAATAATAATCGATCCAAAATAAAGTTAGAAAACATTGCCCACTACAGTAACATCAGCCAGGAGAGTGTCTGGCACCGATCACATCAAAGTCCTCCCTCACTAAAGGACAACTTGATTGATAGTGAAGTCAGAGTTGCACGGTGTGAAAAGCATATGCATTTATGCAATTTTAGTATACTCTACTGCCACCTAGTGATGGTCGTAATTTATACTTATACTTTATAATTTTACCACATAATGAACCCAACTCTTTCCAAAAGTACTGAAGAATTATTCAAGTAGTTTGCATGAAACATCATGTATATAAATACCAGGACTTAAATCAATACTTTGATAGTACTGCTGGAGTGCGCTTATCATTTTTGATTGAATATTATGACAACGATTAATCACCACAAAATTGTGTATGAAAGAAATATATGTATTCCTTTGCATGATGTACACAAATTTAATTAATCTTTGTATATATAACTTATATAACTAACTAATTATTTTACAAATGTATAACGTTTAAGGACATACACTGATTAATTAATACTGTATGAATTGCCTGTTCAGAACAGACAAAGCCTAGATAATATAACACAGACACATCAGTGTAATTTAATGAATGCTGCATGCATATTTTATTGTCACACACACAGACGCACACACACACACACACACATGCACATGCACACGTACGCACGCACACACACACACACAGGACATGCACACGTACACACGCACACACACACACACACACACACACACACACACACACACACACACACACACACACACACACACACACACACACACACACACACACAGGACATGTGTCTAGCCCCGTCAGGGACCAGGTGCTACGTCACTGGGAGAGAGGATGGCTCAGTGCTTATGAATGGGCTGTCCTGCCACCATGGAACAGTTAAGACATTATTTAACATCAAACTACGGATACATACTTGAGTTTTCCTCACTCTCACACTAGTGTCACGAAATAAATTATGTTTATGCATTCATGGTTTCATCCTTTACCAAAAGTAACAAGTACAAAACTAAATCATATTTTGCTTAAATAATGTAATTTCGTATTAAGCATATGTTACACACTAAGTATAAAAGCCTATTGCTTCCTGTTTCAATTAGTTGCCATTACAAGCTGCCTGCTTCCCTGTTGTTCACACACACACACACACACACACACACACACACACACACACACACACACACACACATACACACTCACATCAATGTGTCATTCACATCTAATTGACTATTCGCTGAGTTTCCAAAATATACGTATATGTGCACGCGCATACATACAAGCACGTGAAATGCAAACAGATTTTCAATTTCCCTCTCATTTGCACACATGCGCAAAAATGCACATACACACACACACACACACACACACACACACACACACACACACACACACACACACACACACACACACACACACACACACATCAAGGCGCCAGACGCGTGCATCATCGGCTGTACCTTACAGATATCAGCTGTTATCCCTGTCTAGCATCAGTCCCCAGGCGCTATGCTAACAGTCTCCTCTACAAGCCAATTTACAAGGATTCTGGTCATGTTTACATTAGCCCTCTCTCAGTGCATGAAAAGAGCAGGCGCGAGCCGCAGAATAGAAATGAGCAAATATGAATAATTCAATCCTTCCGGCCATTAACACGTTTCCCTTGAACAAAGTGATAATAGGTTATCATCTGTGAAATGGAAATTTCATAACACGGGCCAGGGGAAGAGCGTCTCCGGTTACACCAGAGGAAATTAATTTCACAGCACATCTGCTTCGCAAAAGCCCCAACCCTCTAACGCTAAGTGTGAGAAAATGTAGTCGTTCGGCTCCGCTAGCTTTCTAATTAGATTAGCATGCTTATTGGACGGCGGGAATCTGTAGTCTAGTCAAAGGAATTAAGTGTTCCCTTTTACAGATACCTAATATTTATAATAATGAAATGACTTAGCCAATTAGGGAGTGTTAAAAATGCATTACTTTACCTTATTCTATTAACCAGATGGAAAGTTAGGTCGAATTTTCCACATTGGTCATGTGCATCAGGCTGGGTGCTATAGGGTCTTATATTGGTGAAATGGCTTAAATAGGCCCTTTGGCACTTTTCTTGTCTTTTCTTGCCCCCTTTCTCGAGAAAGTGGCTTTAGCTTGAGGAGCAATCAAAAGTTTAATGAAAAAAGAAGGGGGGGGAAAAAACGTTTTCCATTGTTTGAGGGAAAAGATAAATGCCTCCCGAAACAAATCAGTTTTGGAAATTGAAAGTTTCTGTTTTGGGGATAGAATCCTGAAAACGTGTAAGCAGTTATGATTTTGATAGCTATCATCTTATAGAGGCCAACAATGGCATGAAAAGAGTAAAACCTTTCGAGGAAAAGAGAAGCTTCCCCCCCCCCCCCCCCCCCCCCCCCCCCCTAATTCTTTTTCTTTTCATCTATTTCAATCTTTTTTGTTTTGTTTTGTTGTTTACCGCTGGACAGCTGTAAATGATAAGAGATTGAACGCTATTATCTAAAATGGAGATCAGCAATCCCTCTGGTGTGTCACTATATGAGACTCAGTGTAGGGGGAGAGGAGGTGGTGGCTCAAGTGGGACAGAGAAATCTACTGGTATTTTCTTTAAAGGGTTGATCTGTATGCTTCTATAAGATCGCTGATCAACTCCCAACACCTCCTCCATGCCATCATACATCATGTTATTTATATAGTTATTCAGTACGATTTTGGCACATCTGCACTTTTCTTGCCAAGGTTAAATTCAGGGTGTTAACACATTGTTTTGCTGCTTAGCCACTTGGCCTGTCTGCCTCTTGTCTTTTTTTCCCCACAGCGTAATTGTACCCTTGTTATAAGGTATGGGATTAAGCGCGTGGTGTTGGAAGAAAGATACAGCCCAATTTGCTGCTAACTAATTTTGCAATTCCATCGCAGGGGAGTGCCGCAAAGCTCTGCTCCTCCATCAAAAGCATTACAGCTGCGGAGGCCTGGAGGATCATCAACAATGACAGGTAAATATTTAGGCTGTTGCACTGGAGCAAATAAGCCTAGCCAAGGTCAAAGCAGCTGTGTTAGTCCATTCCTGGCTTAGCTACATTGGTCCATGGGACTTAACGGAAGCTGTGTACACAGTGTCCCAAGCCGCATCAAGGTTCTCTCGCCGCAACTTGGGGGAAATACATTAGCTACAGACATGGGTTTTCTTCTCCCTCGATAGAGGGGACATAATGTCACGTTTACAATATGTAGATAAAAGGAAGTATATCAGTTGAAGTTCTTTCTACATTTTATTTTCATATCATCCCACAGCATCAAAACAAGCGATTGCTGTATTGGGGACGGAACAATTGCTTCTCAGAAAAGGTCAGAGGAGCCTATTTACTGCTCAGGAAATCAGAAAATCTTTAACAATAACCAGTAGCCTGACACGTCATCTATCATGCAATCTGCCATACAAAAGTAATGGAAGGGGGTGCGGAAAAAAGGAAAGAATCATAATAGAAGTTTTTATCTCTTTCATTATTTCCTTCCATAACCTGTGTCAACAGAATCATCAAAATGCCTTTTTGAGTCCTGCATTGAGGAAGAAGTGCAGCTTCGGGCCCTAGTCACGGTGGCCTCAGAGATAGGCCGCCCAGGATAACAAGTAAGTGAGTTCCTTGCTTTCCATGTCAACAAGAGACTTTATAGCTTTGAAGTAATAAATCATAACCAAAAACTGACTCTGTCCCTGAACATTTATAGATAAGGAGAGAGTTAGGAATCAAATCAATTTACCTTCTCGTCCACCAGGTCCCAATGCGCACAGAGCAGGCATCAAATAATGTCAAGTAGAGCCACTGTAAACGGTTTAACACTTTAAGAGATGGGCCTGTCAGCCACGAAGCACAGTTCATAGCATAGCCGAAACAAGGCATACTCAATGTGAACTAACTTGTTCGATTTCTTTGTTGTTTGTTTTGCTATTCTTCTTTTAGTAATTTAATGCACATTTTTTAATACTTGTAAATTTAAATTAAAAATGTGAACCAATGGGCAAAATGGTTTTAACAGATGATCACAAATAATGGGCTTGTTTGCTACAATCTACACCTTAGAATTGCACATTTTCTTTCTAACAAAAGACTCATTGCTGTGAAGACTATGGTGGCTAATATATGTAAAAGAGTCAGTGCCAAAGTCTATCATGTCATGCCAATGTCATGCTAGAGTGCTAATCCTCCAGAGATGTCAAGATTTGCTATTCTCTCTTCCCTCAAGACCCGTCATGCAGGCTTGACCCAGGGTTAAAGGGCACATTTTAAATGTTAAAGGGAACCCTTACCTAATTACTAGAATACATCTTTTAACACATTTGTTGTTAATGTAGCCGTTGTTTTGAAGGGTGACTGTAGAAGGATTTGAATATATTTCAATTGTACAATGTGTTTTTTCCCCCTGTAATTCAGGAAACATGCTATGAGATTCACCTACAGAGAAAACAGCAGGCTATTCTTTCTTTTGTTCACAAAATTACCAGAAATGCACTTTTCAGTACAATGGTACACCCAGTTTATGCTAATAAATAATGGACACTGATGGCTCATTCTAGCACACACACGCACGCACGCACAGACACACACACACACACACACACACACACACACAAGCACACACACAAACACACACAAGCACACACGCTCAAATTAATATTTCAAAACTTGTCACTTGGCCGCTTTGTGATGCGGAACGGTGGCGTTATTGACACGCCATTCATCACAGAGTGAAGTGTCAGCGCTAAATGATCGCCGCGATTATGACCGCGACATTATTCATCATCAGGATTAAGGGTAGCCAAACAGGGCCTCTCCGGCTGCAGCCATCTCCTGCTTCCATATCGATCGCTGTTTCCTCCATTACCAACACAGAGAGGCTATCTGCATGACACCGCCACACTGCGCATGTTGATGATGCTCCTGTCTGCTACCAGGGATGCTCGTATCACCAAGGCTGAGAGAGAGAGAAAGAGAGAGAGAGAGAGAGAGAGAGAGAGAGGGGAGGGGAGGGAGAGAGAGAGAGGGAGATGGAGCGATGAGAAGAGAGGGGAAGAGAGGAAGAGTGGAAGAGAGGAATACGGAGGGAGGGAGATGGAGAGGGGAAGAGAGAGGGATAGGGAGGGAGGGAGAGGGAGAGAGGAGTAAAGAGAACGAGTAAGGGGGGATATACAGGGGAGTGGTAGAGACAAGGAGGATGAGAAAGGAGGAGGAGGAGATAAAGAGGGAGACTGTACAACGGGACTCTCCAGAGACTGGCTGTATAATGAAGTGGTGGATAGGTTTAATACGAACAACGGAAGGGCCACTGCCATAGTCAAGAGCTGTTAAAATCTCCTCTATTCCTTAAGCAAATCAAGTGATCTGGCTGCGCTTGTGCCTCGATAAGGAGTGGACGGGGCTCCTTTGAGAACGGCCTGATTTAGACGCTGTTTAAAGTGAATATCCAGATAGCTCAAACACACAGTCTGTATGATTCAAATCTACGTGTATGTCCCCCCGTTTTATTTCGTTTTCCGCCCAGCAGAGCGTGCACTCAGACTGGGACAGAGCAGATAAAACCGCGGCGATGTCGCCATAAATCCGTCATTCCCATGCGCTGGCCCCGCGATGCATCAAAGACGCCACAAGACATTACTTAAATGACGCCTGTAGGTGCAGCGCTTCTGACAGAGTGTCCCCTCTCTGTTCAATTTGAAATGCATCAAATCCTCTAATTCCACATTTGGGGCGGAGGTAGAGGGTTTAAATTGGCCCTGTGCTCTGAAACGTAACGGAGAGATTTTCAACTTTGTTTTAAGACTTTTGATTCTCTGTTGATGTCAACTTTGCAGCATTGAAGTAAAATAACAAATCAGTTTCCATTTTCCTCTCTTTATTTATATATTTATAAATTTATATATTTATATATGTATATGTGTATATTTATATATATACTGAATGCCCTCTGCACAGTGGGACCAGAAGACACTGAATCTAAGTACATTCAGTGCGGGTCCATTTTCAGGAGTGGAAGTAAAACTCCTCAGGTAATTCTTCCTGGCATGTGTCTCTTACACAGAGGAGTCACCCTGGACATCTGCCCGTCACGGGTGCATAAGTGTGACCATGCTGGGTGGCTTGTACAACACATTTGGTCCCCCTTCTTAACATCACTTCACTGTGCCAGGGCATCACCTGATCAACCCCCCCCCCCCCCCCCCCCCCCCCCCCACACACACACACACACATTTTAATCACTAGCCAATTAGAATGAACTTTATAAAGTCATTGAGCTACTTGGTTTGTTGGAAATCACCACATAAAGTGACTGCCACATTGCACTGGGAGCATGCTGACACTGTGGACCCAGAGAGAGGGTGTCACATTTGGGTTTCTGAGATGATTGTAAATGTGCTGTCAATTTTAAGTTTTGTCAAATCAATTTCATTGTAACACAATGTAATGAATGGGCCCCCATATCCCATTGACTTAATCCCACAATTGAATGTTTTCATTCATCCTTAATGGATTATATACATTTGACACAAATCAAGGTTTATCATGCCACCACATTTAGTTGAAGCAGCTACATTTTACACATTTACTGTACTAATCATGAAGTGACCATGATACATAATCAGATATTAAGGAAACATGCTAAATCGAAATAATGGCTTCTCCGACAACAATGCTGCAGCCAGTAGGTCAGTAGGTCAGAAGGTTTGTTTTTGGCCTGTGTGTTATGATTCACTATCTTTCGGTACCTGGGTTGCTAGATATGAAACAAATAGGACTCATTTTCACCTGTCATTGTCAAAATTGAATATCTGTGCTCGTCTCAAAATAGAATGTTGCACTCAGCTTGCCTTGCGCTCGTGTTAGTTCAGTGTCCTGGTTCAGTGTCAATGTTACATATTGTACCTTTAACATTTTAGTTTAGTTTATTAGACTACTGAACTTCAAATCATATATGTCATTTGTCATTTATATATCTATGATAACATAATAGTCCTAGAGATACAATTTAAAAAAAATATGAAAATGTGTATAATAATGAATCACAAAACAACAAGTTGAGCTATGGAAGTTGCAATCCATAACAGCATTACAACCAAACTATTCTTTTTTCTTTCCTTCATACAATAACACTATTGGACCCTTAACTTCACCCAGAAGGAAATGCCTTAATGTTAAAGTCATTAAAATATCACTGGAGAGTCTAATATTGACCCTATGTTGGGGTCTTATCGAACACACTCTTAACAATATTTCACAGTGTGTCACATCATTTATACATTTCTGTCACCTCACCATTTAAACGTATCGTTTGATTTGTTGTTGTGGTGACTTGGTGTGATTGTTTCCATCAGGCGTGTCTATCTCCAGTGTGTTTGATGGGGAAACGATACAAACTGAGGAAGCTCTTTACGTATCAGTGACCTCTATGCATGGCCAGAGTGGGATAATGTAACTCAGCGAGCATCAATGTATGGATCTGCTGATCAAGAGAAAGATCAGATAGTAAGTTATCCATGATCGCTGGAGACTAAAACACTAATCGAATACAATATTGGTTTAAAACAAGAAAAGGAAAACAATGGTAGAAATAGGAAAATAGTTTACGGTTTTCCCCATATTTGAAATTATCTCATATTTTTTTTGTAATTATGGATGAATAATAATAATAATAATAATGACAATTATTATTATTAGGCTTCCTACCACCGCAGGAAATAATAATAACTAATAATATGAACAATAATCAAAATCATCATCAACATCTGAATTATCTTAAACCTCTTAATCATCATAATAGCCATGACAGTGGAAGAAGTAATAGACATTTATATTTAGTATAATTGCAGTTTGTGGTGTATATTTCTCAGCGTCCGTGTGCTAAGTTTTCCCCTTAGCGTTCTATTACAAATATCGCTGCTTAGCCTCACGTCATTTTTCTCCTGCGTAGCGATCAAGTGCCGCCTGCCTCCGTGTGTATCGACCACAGCTCCGCCTGGAGATCAATACCCGTCCTATGGAACCGCAACAAAAAACTGTAATTACTCACAAAGCTACAAATTCCTTGGCGATAACAGCTTATTCATTCATTATTAGTAAAAAAAGAAAAAAGAAAAAAAGATCCAAGTACAACACACACACACACACACACACACACACACACACACACACACACATGCGACTACCCTTCATGGTGAGTCATGGGATGGTCTTGGTTAAAACTGCATTAGGTACAACAACAACTACAACAAAGACAAGCATGTGATCCTGCTTGTCTTGTCCTCTTTCTTTATCAATGAGGTACTATGGTAATATTGTTGGCAGAGCAGTAGGTGAGGCTAATTTCCAGGTTTACAAGCAGGCTCTGTTGTTCTAACCCTGGCATCTAACCAGATCAGACACAGACAACACCCTGGATGAGTGAGCAAGGCATTTGACTTCAACGGTGTTTACATTGCAGTCGCATACTCATTTGGGCTCCAAAACCGCTCCAAACAGTGGTCATCAATAACATAAACTACAAATAGATATCAAATATCTTGACCAAATCATCAGTGGTGTGCATTCTTTAAACATCTGAAACAATAGTTCACTCTGTCTGTCGTGTCCCTAGGCCAAAAGAAAAAACAAAGCCAGCAAGAAAAGCGCAGACAACAACCAAAAAAATCATCGGTGGAATAGATTAATTATCTTTTTCTTCCTCCGCCAGACGTAAGGTGAGCAGTAAAAGCTCTCATGATATAAAAGGTAGTGTGAGAAAGGATAACAAACACGCGCGCCAGATTTGCTACCTTTCAGCAAGCCTCTTAAGTGGTAATAGGATAACGCCGGACACGTCAGGCACCTATCAAACTGCCCCTCACATTCGACCCCTGGGTGAGACAGGAAGGGCCCCGCTTTGTTTGTAGCAATTGGGTCCTGTGTGCAGGGCCGTAATGAAGTGACCTGAAATAATGGAAAGCCCTGGGCCCCGCTCGGATGATTTTTGCCCGGGATAAGAGCAGGGTATCCTGATTCGGAGTCACAGTTCATTTCATTTTTCGCCTCTGATGAGATCTCCTTTATCTGATAAAATTGAACAGCCATTACCAGCAAGGGGCTCGGGCCCGGCCAAGCGGCAAACCGCTGCCGACCGCCTCCTAACAGAAATCCTATACACTCCACTTTGTCAGCAGTTTTGAATTCATCGTTGTTGGTGGTGGTGGTGTGTTAGTGTGTGTGTGGGTGTGTGTGTGGGTGGGTGGGTGGGTGTGTGTGTGAGTTGGGGGGGGGGGGGGGGGGGGGGGAGAGAGAGAGAGAGAGAGAGGGGCAGATGATAGGAATAATCTTGGCCCAAACAAGATTGACACTTCATTTCAGAAATCAATATTTACAATTTACTTCTTTCAAAGTTCATTCTGGGAGAAGATTCCATATTATCCTTTCCAAATAAGCTGATCATATCTCCTCCTAGCGCTGGAATAGCTTCTCCCAAAATGTGAATTTTTTTGGGGGGGCGGAGAGGGGGTTTGAAAAAAAGGAAAAAGAAATCAATGTTGCCATTGTGGGCTTTAATCTGCCCTTTGATGACAGTAAATCTTTATCTTTTTATAGGCAAACGGCTGTGGGCCGCTGACACCATTTCCTCCCAGAACAAAGCCCCCTCGCCCCACATGGACTCGGGTAGATACATGGAGCCCTAATATGGCTGGACAAGCCACCGACGGGTCATTAATCAAGACACTGTGACAGCCACCTCTTCCCCAATCCAGCCCAGGCTTCAACCCCCAGACAAGCCCACTCAACTCTGTACCCACAGGAGGCAACCAGGGGGAAGCAGGGAGAACACTGCCTTAGATATCAGATATGGATGGAATGGGCACAGGGAAGACAGAAGGAAAAAAAGTACAGAAAAGAAAGAGAGAGGGCACCTTACCTTTCGGTCTGACTGGGAACAGTACTGATACGTTGTACCTGCTGAAATGAATGAGCTGGATAGATTGGTTGAGATTTTGTTTGGGGATTAGTGTGGTTATAAAGCTAGTCACGCTATCGTTGGTCTTTTTCTTCTTTATCCGCCTGATTTCTGTAACTATCTCCAACATTTTTCAAGGTATCGATACCAAACAAACACCAACATATTGCGCCCCAACCGCTGCAGTTTCCACGTTTTTGTGTTTTTTAAGTATTTGTGACTTTTTAAGATACTAAACTTTGTAATATTATATTTGATAATGGAAGTCAATGGGCAGACTGCTAAGTTGTTGAAGTCTCACATGGTGTTAGACTTCAACAACTTCAACCTTTAAAGGAAAATCAAATCCCCCTGATTTAGCTCATCCCTGCCCACTATCAAATTTGTCAAAATGCGTTCTCCCTGACTTTTGGTAGACAGTTATTTTTTTATTTAGGTGCAGGGCTATATTGCTGTTCAGGCTTTCACTTTGTTGCACAAGCCACTCCCACTCACTACTTTCAGATTTAGGGGGGTGTAGTCAGAATGTATTATTGACACATGGTAACCCAAAACTACCAATAACAGGTAACGCATGCAGAAGCGTGGGTTAACCCATAGACTGTAATTTGAGTCCGTATTTACATCTTCTCAAATCTTTGTAGAGATTTGGACCAGGATCAGTCCATATCACTTCTATGTAACCCACTACATCACTTTTCATCTGAAATAAGTTGTTTTAAGGTTTGGTTTTCCTTTAACTTCTCAGTCGATGTTTAAGCTTTATTGAAACATTTAACAAATCCAAATCACCCCAATTTTCATACTAATCAAAGCAGTTTTTTCAGCATATTTTATAATTGTATACTTTACGTTTGAGTTTTATAAAATGTTTGCTTATTTTCGCTTCTTCTCATAGACTTCTATTGATTCCTGGCAGTCATCTCCACTCTAGAAACGAGTATATTTCAACAATGATAAACATTCTGACACAGTGGAGCCATTTACTTTTACACTGTTCCATTGACTCTTGTAACACCTGTTTTTGAATATAAAATACACTTCACACTTCAACCTTTAACTACTTGGTTGCCTTTAAACTTTATTCAAAACAATTAACATTTAGATCTTTATACTAAAACATCAAAACAGCTTTTTGTTGTCTTATAATTAAGATTCAAGAGTTTCTGCCATCTTCGGAACACCAGTGTGTAGACAGCATGATACAACCAAAATCAATAAACAGTCACAGCTTCCACAATATGTACACTACATACACACATTATACATCAAATCTCTCAGCTTGATGGTCATCCTCTCCATCTTTCACACTTTTTTTTCTCTTTTTCTAAAAGATTTCTTCTTCTCTATTTTTTGGGGGTGTCAGCTCCATCTGTTGTCTGTCCTCTTTGCCACCGATATGGATTTAAAGAAAATCTTTCGACTCAATATCCTTTTTCTCAATCCATCTGTTTTAGTAATCTTTTTTCACAATATTCACATTATATCCATCCTCTTTCTTGTTTTTCTTGTTCTCCCCTTTTTCTGGAATCTCTTTTCTCTTTCCTGCCATCTTTTCAGGCTGTTTTCACCTCTTCTGGATCCTTGAAGCCACGTGTGAGATGACGTGGGAAAACCTGTCAAAGGTTTATTGCGTTTTGCTGCATTTTAGTTATGGATATTTTGGAATCCCTGCAACATATACAACTTGAAATAGTCTGTGTCATTAAATGGCAGGTCTCCGAAAAGCAGAGGATCTGATTTAAGCCCAAAATCTCTATATAAACAATATTTGAAAAATATTTGTTAACAATTCCTATTACATCATAAGATGCCAAAAAGGACAACATTACATTTCGATATAGAGAGCAACCTTGGCAGGACTCAAACCGTGGTCTCCTGAGCTAATGACCAACAGCCCTCACCACTGTGCCGCCAAGAGACCAATTATGATCTGGTCGGTGGTTATAACAATATAAAAATAATATTACAATTCACATGACATTGTTAAGTTTCCAAAATTAAATTAGGTTTCGTTGGAGAGGTGCCTTGGCAGGACAGATATCCCTGGCCGATAACCATCAGCTATACCATTGCACCGCCCAGACACCGGCTATGATCTGGTCAAAGGTTATAATTACTTAAATACATAATTACAATTCACATGACAGCGTTACTTTTCCAAAATGTTATAAGATTTCGCTGGCGGGTTCCCTCTGCAGGACCTAAACCCACTTCTCCAAAGATGATAAATAGCCCTGACGCTGCGCCCCCGAGAGAATAGCTTGATCTGGTCTGAGTTTATAATTGGCATGACAATTCACATGAAATCAAGGGCTTATCTTGACCCTTGCCCTAAAACACGTTTGTGCGTTCTGATGCTGGAAGTCCAAAGTGCTGCTTATTTTACCCAACAACAAGCTATCTTCCCAGCCTTAATCAGCCTCATGGTCCACGGCTGTTGTTGGTTGTCTCTTGCTAGATGTGTCTCCAAACCCAAAGGAAAGCGATAAGAACAATCATTAACACAGATCATCACAAGGCAAACCCTTACAGCTACAACCTGATGTAGTTAGGAGAGAAATAACCAATCACAACTTTGGCTCCGCTGAAAACCATAACGTGATTTGCAGCCAAGTTAGATAGCAGTGAGCATGTGCGTTATCCAATTCCCCATTGCTCCCCCGCCATTGAAGTGTTGTTCTAAATCATCTTATAGGGAACGACTAATGTGGTTTCAATTGATCACTGGTTTGACGGAAAACCCTTTTCTTTATGCCTGTCACATGCTTGGGGATAGCAGAAGGAAAATGCATATATACACTTCTCTCCAATAAAACGAAATATGCAAGAAAATAAAGAAATAAAGGGCAGCCTTTGGTAACTGCAGAGAAGTCACACTGGCTGCCATCCTACTCTCGCTCGCTCGCTCTTCCTACTGGGCCCCGTGATACTCAAAGCCCCACTTCACCTTAGGCCCCAGTGAATAAAATAAAATACTGCAGCTCTGCTTATTGACTGGTTAAAATGAAATAATCTATGATGCATGAACAAGCCCTAAATGAAATAATAATGTCTTTAGCGGTGGAAAACGGATTGGCGGTACAGTAATTGAGCAGATTTATTTCCACCCGTTGGTAGGATGGGGGGGGGCGTGGGCGACCACGGGTGGTAGCCTGCTGAAAACCGCCCTGCTATTTTATTTAATCTCATATCGGTGAAATTATTGGCTGGTAATCCATTGTTAAACATCATTTAGAGTGATGGATGGAGCTCCCCTACCCCATGCAATCAATTCATATCTCATTAGGGTGTATTATTTATGATTCTCATAATGCCCCCCGCGAGGCCCGGGCTGGGAGTAGGGGCCTCAGCTGTTGCTGAAATGAATTGTGACATACTGTAGGTTATGACTTAATAACTGCATAAATAAAAAAGATTTTGCTAGCGTTATTGATTTGTCTCAGGCCATTCCAGAAAATAATAGCGACGGCGCACAGTTGCAGACACATAAAGGGCAGTAAAGAAAGGGAAATAAATGAAGCATTTCAAACCATGGAGACCCACTCCTGATGCAAAACACACATTGTAACTAAAGACAATTTTATGCTATATAGTTAATGCTAAATAATCTATTTTATTAATCATAATTGTATTGTTTCATGTTTATTGTCATGCATGTGTTTATTTGAGTGTCTGTGTGTAAGGGGATAATAACCAACTAAAGCTACTGTAGGTTGAATGTGGACCTATTATTAAATTATTTGTGAATTTCACCATTAAAAAAAGCCGGCAATGTCTCTTCTTTCTCTGTATCTCTTTAGGCTAGTAAGATGGCAATCTCCACTACATTGTTCCAGAGTATAGTCCATAAGACCGGCCCAGAGGACAGTAAAACATAAGAAGGCAAACAGTTAGCGATGGGATTTTCTCCAATCCTCTATGAAAAGAAAAGGGCTTGTGAGGACTTATGTGTGAGATGTGTGATCAATATCCCGGACAGAAGGAGGCGGCTCGGCTGCCGGGGCTCTCCATCAGTTCAGTGAGCCAGTACAGAAAAGGAAAAGTGTCATATTGTGATCTTTATCCAGTAATCGTGCTGACCTCCTGTGAAGTAATATATGTGTCCATTTGTCTGCTCGAGGGGGTCTGCGCCACCACCACCACCACCACCACCACCACCACCACCCTCTCTCTCTCTCTCTCTATCTCTCTCTCGCTCTCTCTCTCTCTCTCTCTCTCTCTCTCTCTCTCCCTCTATCTCTCTTACGCTTTCTCTCTCTGTTTCTCTCCCTCTATCTCTCTTACGCTTTCTCTCTCTCACTCACTCACTCACACTCTTTTTCTCTCACTCACTCGCACTCTCTTTTTCTCTGTCACTCTCTCTCTCACCTTCTCTCTCTCTCTCTCGCTCTCGCTCTTAGCTGTCGCTCTCACTGTCGCTTTCTCTCCCTCTCTTGGCCAAAATAGCCTAACCAACAGCATAGCTCAACGGAGTACTGGTTTTGAATGTCGTGCATGTTAGCTATATGATTGCATGCAAACAATACTACTTACTGTCCCTGATTATTGTTGGTCATGAGTTGAGCAATGTTTACGGCCATTGCCAAAAATATACCCCTTCCAATTAAATTGATTGAGGTTTAAGATGAGCTAGCATTCACACACAATGTGGTCCAAACCGAGAGCCAGTTAAAGATTATATTTTATCAGGCCAAAAGGCAAAGGCAAATCTCATTCCTAATGTCACATTATTTTGCCTTTTACTGTCTGTTACACTAATTATTTCTATTCTACCTGAATGGGTTTTTGTTTTCCTTGTGTTTTCAGTTTAACCACAGGGCCAGCTTTGCACCACCACACTTTAGGGAATTTCAGAGTGGTAGAGTATGAGATTGGAACAAACTACTAGGTTGCCGGTAGGCCTAAAGATCTTTAAGCAAGGTGTCTGCTTCAACTTCCTGGATAAATAAGTAGTTATCATAAAAGACAAAGTATGTATGGAACCTCTTGAACTAGGTTATTGCTATCATGTACAGTGGTGAAACCCTGAGAAGAGGCAGCCAATGCTGTTGTTTTTCAAGTTGATTTTGAAGGGCACTTTGTAACATTATGAAAGAGAAACCAGTGTGTGTGTGTGTGTGTGTGTGTGTGTGTGTGTGTGTGTGTGTGTGTGTGTTTTACTGTTTCTGCTACTACTACGTCGTTGATTTTAAAATAATATAAGAATATAATTACAACATTCCTATGTCTGGGGTATTTGAATACTACTAGAGACTGAAAACCAACAACGACACAAAAAAAGAGATTATGTGTCACAAAGAAATGTACATATATGTAGCTATAATTTATCTGACACATAAAATGCATGATATTGATTATGGAATAGTTGCAGGGATTGCAAGTGCAATCTATCATTACCGTATTCAAGCTAGTTAACATAAAAATATATAAAGAAATAATAGATTATTAATATAATAATATAAAAAACAAAGAATGCTGGGGTGAGTCTTTAAGATTCTTAGTTTGATAAAAGATCAATGGAAGGCCAGCGTGCACATACACAGACCTGCAGAACCCCCTGACCTGCAGAACCACCTGACCTGCAGGACCACCTGACCTGCAGAACCATCTGACCTGCAGAACCACCTGCTCAGGTTGCTAAGCTTCCCTTTCATGTCTCTAACTCAGCCAGTATTTGAAAACAGGAACTTGGGGGGTCTGGACAATTCTTTAGGTAATGAATGATGTTATGTATCCATTTTACGCATGTTATTTAACATCTCCCTTGTGCAGTTACAGCAACCAAACACGGTCAACCCATTGCACCAGATCTGTGCTCTGTCTTTCAAAGTAGTCCTTGAACAAACAGGGATAACTCAGATTGACTTAGAGACATGTTAGGGTTGGACCACTACAAACGGCACAACACAAGTCTACCACAGATGTCCGATAGTACGTCCCAATAATTTGTTCCTGAGATTATAGAATGTAAAGACACATGTAAAAAGAGGAGCTACAGTTTGACAGCCTTTTACTGTGGAGTCCAATTTGACACGGTGGCTGCACAATGAATAGTACTTACTACCTGGTCACTCGGTCCCAATCATGCCATACACCATAATGTACTTAGTCCTTCCAGCCTAGCCCCAGGCAAAGCAAGGCGGTGGTAGACCATAGAGAGCAGCCAGGCCTTGTCTGCTGGAAGACTGTGTGTCTCAGCTACATGGAGAGAAGAGGTCTGATATTTTATCAGACAACATCTTACAATGGACATGGTGGACTTCAGATATCATTGTATGCTATAGTTATGTTTTAGTTATTCTTTAGGAGTGTAAAAACAAACTTTGCATCCTGTATCCTATTCTATATATTCCCTTTATATTTTAAAAACGTTGGCATTTACCACACCATAATTTCACTGCACATACATACATCTTTGAATCTCGAATCTTGATTCATAAATCATGATCTCGATCTTGGACCTTGAATCTTGACTCATGAATCTTGGATTTTGACTCATGAATCTTGGACCTTTAATCTTGACTCATGAATCTTGATTCTTGAATCTTGAATTGCACTCCCTTTGAACTGCATGCTTATGTCCGCAGCTCAAAGGATGGGCAGGCCTACTGACAGTGGCTGGACTGAAGACACAGAGTGTGTGAGCTTACCACCAACAGGTTTCCTAATGCTAACATGCCATCTACTGGAGGATTGTGGTGTAGTGCAATCTGCCGCCGTGTCTAACGGAATGGGTGTAAGAAACACAGTTTGAGACGGAAACTTTTTTGTCATTATATGTCAATTTTATTTTGTTGCTTGGTTGAATAATGGGAGTTTTATAATATATGAATGATAAGATGTCAGTTAAATGTTCTATAGCAATAGAGAGGCATCTGCTAAGTTATTCATAAAGGGCCATTACTCCTTATGCATTTTTTATTGGCTAGACATAGCCTTTTTGTCATGATATGGAGGGTTGTAATAAATATTTACGGCCTGGTTATAAATGCTCTGGTCAATTAATAATTTGCCCAGAAGATGGCACATTGAGATGATTAAATTCCATCACTAAACATACTTTTTTTGTATGACTTATATTACAAGTGTACATTTCAAATTCGATTATGACAATGTTGGGTTTTTATAAGTCTTTATTTGATCATATTATCAGTGTGTGTGTGTGTGTGTGTGTGTGTGTGTGTGTGTGTGTGTGTGTGTGTGTGTGTTCAGGCTTAGTGTCATTACTACTTTTTAAAGAACTCATAAGGCAGATTTGATTGCATCTCAATATTTAATTGTTTTGCATGAGTGTGGTCACCATCACCTTGATTTTGTCGCAATAAAATTCACTTTAGAAACTTTAGCAAATTTTAAATTTGCACACACACACACACACACACTCACACACACACACATATGCTGGAACACCGGGCTCCATGTCCTGGTAGAGACGCTGACTTTCTTTAATCACATTTGCAGCTGCAATAGCTGACCATGGTGTGGTGACATCAGACAAGTGATACCAGGGTGTGACTACACAGGACGGGACATGCTGGATGTCATGTACAGTGAGCAGCTGAACACATGAGATCTGGCTCATATCTCCTACTCACGGACACTGACGGATCTGCGCACAAAAATACAGGCAAACACAAGCACACACCATGCACAGAAATCCTCTTCACATATGCAAAACATGAAATTGCGTATGCAGAAGTTGCATGCAAAAGTTACATAAAGTTGGCATCTAGTATAGCTGCTATGACACAGTGAGTGAGCAGAAAATGTCTTGTTAACATCCATCAGGTCAATAGGTAAATAGGACCTACCATCTCCTTAGTTATTGGACGGCCTGTTATTTCATGGAAACCATTTTCTTTTGGAGCGTTGGTGATTGAATTTCCAGATGGACGTCTTCTATTCTCTGAGACACCTGTCTCTTATCTCTTTCTTATCTGTGCGGATCGAACCACTCTTGAATTACCTATCCATACAATGTCATTGGTTTGTCCCACAAGACGCCGTAACTCGACCTTGAAATCAGAGCCAGAGAAAATAAATAAATTAAAGCCTCATCAAAAATGCTGCTCTCCTTTTGGACGGCTGTCACAGAGGAGGGATGATCCCCCCTGATTTGATTTTGTTTCCAAACCACATGATGCATTCGGACAATTAAAATTTCAACAAGCCATCCGCTGATAGCCTGCGACTGAGTGCCGCCCGGCCGGGCCACGGTTTTGAATTTCTATGCGGTCTTGCCGACACTCTGAGGCCACGTTATTTGTATTGGCCCACTGCCATGTCTGGGCAGAAGATGCGTTTCTCTGGGTGTGTGTCTGGAACTGCATGGCAGCAAGGTCAAAAGTGTTCAAAGACCAGTCAGGAGAGCCGTACGACTTTAACAAAGAGACAGCCCATGTGTGCAGCAGCCCTGTGCCATCCAGGTCGAAGCTACAGTAAGACGCAGTCACCACCACTGCACTCTTTGGTGCGTGCTATATGCTACACTGGCCTTGTTTAGGGCTCATACACCCACATGTTAGGCTTGTCAGCTCACTGTGTAAAATGAGTTGTAACAACCCAGAGGAGCTGCAGTCATTAACAAAAAAACCTGTTGGAGGATTTAGGATGTATAGTATAAGAACTCACTTTTAAAAGACAAAAAGTAAGTATTTTCTTTTTTTTCTTCAGCAAGCAATGTAGCGTGGCGCTCGGGCAATAAAAGCAAATGAAAATGGAATGTGATTAAGACGTAGTCATCAACTATAATCTGGCCGCTGCGAAGCAGCAAGACTGCGGGGGGAGGCTGCAGTAGGCAGGGAAAGAGGGAACACACTGGTGCGTCGTGGGCCCCATCGGTTGACCAGATATTGCTGTGCATCGGTGCGTGACAGGCCTTCGCCAGCAGCGTCTGTCCGCCATGAGAGTGACAGCAGTGATGATGTCATCAAAACGAGCCCTGCAAGAATGTGCTGGAAGAAGATGCCTTGCTTGAGGGCCGATTGGCGATTTAGGGAGCAGTGGAGCATGGCAGTCTGACTACGGGCATTGTATAATTCTAAGAAACATGGCAGAAGGGACATGATTTAAGTTAACGCAAAAAAAAAAAAAGAAGCAGTGTAAAAAAAAGAATATGGCTTTAGTTTCGCTTAATAATGAAACACACAAATGGTGTTCTGTACCTTCTGGCTGACTATGTGTTTTTAGTTTTTTCCTTGACACACGTCAGTGAGTTTCTCCTGAATTTTAATCTAAGATAAGAAAGTGCACTCTACAAAAGCAACTTAATGGGGAATAACTAAATGAGTACTCTGTCCTCCTAAAAAGCTGCATTTTCTTTATTTCTTTGCAGTTTTTTTGTTTTGTATAAGCCTACACAAGCAATTCACACTGTACACATGTGTAGTTATGTGGTTTCCTGGAAAGTTATATTTGCTGCATATATTTGTTTTTAAGATGTTCATTAATATTTATTTGATAATATTTGTATCTATTTGTTAATTAATTAGTCGTGGATGGCATCAAAACATATGTGTGGATAAGCATTGTGTTAGTAGGCCTCTAAATTGCCTATGGCTGAAATCCAATGTTTTGTGCTTTATTTTAGTTACAACACTGCCATCAAGTGGCATCAATGTATATGTTGTGGTTTATTTTAGTGTTTTCAACTAAAGTGCTTTTTTAGAGTGATTTTCCTGAATTTTCAACGTAAAGAACATTAATATAGACACACAATTAATATAGGCCTGTGCCTTGTATTGTTAATTGCTTTACAACATATCACCCACTGTGCCTATATGTGTAATATTTTCATCATGAACTTGAAGTGGGTGTAGAGGTAGTCCAAACGGAAGCTTCCACACCTAGCATAGAAACAGCTTCCTTATGTATTAATAGCAAATTCACAGTTGCAGTGGACTGACTGTAGTACTTCCAAACACAGAACAATCAAGAACACAACAACAAAGAGCGTGTTACTTGATTAAGAGTGTTGATTAGCGCTGACCAGGGATAGCTGCTTATATTCTGCCCTGCATATAACACCCCGCTGGTGTCTGAGCTTGAGCACTGCCTGGTGACCAAAGACTGCATTTCTCAACTTTCGTCGCCTAGGGTGAGCTTTTAAAAAATAAATAATACTTCTATGTTGCTGTTTCTGTAGTTGACGCTGCTGAATACAAGCCTGGTTGCTATGGTAGCACGTACAGGGTACGTACGTGCACCTGGAAATGAATTCTGTCTAGCTCTTCCGTACAGCTCGTAGAATCATCAGGCTCTTAAATAGGCTTGCATCACTGAAATTACTTACTAGCCAACAAGGAAATGGTGCGAGAACGAGTTCTAAATGGATGGGGCCCCAAAGGGTGCTTCAAAGCACCCGGTGAGTTTCAAAGATACGTGTAATTTCCTCCGTAGTTGTTTCTTAAATAGAATCAATCTCCTCTTGAGACATCAGCTAAAAAAGGGGGTTTGTATTGAAGGTTTTTAGCCTCATCAAAGTCATAATTAGCTTGCAAATTATTATTATTTTTCTAAATCAAAATGTTCAATGTTACATTAAGTTTGTTTATTTTGCATTCTGATTGCGCATAGATCTCGATTCCCCATCCAATTATGATTCCAATTTAATAATTAACCACCCGGTGTGCCTTCACTCACTTATCATCATGTAATATTAAACACAGTGTAAATATAAATTGCGCAGAGATTTCACACAACATTAAACACATCACATAATAGTAGCAAATACAAGTGAAGACAATTTTAGAGTTCCTTAATCAACTAACTGTTTTTGATTTGTTTATTGGATTCTATTATTTGGTAAAAAAATAATAACACCCTGACTATGTGTGTCTTTATTCTGATGACTTTCCCGTCTAGCTCAGCTAGTAGGGCATAGCATTAACACTGTCTTGGTCAGTGGTTTGATTCCCTCTTAATTACTTTTTTGTAATTACTTTATTTGATTGTCGTTTTTGGATTATATTCTTCGATTTAAAAAATAGAATATTTTGAGTGTGTGTTTTTCCCTCTTTAAAGGAGACTCACGTCTAGCTCAGCTGGTAGAGCATATCCTTAACACAAGGTCAGTGGTTTGGTTCCTGCTCTCTAACACTAAATATATCAATGTTAAATAAATGTTATGTATATAAGAGGGTAGGTTTAAAAACAAATTATTGTAAAAATGCTTTTAGTGTAAAAGCTGTACATTGCTTTTTTTGGATTACTTTTTTGGATCACTAGTTGAGCTAAATGGGAACAGGGATAGGGAAATAAAGGGAAAACTGTGTGTTTTCCCTATATTTACAAAGTGGTCCCTTTTAGCTCAACTGGTAGTGCATCGCATTAACACTGCCAAGGTCAGTGGTTTGGTTACTACTTTCTTCAGGACACTTAAAAACATAAACCATATCTCATGTGTTACAATAATACTGAAGTAGGTTTAAAACTAAACAATAGTCAAAATACTTTTTAATTCGAAAGGTGCAGATTACTTTTTTGATGACTTTTATTTTATTGTTTAATATTTTGGGATACATTTTTTCCCAAAATATATAAGAAATGTTTGGAATAATGGCTATAGCTCAACCCCTGGTTGCACAAAAGCTTTCATTCCCGGCAAGCAAGTCTCCAAAACGTTTGGTACCATTTCGCCCGTAGGGGGCGCTATAATTCTCGGTCAAAGTCAGACGATCTGCCCTATTGCCCCAATGGTGGAATTTGGAGGGATTTTTGATTGCACCAAAAATGTTAGTATGTTGTTGTATCCAGTAATTCACAACTCTGCTTTTTTTCAATAGTTATTATTCTAAAAAAGTATTAATTGCGTTTAAAGATGAGTTAGTTAAAGATTGCTTTGTTATAGGCCTATTCTTAGTTCACTGATGGTCATTCATTTAAATAAGTTGGAGTTTGTAAATACTTGAACGGAAACGGAACACCTAAAAAAAGAGGCATTTCCAACCTCTAGTTTCAAATGAGAAAACTTCGTAAAATCTTCAGTCCTTCATCACCGCAATGGTTGTGACAGACAGAACACATTTACATAGTTCCTCTCTTTTCCTGACTTAATAAAGAGCCTGAGATCCACCGCCTGGTCACGGTGGCAGTACTATGGAGGTATAACTATATGCCTCTCCTAACTGGGTTTAAGTGGGATTTATTGGACATTTGTTTAAGTCACGTCATGTAAACCTCTAGATGTCCCCATAACACCATGTTCTACAAACCAACTGCCTTCTAGGGTCACTTTGAAATCTTTCTTTCTTTCTTTCTTTCTTTCTTTCTCCCCCCCCCCCCCCCCCCCCCCCATATCAGTACTGATGTTTAGAGATTCAAAAGGTTGGACTGGAAATACTTAATTAACTGTATTGATGAGCAATAGTAAAATATTGTATTAAGATGGCATTTGAAGTAGAGTGAGAGAGGAGTGGACGGCTGACTGAGCAAGCAACAGGAAACCTGGTTAGATTAGATCTGGGATATTGCCAGATGGCTAGGTGTAACTGTTCTGTCTCCATGACAACGGACATTCGCGTGGAAGAAATGGAGACTTAAACAAAAAGCATGACTAATTTCACTGACACATTTGAACTGAGAGAAAATGAGGCAGAAAATGGATACTAAGATGTTATGGCCAAAGTTTATTACAACACAAAGAACTGATGCCAAATCACACCACCATTTCTTTTTGCAGATGTTTCCAAAAGGACAACTCAGAGAATGTTCTGGAGATGAAGGAAGTAAAAAACGAATAAAGCCACAATTAAACACCTCTGTAGTTTATAAGCAATGCATGGCTAGTCTGCACAATGTGTACTTTGCCATCTTTGTGAGAACGTTTTAAAATCAAATAAATTCATTGAAAAATCTGAAATTATGGAAACATGATATGATTGGCGACCTAGCATTCATTATAAAATACAGCTTGTCACTGAACAGTCAACTATTGGTTGTTCATAACGCCATTTACTGTTCACACAACCTGTCCTATTCTTGCCATCTATTCGCATCCATTGCCTTCAAGACCCCTTTCTCCCCCTTTTCTCTCCCGGTCATTATAATGTCTAAAATGTGGTTCTTTGCTTTTACTAGTCAGACGCTTTCACTGACACAAGTGAGAGGTCTTATTCACCAAGAACCTACAGTTATATTTTTCACACTTGAAAATCAATGTTCTTCTTGCAATCAATGTCTTCATATATACCATCACACAGTAAAATAAAAAAAATACTTGTATTGTGTGAGTGGTTGTGTGGGTGGTCATGTTAATCGGTAGATCAATGGAGAGGAGAAGATGGCAGTGAAAAGACCAATTACAGGGAAAAAACCATATGTTCCCCTGGAATTAGACAAAGGAAGTGGCCTGAAATGGCTGCCTTCACGATGCTTACAGAGAACCTCAGTTGTCATTTCACTACAGACAATTTTGGTCCTCTTCCTTATTTTCCTTCTTGTTCGCAAGATAACGATTTAATTATGCTTTCTGTGTATGCATGCCAAACTTTGAAAACGCAGTGACTAACAAAGACTAGCTATTCATTAGATGGGATTAAAGGGAGGATTACATTTTCAAATGCAGAATCATGTATTCAACAGTGTTACAGAAACAGCTTTAATGCTGTCTTTAGAGATTATCTCTTGCAACTATCAGGAACACTGGGAAAATAATATATTTTACAAAATATAAAGCGCTAAATTGGAACAAAGCTTTGAAAGTTAACTCTCGTGGACTCCTGCTGTTCACAAATGATGACTAAACACCAGAATGTCAAGGGAAGTAATGCATGTGGAATCTATTTAATTGGCACACTGGCATTTCTTATGTTTTTCTCTTTATTTTTGTTTATTCCTCTTAAAAAAATTTTGGTCAAGATATCCATTTGCTTATTTTTGCTTAAAAGATACAGAAGTTTACTTAACGAGTTGATTTAGATTGTACTTCCATACACAAAATTAATGTGCTTTGCCAAAATCAAAATCAAGACAAATCAAAAGTCAAGTAAAAGGGAATGTTTTATCTGAAGGAATTGTGAGTCGTTGAATCATGCATCAGTGGCAGCAGGGAAATGCTTAGTTGTCTGATCTAAAATAAAGCACGAATCATGACAGCTAAATTGAAGGTTTCGTCACAATACACAGCAGCTCATGAGGAAGACGTCAACAGACTGTTCAGGAGACAAAACCCCAGGAAAGCTTCTGGACCGGATGCTGTCTCCCCATCCAGCTTGAAGCACTGCGCTGACCAGCTGTCTCCAGTGTTCACAGACATTTTTAACACCTCACTGGAGACATGCCACGTGCCAGCCTGCTTCAAGTCCTCAACAATCATTCCTGTTCCCAAAAAGCCAAGGACCACAGGACTTACTGACTTCAGACCCGTCACCCTGACCTCTGTGGTTATGAAGTCCTTTGAGCGCCTTGTGCTTTCTCACCTCAAAGACATCACCGTCCCCCTCCTGGACCCCCTGCACTTTGCCTACAGAGCCAATAGGTCTGTAGACGATGCAGTCAACCTGGCCCTCCATTACATCCTCCGGCACCTAGACTCCGCAGAAACCAATGTCAGGATCCTGTTTGTGGACTTCAGCTCTGCCTTCAACACCATCATCCCGGCTCTGCTTCAGGAGAAACTCCCAGCTTGGTGTGTCTGACTCCACCTGCAGGTGGATCACTGACTTCCTGTCTGACAGGAAGCAGCATGTGAAGCTGGGGAAACACGTCTCCGACTCACAGACCATCAGCACCGGATCCCCTCAGGGCTGTGTTCTTTCTCCTCTGCTCTTCTCCCTGTATACCAACAGCTGCACCACCAGTCACCAGTCTGTCAAGCTTCTGAAGTTCGCGGACGACACCTCCCTCATCGGACTCATCTCTGATGGAGACGAGTCCGCCTACAGGTCGGAGGCTGACCACCTGGTGAAGTGGTGCAAGCCAAACAACCTAGAGCTCAACTCTCTAAAGACAGTGGAGATGGTTGTGGACTTCAGGAAGAACCCAGCCCCACCTGCCCCCATCACCCTCTCTGGCTTCACAATTAACATTGTGGAGTCTTTCCGCTTCCTGGGAACTATCATCTCCCAGGACCTCAAGTGGGAGCTGAACATCAGCTCCCTCGTCAAGAAAGCACAACAGAGGATGTACTTCCTGTGGCAGCTGAAGAAATTCAACCTGCCAAAGACAATGATGGTGCACTTCTACACAGCCATCATTGAGTCCATCCTCACATCCTCCATCACCATCTAGTACGGTGCTAGCACAGCCAAGGACAAGGGCAGACTGCAGCGTGTCATTCGGTCAGCTGAGAAGGTGATTGGCTGCAATCTGCCGCCACTCCAGGACCTTTACGCCACCAGGACTCTGAAGCGTGCAGGAAAGATTGTGGCTGACCCCTCCCACCCCGGAAACAAACTCTTTGAGCCACTCCCCTCTGGCAGGAGACTGAGGTCCATCAGGACCAAAACCTCACGTCACAAGGACAGTTTTTTCCCCTCCACCACTAGCCTTATTAACAAGGCCCGAAAAAAAATATATATATATATAAACACTTATATTGTTTGTTCTGTTAACTTATTTTAGAGAATGTGACGTGCACCTACATCACCAAGACAAATTCCTTGTATGTGTAAAAAACGTACTTGGCAATAAAGCTTTTCTGATTCTGATGTGTATGGCGGCGTATGATGTGTTTTCATACAAAGAATATGTATAATGAGTAACATAAATGCACAGTCACAGATATATACGTTTACATCCCTCTGACGCTTTCCGGGAAAATATACATATGAAGTATATGATATGATATGAGAAAATGATGGGCATATCTTAATTATTAGTGACCATTAGAAAAATGGCTCTTTGCCCATTGTTCCTTATCTCCTTAATTGCCTTTTCACTTGCGTCTCAGCATTCGGTGCATGGAAGCCGTGCTCCATGACAGGCATATATAGAAGTAAAGGGGTCTCGAATATGTAAGGATACAGGAAACTGAAGGACAAAAAGTTACAGCTGTCATTTTGTGAAAAATAATATAAAATATATATTTTTTAAACCCTGTATCTGTGATACAGGGTAGACTGCAGGTTTGGGGTTCGAACCCTTATTCTTTCAGCTGGGAGTCCAGGGTGTGTACACTGTACATATAAATAAACTTGCCTTGCCTCGCCTTACATGTTTATAGGTTAAGAGTGGGTCTTCAGATAGATGGCAGGATTACTAATGAATGTACTGGCTTCCAGAAAAGTGATAATAAGTATGGTTATTATAAGTTGGGCTTTAGGCAGTGCAGGTGCCGAGTTTGTAACCTCTTTGGAGCTGTGAGGACGTAGCTATTATTCATGTGCTCCTGCCCTAAAAGTGACCAGAAAAGGAACCATGAGAGATACAGAAATGGCAAA
This sequence comes from Lota lota, assembly GCA_026745465.1. Classification (NCBI taxonomy): domain Eukaryota; kingdom Metazoa; phylum Chordata; class Actinopteri; order Gadiformes; family Lotidae; genus Lota; species Lota lota. Next base: position 449,870 of record JACYXH010000400.1, on the reverse strand, counting down.
GCAGCAATCAACTAAAGTTTTAACCTCTAATCTCTGTAATATCACAATATAATCCCTAGAAGTAAAGGTATATTGGCACTGACGTCACAATGTGTTGCCCTCTGCACGAAGATTGGACGATGTTGAGCAAAATTCTGACAGTCCATCTAGGGACTGGTCTCAGAGTAGCGAGCTCTTTTTTTTTCAGCCATATGGGCCCACAGAGGTAGCCTGGGAACCAAACAAATCTCGCTCATGTTTAATTTGCTCTACAGATAAGGTCTGGCTCCCCTACCATACAAAAATATTTCTGCCCGGTACGAAGTAGACCGGCCAGCTTAAAGATTTTGTTGGGAAGAAAGTTGTATTTTTTTTTTTTTTGTCACTCAGTGCCGCGTCACCTGTTTCGTTGCTATGATTGGTTGTAGGCCTATCCAATTGCGTCCAGAGGCATTTTGGTCTGCGCCCGTTGGTGACGCCCATTGGAAATCGAAAATGAACGGATAGGTAATTGCAGGTTGCAATCTGTCAGGCGACGCCAGGCTACCGCAGATGGGTCTCAACCCTCCAATTGTTTTTAATAATGCTCAGTGTTGTTCAGTGAGATATTGTTATAAAATACTTTCTAACTCTTGCTAGAACCACACATTTGATCATCTTCAAGGAGTTGACCAAAGGGATTTTCAATATCAGAAGTGATATTTTTATGTTTAGTATTTATCAGCTACAATAATTGCATTCAATTTGATTTCTTTACAAATGTGTTGCTAACATTCAAAATAATAATAATTCTGCATCATTAATGCACATTTGGGATGTGCTATAATGCAGATTCTGTGTACGTTTTCAGGGGTTTCATTTTTTTCAGGAATCACTTTTACATTACGTTGACAGCTTCCCCTACCAACTCTTAAAATCCAATCCCTTTACGTTATCGATGTGGTGGACTGTAAGCTACGTTAGCTTGGTTTACTTTATCGATGTAGTGGGCTGTAGGTCATGTTAGCTTGGTTTACTTTATCGATGTAGTGGACTGTAGGTTATGTTAGCTTGGTTTACGTTATCGATGTTGTGGACGATAGGCTGTGTTAGCTTGGTTAACGTTATCGATGTGAAGTACTGTATGCTGCGTTAGCTTGGTTTATGTTGTTTATGGGGTGGCCTGTAGGTTCCCATTAGCTTAGTTTAGTATCGTATCAGTCAGAGTTGGTTTGCTTCTATCGCCATCGATCAACTCCTTTCAGGTTCAAATATAATGGGATCATTTCATTATGTATGTCAAATGTGCCTTTACTCATTTACACATTGACTCTTAGGCTGTGTTTCACCAACAAGGTTGAAGTAATTTGTACTTGTCAATTCAACTATGCAATCCTGCTCTATTGCAAGACTGAGAAAGTAACCATGAAACTTATCTCCGCAATTTTATATCTCGACTCCCTGCACTCCCACATTCACCCTTGACCCATATCGGTCATTGTTATATGTAGGCTTCAGTGGTAGAATATGTTTGATAAAAGATATGGATAAACTCTTACGTAACTCTAACCCTAAACCGGTTATGCTCTGTCTGATCGGTAAATAGTGTTTCATCAGACAATGATGCATTTAGGAAGTTGCTGAAACAACTGAATTTTTATGTTTGTATGAGAAGAAAAAGTTAACTAAAATACAAAACCTCTCAAAACATGAACAAAGTCGTGGCATACAAGCTTATGACATTGATAGTTCTTAGGTCATATATAGCTGACCTATTAGTTTAAATAACTACCTATTAGACAATATAAACTGCTCAAAAAAATAAAGGGAACACTGAAATAACACATCCTAGATCTGAATGAATGAAATAATCTTATTAAAAACTTTTTTCTTTACATAGTTGAATGTGCTGACAACAAAATCACACAAAAATTATCAATGGAAATCAAATTTATCAACCCATGGAGGTCTGGATTTGGAGTCACACTCAAAATTAAAGTGGAAAACCACACTACAGGCTGATCCAACTTTGATGTAATGTCCTTAAAACAAGTCAAAATGAGGCTCAGTAGTGTGTGGCCTCCACGTGCCTGTATGACCTCCCTACAACGCCTGGGCATGCTCCTGATGAGGTGGCGGATGGTCTCCTGCAAGGGATCTCCTCCCAGACCTGGACTAAAGCATCCGCCAACTCCTGGACAGTCTGTGGTGCAACCCTGTTGGTGGATGGAGCGAGACATGATGTCCCAGATGTGCTCAATTGGATTCAGGTCTGGGGAACGGGCGGGCCAGTCCATAACATCAATGCCTTCCTCTTGCAGGAACTGCTGACACACTCCAGCCACATGAGGTCTAGCATTGTCTTGCATTAGGAGGAACCCAGGGCCAACCGCACCAGCATATGGTCTCACAAGGGGTCTGAGGATCTCATCTCGGTACCTAATGGCAGTCAGGCTACCTCTGGCGAGCACATGGAGGTCTGTGCGTTCCCCCAAAGAAATGCCACCCCACACCATGACTGACCCACCGCCAAACCGGTCATGCTGGAGGATGTTGCAGGCAGCAGAACGTTCTCCACGGCGTCTCCAGACTCTGTCACGTCTGTCACGTGTGCTCAGTGTGAACCTGCTTTCATCTGTGAAGAGCACAGGGCGCCAGTGGCGAATTTGCCAATCTTGGTGTTCTCTGGCAAATGCCAAACGTCCTGCACGGTGTTGGGCTGTAAGCACAACCCCCACCTGTGGACATCGGGCCCTCATACCACCCTCATGGAGTCTGTTTCTGACCGTTTGAGCAGACACATGCACATTTGTGGCCTGCTGGAGGTCATTTTGCAGGGCTCTGGCAGTGCTCCTCCTGCTCCTCCTTGCACAAAGGCGGAGGTAGCGGTCCTGCTGCTGGGTTGATGCCCTCCTACGGCCTCCTCCACGTCTCCTGATGTACTGGCCTGTCTCCTGGTAGCGCCTCCATGCTCTGGACACTACGCTGACAGACACAGCAAACCTTCTTGCCACAGCTCGCATTGATGTGCCATCCTGGATGAGCTGCACTACCTGAGCCACTTGTGTGGGTTGTAGACTCCGTCTCATGCTACCACTAGAGTGAAAGCACCGCCAGCATTCAAAAGTGACCAAAACATCAGCCAGGAAGCATAGGAACTGAGAAGTGGTCTGTGGTCACCACCTGCAGAACCACTCCTTTATTGGGGGTGTCTTGCTAATTGCCTATCATTTCCACTTGTTGTCTATTCCATTTGCACAACAGCATGTGAAATTTATTGTCAATCAGTGTTGCTTCCTAAGTGGACAGTTTGATTTCACAGAAGTGTGATTGACTTGGAGTTACATTGTGTTGTTTAAGTGTTCCCTTTATTTTTTTGAGCAGTGTATATATATATATTTTTTATAACAACTACCGTCTAAAATCTCTTGTTTTATTTATGTATTGTCAAGTGACTTATGAGAAATAGAATAATGCCTGGTAAGTGGAAAAACCAAAATGCTTGATGAAAACCTGGACTATAAAAACATTGTTTTATATTGGATGAAAAGCAACCCACCGTAGCAAGGGCTAAATTGTCCAGAGGAAAATATAAATGTCGGTTATAATTAAACACTGTGGCTGCAATTAAATACTACAGACTAAAGCCACTATTCACAAATACAGTTTCTCACTATTACGGAGTAGGACTATATCATACCTTTAGACTATATCTCACTTTTTATTTACCAATAAAATAAATGTGTTGTTTTGTTATTGTCCAGTGCACAGCCTTCGGTGTCAGAACCCCCTATCTCTATCCACATGTGAGATAGCCACAAGTGTAATGACCTGTCAGTGCATTGCCACTGCCCATGAATGGGTGTTAATGGGTGGCTGCATTGTGCTTAAAGTGGTTGATGTTTATGAGAAATCTGCAGCATAATACATGGTGGGAATATGCAGTTTGTCAGCAGTGTGGTGGCTGTGTAATACATATCATTAAAAGCAATCATCTACTTGATATGTTGAATGTGTTGTATAGACCATGCACTTATACATGATTTGTCAGGGGTTTGTGTGACATCATTCATCAAAACTGTTGTGTTCTGTATATCTCCTGTGTGTATTTAAGCTTCTCTCCCACTCCAACAATGCAATTGGTCAATGACCAAGCAGCTCTGACAACTAAATAGAGTAGAAGGGTTCAAGCATACTGCTTGAATGTATGATATATGTTTATTGAATTACTGAATGTTTGGTTTAATCACGGAGTTATAATTCATCCAGTCTGACATTATAAGTGACTTCCTTTCCAACAGAAACACCCCCAAATGCTGTCATCATTTCAGCATCCCACCTGAAATGAAAGAGCATAAAATAATATTCTTCATCAATAAAATGACACAACCCTTAAACATTCACTTTAATCAGCACTACACACAGTGAAAGTATATCATGAAATATATAGTTCAGAAACAATGTGCCAAGCATGAATAGGCTACTGCAAAAAGCTGTTCAAAGTACACAGGAAAAGATTACTTTCATAGTTGAAGCACAGCAACACGAAAGCAAATATATATATATATATATCTTTTTACTGCAGTAAGCATTCCTTATCGAGTACTTTTTTTTTTAGATACCTAGGGTGGAAAACACTGCTGAAATTGAGTCTTTTAAAGCAGGGAGATATAGTCTATAGGCCTACATACAGCAACACGTGTTATAACTTCATTCATATAATTCTTGACTTTGCATGCATGTCCACAAGTTTCACACTTTTTGGGTGGGTGTTATATTATTTGGTGTATGTGTTATTTTAACTGAAAATAGTTGTTCATGTGCTCACCAAGTGGTACTTTTTCCTTTATCCTTTAAAACGTTTGCTTTATGAAACTTTTAAAATAACTGATATGTAACTGTTGAAGCCGTATTGTATGTGTGGTGTAAATGTACAACCATGCACCACCTTCATGTTTGCCTTTATGACCCTCAATGTGGTACAGAATACTACTATACTGCATGGTTGTTCACCTCTACTTGACTTTGGCTAGAACATAAATCTTCTGATCTTCTTTGCTAAACACAAAACGATTCCTTGATTAAGTCGAGTGAGATGGGGAGTATAGATACTGTACACAGCACAGATTACATTTCAAATAGCCCTGCTTATCACTACTGCAAATGTTTAACACATTTATATAAAACCAACTTTTTTTCAAGCTTTGATAACAGCAACGTATTTTCTCAGGAGAAGCTCAATATTGGCTTTCATCACAATGGCAATACAAAGTAAACAATACAGCCTCAAAACCAAGTGTACTGTGTGTTGTTGTGTATAAACTAATATTTGTGACATTTAGTTTCCACATATATGTATCTCTTCCTCTCTCACTCCCTTTGTCTCTCTCACTCTCGCTCACTCTCTCTCTCTCTCTCTCTCTCTCTCTCTCTCTCTCTCTCTCTCTCTCTCTCTCTCTCTCTCTCTCTCTCTCTCTCTCTCTCTCTCTCTCTATCCTAACGTCCAACGTCGACATCCAAAACATTTCCTGTTCACTTTCGCTTCCAGAGTGGCTATCGAGTGCCAGTTTCCAAATACAGACTTTCTTTGTGAAAAAAAAAACAGATTTTGAGAGACATAGCACTAATAAAGAGGGCCCTCAAGGACCATCAGGGACCAGTTGAGCTGCAGGGCCCCTTAGTACCAAGGAGCAGCACTAATGTAGAACAATGCAGCTTGAAGCAACCTCCTCTGTGTTTTTCCACTTACTCTGTTATACTTACCCATGCATTGTTATGAAAATTTCATAAGTCATCATGCGGTCTGTCCCTCTGCATTGCCATTACATTTTTGCCCAATGGAAATCTATTGTTTGCGCGGCATTGTCTAGGATGGTCAATATTTCCCATGTAAACTCCTGGAGCCCATTCTCACTGTGCTTTTATTTGTGTTTTTTGCTTGGTGGTGTGCTCTGGTGTCCCGGTGTCCTTCTCACAATAAAGGCTTGTGAATTGTCTATTTTAATGTGGACCTGGCAAACTACAAATGGTGATGGAGTAAGCTAAGCTACTTAAATAAACATAAAGAAGTAAAGAAACACAAATAAAAATAAACAAAAAATCACCAACTTCTAGTTGGGCGTGAAAGGTCTGTTAAAGCGTCTCTGAATGTTTCACATAGCATATGGACATTGCACTTTGCAAAGGCCCACCTTCTTTAAGTCATGTTTGACCGACGCTAACAAGTCTTCCACGCAGACAGGCAAGAGTCGAGTTTCAGACGTTGGTGCAGTTAGTGGAGGGGGGCGTGTCCACCTTGCTACGAATCTCCTTAATGTCCTTCAGCGGGGAGTCACTGGTGCCGATCTGGCACTTGAACACCTGCTTGTAAGCCTTCCGGAAGTTCTCAGACAGGAAGGCGTAGATGACGGGGTTCACGGAGGAGTTGCTGTAGGCCAGACAGTGGGCAGCCACCCGCAGCACAAAGGTGGCCTGATTCAGGGGAAAGGTGCCAAACTCCACCCACAGATGAACCACGTGGTGGGGCAGCCAGGACAGGCAGAACACTACCACCACCACCAGCACCGTCTGGGCGGTCTGCAAGAGGAGGAGAGCGGAAAGGATAGAACATGGGGTAAAAAGGGGGTTTAGTTTATATCCATTTTGGATGAGGACTATGTTGTGTTAAACACCCCAAGGGTAACTGACCTTCAAACTCCATCAGTCATTTTTTTAATAATGTATTACTGAACAAGAACCTTGTGTGTGTGTGTGTGTGTGTGTGTGTGTGTGTGTGTGATAAAATCCAAACCCCATATCAAGGCAGCCAATTACATGCTCTGTGCCTCGCCACTGCCTCTACATGACTTCAGACTGCCGATTCAATGAGCATATACAGTATATAAATAACACTGGGAGGCAAAATTCAAGCACATAGTGTAAACATTTTCAGGAGTTCATAATGAATTTGCCACCGGTGGTGCCAGTCCCTCCCCGTTTTACATGCCATCACAGTGTGTGTCTGTGTGTGTGTGTGTGAGTGTGTGTGTGTGTGTGTGTGTGTGTGTGTGTGTGTGTGTGTGTGTGGGTGTGTAAGTGGGTGGGTGGGAAGGCATAGGGAGAGAACCCAGGGGATTGAGCAGGACAAATCCAGACGGAATGACATGAGTACAGCATGGTGGCGTGGAGCGAAACAGAAATGTTAAGAAAACAAAATGTAAGCACGTACACACACACACACGTGTACATGTGCACACACGCATGCTTACATACACATACACACTCACACACATACACACATGCACACACATACACACACAAACAGACTGACACACACACACACAAACAATTTACACAGGGACAGAGTACTGAGCATGGAATTCTAGGTCCCATGTGTAACATCCTTAGAACTTCAGGGTGAACAGCTTTTATGAGCGTATTAATGCTTTATTTGGATATCTGTAGCAAAACTTTCTAACCTTAAGCCTAGCCCGACCCCCTGAGACAGCCCACAATTAGCGCTGCTGCAAATACAGCAGAGTTAGCGGGGGAATTAAGAAATGTGTTCTCGGTTCTTGACTGTGTTCCTCAATCTCCCTTGCCCCATTTTGAAGTCACCAGACTTGCAATTTTTCTAACCTTGCGTTGTCAAAATGTGTTGACTGACAACTGAAGTGTGATGAATAAATAATCTTTGACTGTCAGGACTTTTTACTGAGAATAATTTTACCTTGCGGAGCCTTTTCCTTTGTCAAGCTCAGTATACATTGTACATTCATCTCATTTCAGATAAGAAGTGTGTGTTTGAATCATTGACATGCTAGGATTATAAAGGCGCACTACATTGCTGACTATATTTCAATACCTTTTAGAGTCACATTTAAAAGTCAAAGGCAAAAATGTAGTTTTATGACACCATATGATGTAGAGAAATAGCACCCTGTCCATTAAAGAAATACACACCTGTTCATTTACCATCAATAATGGCTAAGCTGAATCAATATTTTCCAATCTTCCAAAATGAAAAAATATCCATCTTGTGAGGAATAAATAAAACGTACTTAAACAACCTCTCTCTCTCTCTGAGACTTGGATTATCATTACTATGACCATCGGAAAGCCATTTGCGTTGTACGACCGGCTGACTCCTGAGATTTTGAAGGAAATGTCTAAAGCCTAATTATCTGCCTCTCAACTCCCCTGCTGAGAACGTGTTTGAGATATCATTGACCGCCAAATAAAATGCATTCTACTAGCACGTTCCCCTGTCCCCTTTACACCCAGTGGCCATGAATGAGCCTTTGACACAAGACAGCCTTTAACCAGGAATCACAGATCCTTGGAGCCCTCGTTAATGTTTTTACAGGGTGGTCAGGGGGTTTTCTCACTTTAGCAGTTTGCTTCATTACGAATTACGAACGTTTTTGTTTTTCTATCAACTGCATTTCTATTATGACTTGCCAGATAGAGGACCTCTTTAGAGTGGTGTCTCTGTAGCCTTGTTGTGATAGATACAATCTGGAGATTTCTGTCCCCCTGTGTGCTTTTGTGTGTGTGTGTGTGTGTGTGTGTGTGTGTGTGTGTGTGTGTGTGTGTGTGTGTGTGTGTGTGTGTGTGTGTGTGAATGTGTGTGTGTGTGTGTGTGCATGCGAGTGTGTGATTTTGTGTGTGTACAGCAGGGTCAACACATATAGATGGACTAGCTCAATGGTGAGAAAAACCTTGGTCCCTCAGCTGTCCCTAATAGTGCATTACACAAAACGAGTGCAGCAGTGATCTGCCAATAGTCCTCTATACCTGCTCCACTGAATCTTATCTACGTACTTGGATTACATTTTCAGACTGTCAGTTGTTAATGTAGTGCAGGATTTAGTAATGAAGCAGTTAATGAGTGAGAAGAGAAGTTGCTTAGAAATGTTGTTCCATGAACAACAATCATGTAGGGATGTTTTGTGGATTGCTGCACAACAGCGATTTAGACATTTTCAGCAATTAAACTTCAAAGAAGCCCAATGGGGAAATAGTAACTGACCTTCAAACTCCATCAGTAAAAATAAAATGTATATATTACTGCACATTTCCCTGAAGAACCTTGTGTGTGTGTGTGTGTGTGTGTGTGTGTGTGTGTGTTTGTGTGTGTGTGTGTGTGTGTGTGTATGTGTGTGTGTGTGTGTGTGTGTGTGTGTGTGTGTGTGTGTGTGTGTGTGTGTGTGAAAAACTCTAAACCCCACATCAAGGCAGCCAATTACATGCTCTGTGCCTCGCTGCTGCCTCTACATGGCTTCAGACTGCCGACTCAATGAGCATATATAAAAATACCACTCGCGGATGCAAAATTCAAGCACAAAGTGTAAAAATGTTCAGGAGTCCATGTAGGAGCCATTTCCTTTGTGTGTGTACACATGTGCACACACATACACACACACCCAGACACACACAGACTGACAGACACTTACATACACACACACATACACACACAAACAATATACACAGGGATGGAGAACTGAGCATGGAATTCTATGTCCCATGTGGGGTGAACAGCTTTTATGAGCGTTTAATGCTTTATTTGGACATCTGTAGCAAAACATTCTAACCTTAAGCCTGACCCCCTGAGACAGCCCACAATTAGCGCTGCTGCAAATACAGCAGAGTTAGCGGGGGAATTAAGAAATGTGTTTTCCGTTCCTGACTGTCTTTCTCAATCTCTCTTGCCCCATTTTGAAGTCACCAGGCTTGCCATTTTTCTAACCTTGCGTTGTGAATTTTATGAAGAAGGTTTTTACAATTATACAGATTCTGTTTAAAATTATGATCCTTGCATGTCAATAATTTCCCACAAAAACCAATACAGAGCAATTACTGAACATGAACTAAAGATGTTCAATAACTTACTAACTACAAATTTTCCCCTGATAACACACTGACACACTATGGCTGCTTGACTTTGGAGTTCAAAATGGATGAAAAATAACCATGAGCCATGAAATACCCAATCAGATATAAATTCTCACAGCCATCCACACCTTCAAGTCCAACATCCAAGTGTGATTCAATTGCGATTTCTCAAGATAGATTAAAGGTAGGTAATGTCTACAATGCTCAGCAAAGCCCCATTTCAATTCAGTCAGATTAATATGTGTGTGTGTGTGTGTGTGTGTGTGTGTGTGTGTGTGTGTGTGTGTGTGTGTGTGTGTGTGTGTGTGTGTGTGTGTGTGTGTGCGTGGGGGGGTGGGTGGGTGGGTGGGTGGGTGGGTGGGTGTGCGCGTGCGTATGTGCGTGTACGTGTGAGAGTCAATTCAAGATACTGCAACATGGCACGCCCTGTGCTTGGGACACATATCATATCATATCATAAGCATCAGTATCATTGCAGGCAGGATTGGGTCCTGTTTGCTTTTTTCCACGTTTTGTTTCAAAATCTGTACCCATTTTTGGGCAGTTTTTAGAGGTCAATCAAACAAAGATAATAGTATAAGTATAATTTGTATTGGATTTATTTGTATTATTATTTGTAATAGTGTCCATATCTATGATCTCTTTTGTATTATTATTATTATCGTTATTATTATAGTACACATATTATTATTTGCTCTAAACTATTTTAACGTGGAAAAAAGCAATACAACTTTTTAAATAATGATTTTTAAATACTTTTGACCATAATAATGTCAAATATAGTTATTCCGATTTGTATCACCACCTTACATGTCAAATGTTAACTCACAACCGGCAACCTGCAAACATATTGTGTAAGGTTTAACATACGTACCTTTTTCTTTGATGCCTCAGACTTTTTGGACATGTTTCTTAGTTTTTTGTGCAAGTGGTTTAGTACCTGTAAGTATAGGAACATGTAAGAAATCCGTTTGCAAATTGTCCATTTTCCCAATCAATTTGGCTAATTATGTCAGTGCGTGCCTTACCTTTGCGTAACAGAATGAAATCAGAAGAAGGGGCAATACGTAACCAAACACGAACGTGAACACAACATACACTTTTTTCTGGTATGGATCTGGCCACCATTCCCAGCAAAAAGTGCGGTTCTCTTCTCGTTGGAATATGTTCTGGTAGTACATCACAGGGGCTGCCATTGTCAAAGATAATATCCATATCACCGCCACTCCGATGAGAGCATGCTTTGCCACTCGGATAGAGGAGGACTTTCTCGAATGCACAATAGCAATGTAACGGTCCACGGACATAGCGGATAAAGTGAAGATGCTGACCAGCATGGACACTGTGAAGAAATAGTGAATAAATTTGCAAATAAATGCGCCGAGCACCCAAGTTGGCATCATGTAAATGGTCGACTGGAAAGGAATACAAAACAACAAGTAAGACAGGTCTGCTATGCTGAGATTTAGGATGAATATGTTGGTCGTGCTTCTAGGTTTCCCTGGCTTGTTTCTGGCCAGCACGGTTATCACCATTGCATTCCCCAGAACACCGAGCGTAAAGATGATCCCGAATACCAAAAGCGTGATGAAATTATCCGTACCAATCCCGAATAAAAGTGTATTACTCTCTTCCTCCATCCAGCTCATGTTCCATTGCTCCTCGAAGCGCACGGGAAACTCCGACATATTCATATTTCAGTCAGAGTTGTTGAAGAGTGTCAATACACGTCTATCTAAGTACGGGCTGTGCTTGAACGCACGACATACGCATGTCTCCAAGTCCACCAGATTAAGTTTTTATCGACTTGATGCAAGTTTCGCTGGTTGAAAGGCTTCCGTGGCTTCTACTTGAATTGAGCATAAACCTATCGATCCTTTACGATTGCTTGATAGGCAACTTTACGGGCAAAATTAGCTGTGAACCCCAGAATGATCCGTGCGCACCTGATGCGCCTTCACTCGTAGACAGAATGGCTCAGAATTTATCACTGCTTCGACTTTCCTCCTCTCACTGGAGGGGCTGGGCTCCGAACGTCAGCCTATGCCACTGCCGAACATGAAATGGGGGAGAGAACCATATACATATTTAAGTTAGTTTCAGAATTTGTGTCTTCTTTAAATCACTGGTAACGCTTAATAGTTGCCTATGGATAGCATGGTGACCCAGACTCAACTTGCTCAATGCAAGGGAGCGTCTCAATCAACCAAAGTCAATACACTTTTCCAAAAATTTGTTTTACATTGTGGAAGTTGTACGGTCCCTGCACATGTAGGCTTCATCTAAGCCAATTGGGTTTAGATAGCCTATATGCTGTTCAAGGTATTTTACGAAATACACATCACACTCACCCCCACCAACCCCCAACCCTTTGAATACACACACGCACGAATGCATGCTCATTCACACACACACACACACACACACACACACACACACACACACACACACACACACACACACACACACACACACACACACACACACACACACACACACACACACGGAGCACATAATAAACTCAAACCATACCAACTCACACACCACTGGGAGTGCTCAACTCAACAACAGCTACAATCCTCCACTAATTAAATAAACATGTTTCTTTTTGTTCATCAATCTTGTCTTTATGCCAATGGCAGAGCTGGTATGGATCCAGTCTCGATCGGTTTTGCTTGTGTTGGTGCATGTGCAGAACCTGAGAGTTAGGTTCAGCAGTTCAACCCCCCAAGATCGACGACACAGACCACTCATCAAAACTGGTATCGATCACAGTTTGTGCAGGATTTGATTAACCATAATCTATATCGGCTTTTGGATGGCATATTTATCATTGAAAGGTCAGCCTGAAAATGAAACAAAATGCACAGTATTGGAATAAAATAAAGATGGCGGACGCACTATGGACAGGGACTACAATAGTAAAACTGTCGATGCAATGATGTTAGACTTTAGATAGTGGATGATATAGGATATATGAAAGATATAACCCAATATATTTTTGTCAATTTTGACCTATGAAACAGACGGATCATTGATGCTGTACCTGTATGTCAGCATGACAGTCTGCAAATATGTTCTCAAACAGAGACGAGAGATGGGGGGAAGGGGGGGAGGGGGGGGGGGGGGGTCAGGTCTCAACTTTATCCAAGTTTTTATGTAATTATTCTATATTTTCCTTTAGCTGTATCGTCAATCAACCTGTGTCAAACTGCATAAGATATAAAACTGTTATTGTATTAATGTTGATTGCTTTATATGCCAACAAATCACGTTATGTTTTCAGTGTGCGTGTCTGTGAGTCTGTGAGTCTGTGTGTGTGTGTGTGTGTGTGTGTGTGTTTGTTTCCTAAACAGATCCACAAATAACAAATGAATGGAAAAAAAACATGGTGCTACTTTGTCCTTAAAGTTAGTCCTAAACCATACTTTATGCAAAATTATTACTAACTGACATTAATTATATTCCACTAGATGGAGCACCTTGTTTTTGAAGGGGAGATGCTTTTCCATTGGACCTGTCATATGTAGCCTACTTGGTGAAGCTGTTATGGCTATGGACCTTGTGAAGCTGGAAGGGTGCCCTTCAATGCTAGCAGGCAGCAATTGGTGAAAATAGGTGCAAATAAACATTTATGGAGATGTATGTGTGGGACCGGGTGGGGGTTTGCCGTGAGATTCCTTAAAAAGTACAGGCACATGATAGTTATCCATTCATTTTGATAAAGGTAATGGTGACTCCTGACTTTTGGATAGGACTCAATCCCTTTTCCTCAGGACCTAATGCCTTTGTTTAGAAATATATTATCTCGGCTGTTCTGCTATAACATAGTAGGACTGCTGGATCCCTACAATGTTATTGCAGAACTTCTGGGGGAGACGGCAGAGACTGGGCCAGAAAACTGAAACTGAAAGGAGCGGAGTTATGCCTTGTTTCCTGTTTCCTGACTGAGATATCCTACCGTAGAAAACTCATGTGTGTGGCTGGAACTTTCAGAAGATGAATTTATAAGTGTATTTCAACAGTACCTACATTGGTGTTGTCTTGAAACCTTTACAGACACTTTTTAACAGTTTTCTACTGCTGGCCGAGATTGTGTTCACTAATTAAGCCCTCACAGGTACCCGCCTCCAGCAGTATGATTGGTAGAAACAAATATAATGTTAAAGAAAGGTGGTACGTAATTGTCAAAGAGGTGTTGTTTGCAGTATTCTACAAACAATTCATTGTCCCTTTAAAGAGTCCAGGAAAGCAGTAAGCCTGCCTTTGATCTTCTGAGAAATCAAATAGAAAAGCACTGGAGAATGAATAGTCTTACTCAGATACCATAACAAATATATTATGAAAAGCCAGCATTGGTGTGTATCAAGGTTAAGAAAGAGGAGGATGGGATAGGAAATGTAAACCATTTTACTATTCCATTTATTTGTCACGTTGTGCAACAGCCCTTGGAAAATATAAAAGGCACATGGAAACCCCTGGTTTCCATGTGCATTTCAGCAAGTTTTGTAATTATTTTCATGAGGAGTAAGGTTCTGTTTTCTGTGTGTGTGTGATGTTATCGATGCCTTTGACCCTACTCATCTTGATTAAGTCTACAGAGGGGAAACCAGGCCTTTTGTTAATATCCATCAGCAGCCCTGGGAGCCTGCAGCATGTCTCCTCATCACGTAGACACGAGAGGAGACTGGAGAGGTGCTGCCATCTGTTCAGCAGTAGGCCTACTCCATGGCTCAAGTAGCCTTCATGTGACCCAACCTGAACCCTGTGGAAAGATAAAAAGACGACGGTGGTTATAAAAAACAGACCCTCCATCTCTGTATTCGATTTTGTTTCTAGTAGTTTATCAAAAGCCGGCATTATCAATGATGTCTTTAAATGAGGGTAATAACCCTCCATATGAATTAGAAATGGGAGGTATTGCTTTATTCAAATCGTGCATCAGGCCCAAATTACCATCTCTATCCAGTAGCAAACCTTACAAACACATTTGTCAAATGTGCAACGGAAAGAAACTGAATTTTCTAACCACAACTTGGGACTGTTTTAGCCAGAGCTATTTCAACCTTGATTGCTTTCAATTTCACAAACATTGACAGTTATTGGCGGAGCTCCTGTGGGTGTGTTAGGTGTGCCTTTGGAAGCCATATGTTGTAAAATAACCCTGTCATTTTCCTTACACGCACATAATGTATAAATGGTGCCTTATATAAATGCTAACAATGCTATGGCTGATATTAATGATGGTGATGATAGTATTAATAATGATAATAATAATATTATAATAATTATAGTAATAATCATCAAAATAATAAAACATTATTACTGTTATTATTATACTATTATTATAATTATATTAATAATTACATATATGTATAAATATTTATACATGTGCAAGTAAGTATGTATGTATGTATGTACGTATGTAGGTATGTATGTATGTATGTATGTTTGTGTGTGTATGAATGTATGCATGTACAGCAGTGGTACAGTTGACATTCACCTCTACACCGCTACACTTAGAACATTGCAAATTTACCTTTACGTACAAGACAAAACACAACAAAAACAACAAAATCCTGCTTTGAACTGCTGCGGTGGGTAATCCATTCCATAGGGCTCATTATCCCTACTGAGGCCTGGTCATTTCCATGGCAACCAGTTATCTCTGTTGAAAATAGTCTGTGCTGGAAGCAGGAGTAATGGGTTATCAACAGATGATAGACATATGTTCAGCCAGTTGTTCACCTTGTTCTGTGTAAGGCACAGAGGCTGCTGAAGTGACACGGGTTGCTTTGTTTTCAGTGGGTATTCTTAAGTTCTACTAATACTGAATAAATCACATAAATATGGAACAGGGAAGGGAGTCCTTGTCACAATGTTGAAAACAGTGCGTCAGTGAGTAGAGGTCTTATGTTTGTGAATAGTGTAGCCCATGGGTCAAGGCCCTCCGAAACAATGATAATCCTATGACCCCATTATCCATGGTATCTTGCAGCATTCAACACCAACAGATAATTTCTCCTGATGGTACACATTGTTTTTTGGTTTATGTGAGGGTCTCTCCGGTTCCAGTCCTACACACACATGCCAATGTTTGCAAGGCAACTGTACCAACTGTGCTATTTACACAAGTCAGCCACCTATAGTAAGGTGCTTTGTAGATATTCCCTACTTTACAATGCCGACCTGAGCTGGATCATATCTTATATCCCCCGACTGCATTACGTAAAACCTCACACTTTTCTGTTCGGATGGATAGTGAATGAAGAGGTACTATGTGAGAATGCATCCTTTTTTACGTGTAGGCCTATATGTAAATGTATACAACAATGTTATTACACTTTTAATTAGAAGGCAGCACCAACAACCTCATATTTGTCAGAGCACCGCAAATATGAAAACAAAAGGAGCTTACATGAAACAGATCCACTGATAATAATTAGAAGTGGCCAATGAAAAATTACCCAGCTGTATGGAGTGGCAATTTGTTGGAGCTCTTATGATTCTGTTCAGATGGGAGGCTTGAACAGATTGCTTCTTCCCCCCAAAGAGATACTTCCTTCCCGTCAACAACACTTTTCATCATGGAGGCCTTGATAAAGTAAAGATAGGCCTGATTAATACATACATACATACTAGTACATATAAATACATACATAAATAATAAATAGATAAATAAATAAATACATACATACATACATACATACATACATACATACATACATACATACATACATACATACATACATACATACATACAAGTACATAAACATACATAAATACTAACAAACATACATACATAATAAATGAATAAATAAATACATACATACATACATACTAGTAAATATACTATATATACAAACATACGTATATAGCCTACATAGATGTATACATACATAGATAGATACATACATACATACATATGTACATAGGTCTATATACATGCATACATTCATACATACATACGTACATACATACATACATACATACATACATACATACATACATACATACATACATACATACATACATACATACATACATACAAATAAACATGCATACATCATAAATAAATACATTAATACATTAATACATAAATAACATTGGACATATGGATGGATACACAGTCAGGCCACCCAGTCCTACACCAAAATGTATAATAGCTACATTGGTCCACAGCGGAAAATGCTTTTGTTTCACAATAACGGCTCAAAAATTGTGCTATCGCTGAAAACCAAACATGACTGACATTCATTTTATTCTCAGTGGAAAATGCATATTTTAATATATTGTTTCGGCATTAAAATGGGTTTTAATAACATTTCTAGCGAGAAAGGTACATTTTATTGTCATAATCTTTGTTCAGTAATTGTTTATGACGTTTAGTTTTTTATTTATGATGAATACTCTTTCAGGTCTTGCCAGAAAATGGTAAGAATATAACGTTCAATCTTGGGTCTCTCAGCGAAAAGGTGGACCCTAACCCTAACCTTAACTCTAAACCACAGACCCTGCCCCTTATAATGATAAATAAAAAGTTCATAAATAAAATAAAGGATAAATAAAAGTTCATGTGCATTTCACACACAACTTTCTTTTTGTTAGGAAATAAAGGTCTGATTCTCAGATATGCATGTTGGATGAGTCGGGTATAGGTCTGGAAAGATTTTCATCTCAAAATCTTGCAAGCGAGGTGCTGGGTGAGGCACCATGAGATGGAGCATTTGCTGAGGTTTTGTGAGTCACTTTCTGTCAAGCTGGAGAACCAAAATTGATAATCGTTTATGTCCTTGAGACTATCTTTGATATAAAAGAGACCCCAGATCAATAGCTCACTCATAAGAGTCCTTGACCCCTTAAGTCACCTACTCATTGCATCACTTACTGTAGGGCTACGGCCTCCTAACTGATCATTCTAGTATATTTGAATGCCCACTTTCAAATAAAAGACACCACCACCACTGGGCCATGGCAACAATTTTCCATATCCATATGGGGAGGAGGAAGGGGTGCTTGTGGACAGTAAATAGGAAGCTTGCAATGAGCATTTCACTCAACATCAGAAATAGACTAGTCAATACACACTCAGGATGAGGAATGATGAGGACCTCTCACACATGATCAATTAATTAATTGTGTCAAATAAATGTGCCTCGTTAAAGCAATGAGCTTGGTGTTTTGCTTTCACGAATAGGGTTATCAGCTCTGTCACTACCAAATCTGTCCGTGCTAACAAATCTCTCGGAGTGACGTAACTAGCCCTCGGACAGTGATTTAAAATAAAAAATAAACGAGTCACATTGATTACAGTCATTAATTAATTAAAAACGGCGGTTTGCCTTCAAAAGGCAACTCGAAATATGTGTGTGTTTGTGTGTGTGTTATGTTCCCTGCACGCTCGACCCCATCAGATTAGGTTTTACTACACTGGTGTCAGAAGTGGGATTGAGTTGTTGCAGTAGGCAAAACGCACGCCAGTTGGGAGAGGTCGAGGCCGGGGTATACTAGCAATAGTAGAGGCAGAAGCAGAAGCAGCCCTGACCCAACCCTTACAGACGGCCACATACAGTATGGAGCGTCCTGTGTATATGCCTGAGAATTTCTCGGGAGCAGATGGAGGGTGGGAGGACTGGGCGGAGCAATTTGACTTAGCCAGTGAGGTTGATGGCTTGGAAAACCCCAAGAAGATCATAAAGATGGCACTTTTGCTGTCGGGGAAAGCCAGAGAGGTATATTGGGGTTTAGCTCCAGAAACCTGCCAAAGCTATACTTCCCTTAAGGCAGCAATGGACCTCCACCTGGGTCGCCCTAGGCAACAGGATTGGAACTGTGCTGAATATTTTGACCAGGCTTGGAGGCCTGACGAGAACGCTAGGGACTTTGGTAATGCTATCCGGTGGCTGGGGGAATTAGCCTACCCTAAGTGTGATATTAACACCCGTGATACCTTTATCAAAGACCAGTAAATCGCAAAGATAGGCGATGGCAGCATTCTAATGCAAGTATGCAACCTTCTGCTGCATGCACTTAACCTCGCCTCAGAGTTAGAACACATTAAGGCCCTAGGAAAGAAGGAAACTGTGGCTGCATTGCAAATGCTCTCTGCGGATGCACCATTGCAGAGCCAGACATAGCGATATGCAGGCAGAGCTGCAGAGACTACAAATAGAGGTCTCTGCACTGAAGGCATCGAGCCAAAGCAGGTTCCGCCCTGAAGAACCACCACATGTTAACATAGGACGGCCCCTGGCCCCTGTTCCCCCAAGGCAATAGAACCCCCAGCGACTCCAACCAGACGCTCAAGCTCGGCTCTGTTGGGAGTGCGGTTGGGTACGAAAAAAGGATGGGGGCCTTCGTTTTTGTGTTGATTATAGACGCCTAAATGAGCTTACCGTAAAGGATGCTTACCCCCTTCCTAGAATAGATGACACCCTAGATGCGCTGGTCGGAGCAAAGTGGTTCTCTACTCTCGACCTTGCCAGTGGCTATTGGCAGGTTGAGGTCGACCCTTACCACCCTGAGAACACTGCTTTCGGCACCAAGTGGGGCCTGTTTGAATTTAACATCTTACCATTTGGCCTCTTTAATGCCCCGGGTAGCATTCAAAACTCTAAAACAGACACTGATAACTGCCCCTGTATTAGTTTATCCTGACCCGAACAAACAGTTTGTATTAGACACGGACGCCAGTGATCTGGCCATTAGTGCTGAGCTTTCTCAGCTGCATGAGGGTCAGGAACGAGTTGTAGCTTACGCAAGCCGGTGCCTAAACCAAGCCGAGAAAAACTATGCCACTACCCGCAAAGAGCTCTTGGCAGTGGTCGAGTACACGCGCTATTTCCGACACTATTTGTTAGGTTATCAATTCCTACTTAGGATGGACCATAGCTCTCTGTGTTGGTTGCACAGCTTTAAAGAGCCTGAGGGACAAGTAGCTAGATGGCTAGAATTGCTGTCCTCTTTCCAGTACACCATACAGCACCGACCAGGCAAACACCATACCAATGGACATACCAATGTCCCGGCGACCTCCAGGGTGCAAGGTGCCCACCGTAAGCCAGGTTAGTGACGCTAGGGAAGAATGGAACCTTAAGTCGAAACAAAGGGAAGAACCCGACCTGCTGCGAGTTATCTCTCTGAAGTCCCAGGGTTGTCAAACGGCCCCGGCTAATCTGCAGTCCAAAGCCACATTGAGACCCCTTATAGCCGTTTGGGACAGGTTACAGTTAGAGGGTGACATTTTGGTGTTACCCCAGACGTTGATATCCCTTGTCTTGCATAGTCTCCACAATACTAAAACGGGGCCGTCTAGGAGTAGCAAAGTTTTTGGACAAAGTGAGCTTAGGGTTATTTTGGTCCGGTTGGAGCTGAGATGTCAAGGAGTGGTGTAAAGCATGCCATGATTGTGCCGCCAGTAAGATAGTGGCCCCTGTACCAAGGGCGCCCCTGCGAAGTTCCGTGACCACCCGGCCATTTGAACGAGTGGCAGTAGACATTGTGGGTCCTTTACCCACGTCACAAAAGGGCAATACATATATCCTAGTAATAGCAGACTATTTTACTAAATGGGCCAAGGCATTTCCTATGTCCAACCAGGAAGCAGGTACGGTCACTTCCATATTTGTAGAACACTTTGTGTTGAGGTTCGGGGTACTTCGTACAGTCCACTCAGACCAAGAGTGGAAGTGCCGTGTTTCCGGACCTCTACAGTTTATGGCTCCTCCCTCCACTGAACAACACTCCCGGTTAAGCGCTCTTCTGCCCATACAGACTCTTGCCGCTCAGTGGAACAGTTTTAATAGTGGCTGATAATCACGAAATGTTGTGAGTTGATATTTGTACTAATTGTAGGTTTTAGAGGATAGGACTGAGATTATGGCATGGTGTGGTAGGCAGGAAAAGGTAGTCTGAGCATAGCATTGGGGTTATATTGGTACCTCATTACAGCATCCCGTTCCTATCATAGGAACCAATAATCAATCATCTCGTGGGTTGTTCAGAATATTGTGTTCATGTATTGAATACAGGATATATGCGTGCATGTAACAGAAAATGAAATAATGGCCATAGGTTGTAAACAAGAGCATATCGATAAATGCGAGAACTAGGGGGCGGGGGGATTCAGAACAAAAATGTAGCTCATTGTTCCACCTGTTTGAAATACGTGTTGTGTAGTAAAATAAATAATTTTGGTATTTCTTAACGAGAATATAGCCTACCCCGATTATATTACCTCAAAACCCCAAATGAGCATGAAAAAACGCCACGAGCAGTTTAACAAAGTAAACCTCATAGCATCACTGAACAAGCGTACCGTCGCTACTACGGTGTGACTTTGGGCCGAGCTCAGTGTGCTCTGCACCGTACGCAGACAGCGGGTCGCGGCCAGAGTTCAGAGAGCTCTGCACGGCTCCATCCGAGGTTTGGGCGCGCATCGTATGATCATATACGAGCATATATTATTGAGGTCTCGCGTAATATCGAACAAAACCCGTTTTAATGCCGAAACTATATCAAAATATTGCATTTTCCACTGAGAATAAAAAATAAAATGTCAGCCATCTTGAGCCGTTATTGTGAAATGAATACGTATTCCGCTGTGGACCAACGTAGCAATTACACAAGTTGGTGTGAGACTGGGCTGGTCAGGCACATAGGTTCAGTTAGGGACGTGAGCAATGTCCTCTTGAATAAAGCACATGCAGACACACAGGCGCGCTCACACGCACGCGCACTAACGTGCAACAACCCTTTGGCAGGAGAAGTGAATCACATGACATTAGTATTGGCTCATGAATAATGTATAATATTACTATTACCGTCTAAACATACTTTGTATTTAAACAACATAAAAAATAGACGCAGGCCTACTACTACAAAATGTTTTTTATTTTTTATTAATGCATGTACTTTGCATGGGTTTCACTGCGAAGGCCTGCAGCAACCCAACCGCAACACGTAAATTACTACAGAGAGAGCCAGATTGCGTTATTATCGTTCAAGTTGCGATAACGACTGTGCGATGCGTGCACGGACGTGCTCTTGCCCACATTTCTTCACCAACTAACAGCATTCCGCCCCACCCCGAAGAAAGAAACACCATCACCACCTCAATCAGGAAGCACCGTGACCTACTCTCTACGAAGACACATTTTGAAAACATCACATCCGAGAAGAAGGCGTTGTTTGTTCGCTCACTCACGTCCCGTTGATAAAAACAGCGACAGCGACACCGAGACCGAGACCGAAACCCATCCAGCTGAGGTTCTGCTGTGCATGCATCTGATTCGGTCCAAGCGGAGAAGGGTATGTTACAGCCTGCGTGCATTGTCGAAACGGTCAGCGGCTGTGGGGCTTGTGAAGACTGACTAGATATTTAGGAAACGAGTAACAGCGCGCAATGAATACACTTTCCCTGCTGGACAATGTTTAAACATTTTTTATTTCGAGGTATTCTATCTTAACGCAAATAAACCCTTATCCACGTCGACGTGTTTACGGCGCGCTTGGATTCTCTGGTTTTTTAATAACACACTGTTACAACACTTAACAGTGTTCAAGCTAAATGGATGCATAGGAGAAGCATATGCCGTTAAACAACGTCAGTGCCAATGAATCGATATTTTATTTCTTGTTCCTCTATTTGTATAAACTCTTGGTCGTGTGTTTACTTTCTCAGTGATTGGACAGGTCCATGCGAGAGGGAAACACACACACACACACACACACACACACACACACACACACACACACACACACACACACACACACACACACACACACACACACACACACACACACACACACACACATACACACACAAATTACAAAAATCGATATCTTTGTTATCCCATTCAAGCTACAAATGTGCATACTAGTTGCGGAGACATTGAGCTCCTTTTTCACAATCTCGTGTTGTAAGTAAACTGCTGGATCCTAATAGGAGCAGGTTATGTATGTTTTGAACTCTTTGTTTTGTCCCTGGATATGCTTGAAGACAGTAGATAGGCCTTGGTAGTTGTGATTGTAGTTTTAATGTGAAGGCAAATCAGAGATGTTCATTAGACACATATCACACCATGAATCTCAAGCCACAGCAACGTAGCAGTGTTATCTGCTTATTTGGCAGATCTTGTCGGCCT
Organism: Lota lota; assembly: GCA_026745465.1. Classification (NCBI taxonomy): domain Eukaryota; kingdom Metazoa; phylum Chordata; class Actinopteri; order Gadiformes; family Lotidae; genus Lota; species Lota lota. The sequence continues at coordinate 426,894 of JACYXH010000400.1, read as the reverse complement.
ACACTCTGAGCGTGTAAGATATTACACAACTCTGTAGTGGGGTATAATACCTTGAACCTGTGTCATAAACAGGAACCTAAGCTGTAGCGTCCTCTTTTTGGAGTAAAGGTATGTTTTCGTGTTTTTTGAGTACCTGAGCTCAGAACCAAGCATTCCTCTAAAATCACACCTGAACTACTCCCGTCTCAGCCAAGGTGTGGAGTGGGTGGGTGGGGGGGGGGGGGGGGGGGGGGGGGGGGGGGGAGAGAAGTTTGCTCAGGCAGCATCACGTGTCATGCTTCACATTCCTTTGTTTGCCTTTATAACAGCAGGTTTCTTCTCACTATATATCGTGAGACCATGCTGAAATTCACGTTCGCGTGAACGTGTGCCTTTTATATTCCTGTCTCTTTTCTCTCTTGTTGTTTAATAAGAGATTTCTCTGCACATGCTTGTGTTTTTCACATGTTCTAGTTTTTTGGGTGTACACATGACGTAAGAATAACCCTTACGTTCACTGACTCAAATTAATTCGCACAGCACAACCCACAAAGCAGCCACTCTCACGGATGTGCTGTGGTTAGTGAACTTCCGTCGTCACAATCTCCTGCTTCCTCCCACTTATCTCTTCCCCCCCTGTGTGTCATTGGCAGACAGGTTCTGTTACATTACCTGTGAGCAACACGTGTGTAAATGTGCTTGTGTGTGTGTTTGTTCAACACAATATTCTAGCCTGAAGGTGTGGTTGGTAAACCAGACGTGTTGTGCTGGTGCTGGCCAGGCTGTGAAGCTGAAATACGCCGGAGATGATTATTTCGCCATAAGGTCTCTTGGCTCAGACAAGCGGTCCCCATGTGATGCCAGTGGTGATAAAGTGTCTCTATGAATTCCCCCTCCCTCCTTAGGTCTACAGTTTGACATGGTTATGTCCAGGCGTAGGAGTGGTTAAGTTTAGGTATTTGGTTAGCTGTGCTTAGGTTTAGGTTAGGGTTAGGCATTAGGTAAGCGTTGCTTAGGTGGTGGTATCAGGCTATGAATGGTGTGTAGAAAGGGTTTGGTGGTGTGGTACGACAACTGTGTACACTGCCGGGTGTGCCCGTTTATTCTCTACCATGGTGCATAAAATATACAGAACCTGCATAGCACAGCATCGACTGTGTTAATATTTGTAATGCCTATCCACACCATCCCTACGGAGGGGAACTGTTCTGATATCACAGTCAGACACGTCGGCGGGAGCCAATAGGGTTTGCTCAGAGGTAAACCCATTTTGCAGCCATCTCAAATAAACTGCACTGTGTTTGCAATTTACTAGATTTAGCTATTTTTCTCTATTCCCTTTACCACCCTATTGCATCATTGTGGTAGCCTGACATCGCCAGACCAATTTGTAAATGCGTATTAGTCTGGAACCTTTCAGTTCATTATTGATTTCCAAGGGGCATTATCAACGAGCACAAACTGAAATGCTTCCGGACGCTATTGGGTAGGCCTACAACCAACCAGAGCAATGAAACGTGTGACCCATGAGCCGCAGCCATCTTGGATGTTTACAGTGCTACGGCGCTCCCATAGGGCACTCCTCTGTACAGTTATCGTATTAAACCCACCCCATATTGGATAAACTGTTGTGATTGGCCCAAACAAGGCCAGGCATGCTGGTAATCTGTCTGAACGGGAGGGGAGCCAGATGCATATGTCAGAGCAAATAAAGCATGAGCTCGCGAATTTGTCTGGTTCCCAAGATGTCATTGTGGTGTTACATAGTTCTGAGCCTTTGGCTGTGTGTGGATTTCTTTTAATTAAATTCATTGCAGCAGGAAGGGGAAGGTCAGGCTTGGATGACGTCTGTCTTCAGGACTACTGGTCCTACTGGCGGGAGGTGCTGGGTCCCTTTCGATGGGAGTGATCAGCTGTCCTTTTCAATGTTTAAACAAGAAACTAAAATCCCTGCAATGCTTGGAGACAAGCTCCAGAGGCCTTGAGGTGGCGGACAAGCTCCAGGGGCAGAATAATCCAGCCTTTCCTCTGATCGCAACGACTGCCTCTCCACCAAACAGTATCATAGCTGCCCTGTTACTGAGCGGCCACAACCCCAGAGTATAGCACCCTGCTACTATGTTGGCCTGGTTTCACACACAGCTGTCCCTGCATTTACTCAATCACAGCCCCAAACCAAAGTGGTGCGTCAAACAACCAGAGTGCTGTTGCTGAGATCAACAACAGTGGAGGATGAGCGTAGTTTGTTGATTTGAAAGTAACGGTGCAGCCCATTGGTTGGGAGATGAGGAAGAAGCGCAAGCCTAACAATGGTTTTGTAAAAAGATGTTGGGAGGGTAAGGTAGCTAGAAGAAGAGCAAGGGCGACTGTACTACACTCGTTCTGGGGGAACTGACATTGTAGCCGGAGTGTTCCGGCAGATTCCTTTTCCCAATGCCGATGTTAAGCCATGACCTTTAATCTTTGTCAGGGAGCACAGAGGTTTCATCCTTCTGATTTATGATGTGTGCCCTCATAACTGTTTGTCATATCTGCTCTTGCTCTGGCTTGGTCTCTCTCTCTCTCTTATTCCCTCGCTCACTGTCTCCCAATCAATCTCACTCTGTCTCTCTCTCACTCTCTCTCTTGCTCTCTCTCTCTCTCTCTCTCTAGTGTGCTTGTGCCTGGAGTATAGTAGTAGTAAGTAGTATAATATCCACATCCTGTAATCAGATGGTGCATAACACATGAGTGTGACTGGTTTTGTCAATGTTTGACAACGGCCCAGTTTTTTCTAAAATCTCTTTTCTAAAATCTCGACAACTTTCACTACCGCTTGTCTCACCTTTTTTTTATCTCGTAGGTAGAAGTTCTGCTCAAACTTAGGTTTATTTACCCTTTAACGCAGGTGTGTGTGTGAATGTGTTTGTGTGTGTGTGTGTGTGTCTCCATAGCAAAGGATTGTTATGCAGTAGATCGTGGCAGGTGAGTGGGCTCACTAACTTGACTTGTTTTGACATCTCGTAAAACTAAATTCTCACTCACACCGTCTAGTCAGTGAGGAGGAAGATGGGGGGGGGGCCGCAATGCCATTAACCTCTCTGAGTCAAGCCAACGCTCACTAACTCTGAAGCCCGGTCTCCCAGAAGCCTCAGGGATTTATTGACACCTGGTGACTTATTGTGAATGCATGGACACTGGAACTGCACTCCACAGCTACATCTTTTTAAAGAAGGTCCTGATACCCAGCCTGCTCTTTAATCACATGTATTCACTGCAAGTCCCTTTGGATAAGGCGTTTGCTAAATGATGATAAATATAATTTAATATAAAGGGGATAAGACAAGGATCTAATTAGCCTTTTTCTGTTGGCAAGCAAAAGCTCACATAGTAGGGAAAGGCAGATGGTGGTAAAATAATATCATATAAATCTCTCCTTTGACGAATCCAGATGTCTGTCCTTTTTTTTTTTTTTACCCACTGATGATTTTCAGCTCATGTCTTGCTCATCATCGCTCACGTGCATGCTTCCACCCTCTCCCATGTTTTATTTGTTGCAATGTGTGGAGGAAGCAGCTGCTGGATCTCCTATCAAAATTTTATGAGAACTCTCCTTACAATCCTTATAGACCTACCAAAAGTGTGGTTTGAAATCCATTTAGCCGTGAGGCAAATGCATGCCGTAGAAGACACATAAACGACAATACTGGTATGGGTGATCAAACCATCTTTGCCGTCTCTTATGGCTTCACTAAAACATTTGTTACCAATGAAATGAGGCAAAATGACTTCCTTGTGCCGATTCTTCCGAAGAGCAAAACGTGTGCGCTCCTCCCATGAATGTAAACAATGGCAATATAGCTCTTTGGTCTTTGTGATGAGACATTTTGTAAAGTACTTCTTTGGCGATTCACTATCATTTTGTCCACAAACTCCGTTTTGACTGACACACATTGATTGCCATTGTGGCATGTGCACAAACGCTTAATACTGTTTGGCAGAAGTAATTTTGTCACATTATATTGATAATGGATGTTTTAGTGAAGCCAGGAGAGACGGCTACTATGGTTTGATCACTCAGACCGGTATTGTCCTTTAAAGGTGTACAGATCTAAGCTTGGCGGAATTGATTCACCTATGGAGAAGTTTGTTTAAGCGTCTCTTAAATGACTTATGTAAGTCTAGGTGTTTCACCAAATCTTTGGAAAAGTTTAATTTGATTAAATTGAGAGCTGTTGCTAGATTGATATAGATAATCCAGTATCGATGTGAATCCTGCGGGCTAGATTGTATTACATCTATAAAGTTGAGGTTTCTTTATTCACTCTATGCAAAAACAAATGATAGTAACTAAGTGACTAAGCCCTGAAGGAAAAATGTGTCTTAATGTATTCTTGTTTTTCCTACAAGAAGACCCAAGTGCCAGTAAACAAATCTGAATCGAGGAATGTCTTATTTACTTTTTAAATCGGCTGCTGAGATGTAAAATTCAGCTTTTCGCATAGTTTTCCCTCCCTCTTGTTATGCTGCCTTTACCTTTTCTTTTCATTAGGCAACAGTCTACAACTTGCAAGTCTTTACAAGTAGTGCAGCGGAGCCTAGTAGTGATTGTGTAAGGTTTGCTGCTGAAACTGGCTCCCAGGCCTTACATTCAAATGCATGGAATATCTTTATATATCTTTCCTGACTGTATTTTCTTGTAAATGGAAAGCATTTGAAACTCATGACCATCTGAATGCAATTCTGATAGGTTCCATAATTGCACCTTATTGTTTTGTCAGCAGGAGTTCTAAACTTATTTTTGTATGTGGTTGTTTGTACTCCCTGTGGATTCAGCTCGTCTCCCGCCTACATGCTCTCCAGTGACTCAGTCTATTCTTTAAGTGAGTGTGCATTGGAAAAACCAAAGCAAAAGTAAAAGCACATGTATTTATTTGTTTGTTTTTTAGTAAATAGAGCTGTGCAGATTTAAATCTGCACCATATTGTAAGTTAGTGTCTATATATAGGGGATCCAGCCATCTCCATGCGTTAGGTCAGCAAAAACAAATGGTCACACTGCTATACTGCTGTTGAGTCTGTACAATCTTTGCATTTCATGCAAAGCCAGATTGTCTGTGGAAACCCTTATCCGGCTTTACAGACATGGTCAATGTGACATACTATTATGGATGTTCATGACACTTTGCATTCAGCCAATGCAGGTCAATAATTTATTTGTTCCCCATGCCTAGATTAGCCTGATTCTGATCCAGTATTAATCACAGCTGCATTCAATACAGCAGCAGGGGATGCTGAACAACAGCTACCAGTCTAATATTTGTCTGCTACTTGTCCTTGTGTGGGAGGAATTATTTTGGGTAAATATAATCAAATGATACCTGATGATTTGTACATGATCACAGTTATCGGGCTTCATCTTCCCTCCCATTATAGAGGAATACATTATTTCCTCATCATGCCCCTATTCGTGTCGTCCCACTTCAAGCTCCTTGCCGTCCTCCGTTTCCCCTGTTCAGCTTCCTCAGGGTAAAGGCCTCCCTGCCCCTGGCCATATTGCAGTGATGTGTCCAGCGTTGCGTACTCTGCATGCTGAATGTGGTCCTAATCACACTTGTTGCTTAGCAAGAGGCTGGGAGATGTGTGTCTGATCAACGGTGCCAACCCCATTTACATGACAACAAGGGAAACAGCAGCCGGCTGTACTTACAGCTCACCCGTCACAGCACCACTTCCACTACTCCCCTCAGGGCTTCACATGCATCTGGGATGTAGTTTTTATTTCTTGAAACAAGGATTAAGTTCTTGTTGACTAATTCAGTAAGAAAGTAGGGAACATAAGAGTTTGGAAGAACAGTGGGAAGAAAGGTTGTCAGTTCATTTTTTGCCAACAAACTATTTCATCGTATCCAGCATTAAATTACAAGGTGTATGGAAGGTTTAAAAATGTTACTTCAACTTGATTTAGGCCTAAACGAATACACCACCACTGGACGTTTATGATCATCTATTGATCAAGGGAATACTTTTCAAATCAACAACCTTGGTTGCTCTCTTTGTAATTTCAATGTGAAATTAGTATGATTATTAACAAAGTATGTATAATAATAATAATAAAATTAATCCACCGCTGAGAACAGCTTGGTTATTTAAAAGGTGGAGGTGCCTTACATCACATACACACATTTTACGTAAAGCATTTTGTGACAAAAGCTTTATCAAGTTTTGACCTATATGGTTCTCTGCAGGTTAAGATTTGAATAGATGTAAGTCATAATAAAGGTGAATAAGCCATTTTTGGTTTAAACACTTATTAATTGTAATACTTTTGAACAAATATGTTGGCAGTGTTTAATGAGTGTATAAATGAATGTACACCCAAAATGGCTGCAGTTAGAAAGTTAAATACATATAACAGTACAGGGAGTGTTAATGACTGGAATTGTGAATGCACTTTCTAACCCCATCTACCCCATAATCCTGTACTTATCGCCTTCTCCCATGGCTACATTCCAAGGGGGGATTCTAATCTCATCCATCGTAATATTGGTCCTTTCCAAAGAAGATGACACACCTAAATAGAATCTAATCAACTCAACTCTCTGTCATGACAAGACACGTTACCGTGTCAAATTAGAATCTCCCATCAAATTAAAACTATTGGTTTTGGCAGTTGAGACTATTTATTGATCCCTCAATATACAGTATATTGCGGCGAATCACCGTGTTGTGGTGTTGCCGGTTGGAACACTATGAGGACTAGATAAAATAATCTGGTTTTATTATTTTACTCTCACACAGTCAAGGACACAAGCCCATCACTTATAATTGTTATTATTTTTCAAATGGGACCCGGATGGGAAACACATTCCGTTTCATCAATAAGACCTGTCCTTGGCTCCTGTGAGAGCGGATACAGGCTGAGCGTATCTTTCCATTCCCGCCCAACCCAACTGCCAGCAAACCTGACGTTTTTTGTTTCCTTAAATTACTTTTATAATACAACACTGGCCCAATTATGTAGGCTGTTTATTCCTGGAGCCTGATTTTAGTTTGCCCATGGCCCACTCAGCTTGGGTCACATCAGAAAGGTTGTGTTACGATCCCCAGTAACTAACATTATTCTCCTCTGCTTCCCTTGCCTCAGGGCTGGCTCCGTTCACTTATGTTGGCAAGAAGCTTTTGATTTGATTCCCCTGGTCTCTAGCCTCTCGTCCTGCAGCTAGCATTGTGGGTGGAATAATGATAATAATAATGATAATAATAATAATAATAACTTTATTTAATACAGCACTTTTCTCACACTCAACACTTTACAGAGACCGATAAACAACAGACAAGAATACATTCGATACAATATACATAGTATACATACAGGCAAGGCAGTGGACCTGGCAATATATGCAGCGTTGCGCTATATATGCTATGGGTGGTGATGTTACTTATTTATGAAAGGCCTCTCAGCCTTGGCGCCTCTTCTAATGAAAGCCATGTAGCCCTTAAACAATATGTATACTCTCTAATGTATATGTACTGATTCAAGCTTCTCTCTTCTTCACAGTCTCTGTCGGCAGCATGGGACAGCATTTAGGAAAGAAGGCGCCCCAGGCAGACATCAGGGTAAGCAGCATTGTAAACCAAACAGTCCAACATTAAAGGCATGTCTACCGCATGCCTGCCATTGAGCACGTCAGTTTTTTTGTGAGCGTATGTGTATGTGGGTGCTGGGGATAAGAGTTTTGTCATGAGAATAAGGCATGTGTTGCAGAGTTTTCCTTTAACCTTATCATTGTGACCACTGGCCTTTATCAGAATGTCACAGGACTTTGGACCTTGCTCAACATGGCTTTTTGTCTCATCTCATCAAACTATTAACAACTAATATTTGCATGGGAACTTGCTGCCTATTGTGTACACAGCATATAAGCACCTAATTTGCACGTATGAATATTTAGAGATTCTGAAGTGCATTCATGTGCTCATCACAATATGTAAAGGGTAAGGCCCCAACCTTTTTTTTTTTTTTAAAGCTGGGGGAGTAGCGGCTGGTCAATAGAGGCCACTGGGGCGCTGCCGTCCCTGGTGGAAAGTTTCTTTTTTTTTAATTTATAAACAATTATTACTTATTTTAAGTATGTGTGTGTTAAAAAATATAAATCATGTTTGGTGGAAAATGTGCGATCCTGTTCAGCCCGTCTCAATATCCCTTCTCGGGCAATTTAAAGTCAGTGCAGCAGCACAGTCAATTGCTGACACAAGATATGCACATAGCAATATACATTTGCCAATCGCAGCCTTGAATCTGATGCCTAAAGGGCAATCAATGTATCGCCCCAAGCAGAGTCAGTCGGTGGTGGAGTCGGGACACCGGATGTTATTGACATTGACAGTGATGAACACGGGTCGTAACACAGGATTTTAACTGCCCCAAATTTCGACAAGATCTCTTTTCCAAAATAAATTTGAAAGGAGAACTTGGGCCAGATCAACCTGACAAAACAACAGGCTAGCGAAAAATGTAAAATATAGATGCAAGGCTTCTCTTGTAATTGGTACAACCGAATGGCTTGGCTTACGACCCACATCAGCTTCGTGATAGCTTTTTTTAAGCTAGTACCGTCACTGAAGGAGCTTTATAATGAGCAGTGTTGTATATGAAATGTGCCACACACCGTGTCCAAAAGCTTAACCCTCTCTCGGACGCTGGCATCTAAATCAACCGCTGCGGAGACGGGGCTCCACATATCCGCACACACACCATGGCATTATACTATATAAGGCCACGTAGTGTGTGTGGATGTGTGGAATGATGTATCCAAGAAGCTTAACCCTCTCTCGGACATGGCCATCATCATCCACCGCTGTCAAGACGGACCTCGACACATCCACACACACATCGCCGCCGGTGTCCCTTGCGTGATCGCCTCGCGTATTTAGCTGAGCCGTCATGTAGGCTGAGATGTAGTTGTTCCATGGTTGTAGGTTTAGAGGTAGCTGTTCCATAGTTGTAGGTTTAGTTGTAGGTGTTCCATGGTTGCTTTGCAACAGTAAAAAGGCGCAGTGCACTGCTCTTCATTTTTCTAGGCTTCCTCAAAAAGGCTATGCAGTGTGCCTCGCATTTTACTGCCTGCAAAGGTTTTCGGTGTAATCGGAACCACTGCACACCTTGTGGACCAGAAAGTGGAACAAATGTTCTTCGTCTCAAAATAATCCTGTTCAGTTCAAATAATGTGACCGTAAAACACTGCAAAATCCTCGGTTTCCTCAAGAGTCATTATAGTAATTAAGTTTATTCCAGTTATAACAGTAACTGGAACATCTGGCACTTCATCAGTGTCTGCTGTTTTGCGGGGTGAGTGTAGGATTAAATATATTCTATGTATGCCATCGTTTGCATAATTAGTGCAACATATTTTTCTGAATGCCGTTTCCAACAGAAGATTTGATTGAATGGTAATTAGATTCTTTTGTTTTTGAGCCACCCACATCATGTGTCATAGCTTAAGCTTTATTTTTATGGACTCATCTCTAGCACTTTTTGCCATAGGCAGCAGTTTATTCTCATTCTTCACCAAATATAACAGTAATATTTGAGTTTTGGATAGTCTGAGGAAATAATCTACTGGGAGTGGCATTGCAGTAGGAAGGAGGGAGAAGCACAAAATTGCTGATAAAATTGATGCAACGATATTCAAGATATGCTCAATATTGAGATTCCTGCATTGCTTTAGTGTGGAGGGTGCAGAACTGGAATGAAAAAAGCAGAACGGATGGCTTTATTGGAAAATAATCTTTTGGACGTTTTTATACTTGAAACTGAATCACCAGGCCCAATGGCAAGATACTAAAGCAATTGTTGAGGTATGATTGATGAAGAGATGCACACCTCTCTTATGTGCTTTCCAATAGTGTAAAGTCAATGTCGCAGTACAACGAAACAACAAAGTTTGGACCCAAATAAATGTAACACTAAATGGAAAACTACATCCAAGTGCGCTTTCAGGAAAGTGGAAAATGCACATGATGGCTTAACTGGAGGCTTACAATGAAATGCCTAAAAGCTCAAGAATTGAAAAGGATTGGTTTGGTTCCATGCAAATCTACATCTAGAATGCCTAACTAGAAGTTTCAGGGAATGTCAGGGACAACAAAATCGAATTTTGTAGATGAAAACACAACCTGGGTGGGGTTTAAAATAATTAATTTCTATGCACATGCAAGTGCAAAGAAATACAAATACGGTTCGAAATCAATATTGTTTGAAATCAAGATGTGATGCCTTTTCTGATGTTTCTAGTTATGATATCGCTAAAGCAATTTAATGATATCAAAAGGCCTCATTGCTTTACAGTACAGACAACTTGAAGGCTGGCTTTCTTAAAGGAGCACAAGGCAACCTTTAGAGGAAATTCCACTAACTGACAAGAATCTGAAAGAAAATGTCCCCTGCCCTAAGGCCCTTCCACCAAACAATGTCCATTCGTCGATGAGCAGAACAGCGTAGTTGGGCACAGAAAGACAACCAGGAACTTGACTTTATAGAGAATTTTCCTGTAGCTACAAAACTAGCCCTGATTGGTTGTTTTTTTGTCCAGTGTATTGATCAGTTTAACAGCCTATTTGCACCGTCATAATGCACTCATAGAATTTGGTTTTTTTGCAGGACATTGGATTAACAGATAGATCCTGGAATGTTATGAGTAATTAGATACTTTTAGCTTAATAATTTTACAGAAATATTGCCTACTGCTCCATTAACATCACATAATATAAATTTTCTCATATCAAAAGATTTAACATCCTGTCCACTCTGAGGTGCCAATGCTCTTATACATTATATATTTGATATTTTTTTATATTATGAAAAATTAGCTCAGCCAAACATAGGTAGAGAAGTGTGTATTGTGTATAATAAATGCATGGTTTGTGTGTGAAACATAGGTGAAGTGTGTTGAAGAAGAAGAAATGCATGGTGTGTGTGTGTGTGTGTGTGTGTGTGTGTGTGTGTGTGTGTGTGTGTGTGTGTGTGTGTGTGTGTGTGTGTGTGTGTGTGTGTGTGTGTGTGTGTGTGTGTGTGTGTGTGTGTGTGTGTGTGTGTGCAGCTTTGCAATTGAGTAAACACTCACTCACCACTTATTATATACACTATATTTTACTTTTAATTTTAAAATTAGTTTGTTCATTGATTCCTCCTTAGGTTCGCATATTCTAGGCATGGTTGATGAATCTTAAAATGCAGGTTCAAAAGCTCCCAAAGGCAACACAAATAATCAACTTACTGTGGTTTGTTCATTTCACATGGATTTCCATTTAATGTAATTGTTTTTTACACAGAATTAGTAACTTATTGTTCTCTCTGCATATGCAATAAGCATCACAGCACAGCTCATTAGACACTGCTGTCATAGCGATAGAGCCCACACTCTGACTCACTTCTTGTGTGTTTTTGTTAGTGGATTTGTTAATTCTCTTCACACTATGCCTTTTTGTAAGAGCCAAGTGGAATTATTAAGAAATTAATCATTGTGTGCAAAAAAATTATAAAAAAACATCAGTTACTCACAAACCCATCATAATATATTTTATTCACAATGGCAAGCAAGACTTATTTTGATTGACAGTGCTGCAACAAAAGGGTAGGTATTCCAGTGTATATGTCCGACAAGGGAAGAGCAGAACGCTGGTCAGTCAAGCGTTGTAATTGTTGTTGATGCAGGTCATTTGCCCATTGTTGGCCTGATGGACTTCTGGAGAAGCAGCACTGCTCCTGGAAATCAAAACCATATTTCCATTGCATCTTCTTCCTTATGCCGAGAGCTGTATCTTTAATCACCTATGGAATGTACAAAAAGTGAGGGATATATTGGGGGTTCAGTTGTTTCATAATATATAATTTGGTAATCGTAGCTATCTAATGTGGTATATCTGTATGCCGTTATTTGTCTTCCCAGTATGCTATTCATTGATTTGTATTGAGCCTGGTTATTATTTTTTGAGAAATTAAAACTATTCATGTTGACTTGGATAGATCACAATCAAATTTATGCTTGATAGTGAAAAGTCAGTGACTACTTATATCTTGTTACAAGGCGCTACGCTATCGTCACTTGCATATGCGGACTGACAGCGCTACAGACAGCCCTGCGGCATGAAAGCAGGAAAGCATGCCATAAGAAAAAATTGCATTTTGAATTAAATGAAGGTCAGTGTCCGTTCATTGCTATGTGACCATACTAGCATTGCTATATGACCTATTCTGTGCAGCTACTGACATCAGAACACATCGCAGTTGTGCTTTTGAGCCCTTGAGAGATCAAAAGATATCTGAAGCCTTTAATGAAATGACGTCAGCAGACAAAGTGTGTACACACACGTCTACGCTCAAGTGTGGCTCGAAAAACTACCCTTCTTTTTACCAAACAATCCTGTTGTGAAGCTAACAATAGCGATTTTAATGATGGGAAGAAGTCTGAGGCTACTTCCTCCCCGTTACTACAAATTGACAGAACGGCTGACTCTAATGGGGTGGTAATTGTACAGCACAGGGACGCTTCAGAGATGGGTTTCTTTTTTTCTGTCGCAATCCAGAAATTGCAGCCTACCCCATTGTTCCTGTGTGTGGAGTGTGGGTAGGGGATAGGTTTTAAACTGGGGCAGTAATGCCATTTAATGACATCAGGTAATTAACCTCAGCCCCTTTACCTAAGTCCCTTTTGTCACTTCTTTGATAAAAAACAGCAGCTATAAAATTGGTCTAAGCTGTTATAATTCAGGCTTGGCTGGAATAACATTTGGGGGGAGTGGGTAAGGAAGGGAAAGAGAAAGGGAGGATGGGTGAGGTGAGGATATGCCATGAGCTTCAGGACTAAGAGCGGGCCTCTTAAACAGGTGTGTGTGTGTGTGTGGGGGGGGGGGGGGGGGGGGGGGGGGGTGAGAGGGGTGAGAGGACAGGAGCCACCACAGCAAAGACAAGAGAGGCAAGGGGACATGGATGGTCTCAGAAGCACTCTCAATTGTCGGAACACTGTCATTTGTGTAGGATGGGCCATTTTGGCCTAGCCTGTTGCTAACCGACTACCTGCCCAGTACCTTTAATGGGCTTTGGGCTATTGTGTCAGCCGACTGCAGGGGAGGGACAGGGCCGACCAGACCTGTAGGGAGGCGGACAGCCCCGGTACACACCACTGATTTGTTTCCTGAGCCTGTGAGGCACACTCTTAAGAGCGGGGAGCAGGGCAAAGAAAAGTGGACTCATTTGGCAAGTGTGAATGCGCCACTGGTTTTCAGGACACAATATAGCACAACATTTTTAGGGGATAACAAGGATAGCCTTGTTAATCCTACTTTTTAGTGTTTCTGTGAGGGGTGTAACGATGCAGCGCGACCCAAATCATCGTGATGCCATACTGTCTCAAAGCGCATCATGAAATGTCCCGATGACATTTTTGTTATTATGGCATTATTTGAGCACAAGAGTGCACAATGAACTTTAACCACACAAGAATAGGACCAAATAGCGTGTGAATCTTTAGACCCCCGGTTCCTATACTCCAGGACGCGGACACAGTGGGAGCTTTTTTTATGCATAGGCCACCTTGCGCTATACTATGTATATTCCTTAGCTATCTTTTGTGGGTTCAAGTTTTCAATTCTCCTTTGTGTTAGCGTTTCTATATTCTGAGTCGTTATCTATTTTCTTCGACTTCATCACCCTAACCAAAGTCGATTGCATTTGGTTAACATAATAGAAGCACTGGCTAGGGAGCCAGTTGCTATGGTTATAGTCAAACAGGGACGGAGTGGGGCTGTCATGGTCGTGATGCTCCTCTACCTTATTACTTTAGAAGGAGGAGGTATCACGTTAGCCAGACTCTCAATGTCACACATAGATGCTCTATTTTACTCCAATTTGTGTTTTTCAAAGCCTGCTGACCAACAGGATTCCATGGAACAGTGACATTTATACAATATCAACCTAAAAAGATAAATAATGTTTATCCTTGAAGTTAAAGGTAGGTTTTAAAAGTTATAGCTTAGACTCTTTACTTATTGTTAACTCGTCAGATCAGGCCAACGTGTGTTAATGTGAAATGATTTGTGTGGAACTGCAAAGGTCTCCCTAGAACACAATAGAGTCTCCAGAGGAGGGAGCTTCAGGCTTAGGAAACCAGCAGCAGTCGCACAGCATCAGCATCCCCATTGTACCACTGATATACTTGCACAACTTGTGTTTGTGTGTGTGTGTGTGTGTGTGTGTGTGTGTGTGGATGGTCCCATCCTTGTCTGTCACTCCTTGGAAGTTTCAGAGTAAGTCCATAATTATTACTTAATTACTTGTTTAAGACACAGTAGCCAAAGGCAGCATCAGCATTTCTTGGTTGTTGAACAACCACTATTTTAGATGTATTCTGGAGGAATAAGAGACCATTTGAGAGCACTCTTTCCAGAAAGGCAAGATTAAGCCTCCATGAACCTGCCATGCCTGATGGGAGAAGCATGAAGATATATATTTTTTAAGGGCTATCACAAGGGCAGGGTGGGTGGCTATCTCAGAGGCATAGAGGAGTTCAGGTTAATCTAAATCCGGCCAGAGCCTCCAATCAGCCAAGCCACGAAAGGTGTATAAATGAAAGCCCTCGCCTAGCCTTCATCACAAGCCAAATAGGGAGGGAAGAGGAAGAGATTCAAGGAAACAGAACAAACAGGTTGAGAGAACTCCAGGTGGAACAGTACTAGGATCGTTATTATTATGAAGCCATTTAGGAGCCACTTTCAACTGGAGTGACTTGAATACAGATGGGGCAGCAGGGACACGGTTTGGTTAAGCACATCTTGCCTGCAGATAGGCTGCAGGCTTCAAGGATCAAACTCAGAACCTTTCAGGTGGAAGGCTCCAGCAGTATGAATGAAAGGGTTTTATTGGGAATGTTTTGAGAGGTAATGGAAATAGCATGTGGAAGTATGATTGGTTTGGTAATATGATTACCAATATGGTAAACCTACTTTAGAGACATTTCAGGGGCCCTGTGCTTTGAAGAAGCACTTGGAGCGCTGACATAGCCCGGAGTGATTCATAGTCTGTTAAATGTTCTTCTGATGATCTAACAGTAGCTTTAATGCATTTATGGGCGCAGGAGAGCTGAAAAGACACTCAAGGTCATAACATCCCAACTCAGCCAATCTTTCTAGGTTTTTGGACAGACATTTTTTGGGACAGATTAGTGTTGTTTGAAGAGATCTCAGCAGACCAAACTTGGTAAACACAATATTTCTAAAGTGTGTATTGAAGAAACTGAAAAAAAGACCAGAATGCTTTCTCGAGGTTCCGATAACATCATTTGATGGCAACAGTCAAAATGGGATTGTTGTGGAAATGCTGTCTCACTGTCTCTTCATGAATAAAGCATAAAAATGCAACAACAAACATTTTTTGTACGACTTTACATTCACATTTTTTTGTGGGTTGTTTGTTCTGCCAATTTCATAATGCAAAATAACTCAATCATTACTCTAGTTACGGACTGAGCAGAGCAGTCAATAATGTGTTCTGGTCAGTGTTTCATTATTTTGCGTAAATATGGCAGTGTTAAATAGAAAAACAAATGACCCGAAATCAAAACCTGTTTCAGTAGATCTTTAAATACCTTTGTTTGTCTGAAAATTCCTATAACCTGTTCAAGATTCACTGCACAGCAAATGACTTCCCAGATAAGAAAGTCAAAAATACAGGGGAAATAAGGGAAGGGCATACCCTAACCCTTATTGTCAGGGAACTATTTGAAGGAATTGAGCTGAATGCCAATTTGGATGGACATTAGCATTCAGATCTGTGTTGCATTCTGTGTGGGAGCCACCCACTTGTCTCTTACACTGTCTGAGAGGTGAAGGTGATCCTCAGTTGAGCCCAATGTCTTAAGTCTGGTCTTCACCAACTTCTCCTGAATCCCGTTTCTAATTATGACAAAATGGCAGACATATATTAATATATATATATATATATATAGTTAATTGATTGATTTATTGTATTCCAAAACATCAGTACTGTATGCATCAACATAGTGCACCCCACACACACCTCAGCAACACTGCTGGAAAAAATCGTAGGGGAAACACAGTGATCATATCTGCTTGTAATAGCTATATTGTGAAAGCCCTGTCCTGCTGTGCTGCCTTTAACACACACACACATACACACAGAAACACACACACACGCATGCATCCACTGCAAACCCCAGCAGCTCAGATCCTGGAAGCAAGCTTTGTTACAGCAGCATAGATCCTGGAAATAGGCTTTTTGAGGCAATTTTCTATCCACACATAAAGTGAGGGCTTGAGGTGTGTGTGTGTGTGTGTGTGTGTGTGTGTGTGTGTGTGTGTGTGTGTGTGTGCGTGTGCGTGTGTGTACATGCCACTGGGCACAGGTCTAACGGATACACAGAACCAAGAAATACGTTGTAAATGGCAATAGAAAGTGAGAGTGAGATATATTGAACAAGCATCTGAAAAAGCGATCGTATGTCTATTGCAGAATTAAAGGGCTCTGCTCTCTCTTTGTCTCCCCACCCACTGTACCCTTTTTTCTACTTCCGACGCTTCCTTTGCTCTGTTGCCATGACACCTCATGACAACCTTAATCTGATTGTCTGTTTTTCTGTGTGTGTTCCTTTAAAGGCTCCATCGCCCCAGCCCGAAGGCAACCAGAATGAGGCGGCAGCTGCAGAACCAGCGACCGTTGAACCAGACTCGCAAGACGAAGTGTTTGGTGAGAAAGGAGAAATTCAAGTGTGCACATTTCGGAAGAATTTCCTTCAGCATTTATTACTCAATAAATACCCTTTTTTGTTTACCTGACTGCTTAGATACAACCCTAATGGTTTAATGTCTACTTTGGCCGACACTGATTCAAACTAGCTCAGCTTTACCGCCTATTGCCTTGCCATGGTATCAAGCGGTGTTAAACAGTTCCAGGACCCAAAACCCAACTTGACTTCCCCATTTGATCCCTTTTACATCCTCATTTCTATTTCTATGAAGAGATGGAAAAATCTGAAAAAACCTTTGTAATACTTCCACTCAGCAGATGAGTGGCAGTAAAGAGGCGTCCGTGCATTAGGAGTTTGAATGTCTACTGAGAATTCACTGCACAGCCATAGTGAAGGACGAATACCTATGGCATCCTGGGTTTTTAAAATGCAGATCCTTATAATCAACCACAAGAATAACACTATGAAAGACATGCTATTGTCTATCAAAGAAGAGACAGACTGTTGAACTCTTGATGTGAACTGTTTAGAGATGTGATTTTAAAAAGTATTTACTTTTAAGTCTATACATGTAATTGTGTATCATTTGAAGGGAAAGCGTGTGTATTTGCTAGTACAATGGTACCCTTTTGTTTAATTAAGCAAAGCCTTGTAATTCGGAGGCAGGCTCCTCAAGAATCATGAATCAGCACTTAAAGAATGCATATTCAACTGTTCAACTTAGCATTTGAATATGCATTCTTTGAGATGCCAATGACTGCGGCTGACATACCTACCCCCACCAAATCAACTTCCAGCAGAACCATGTGTCTTCATTTGTGTTTCTGGAAGACAGTGTCAGTGATATGAACCACCAGCTACTTTTACAGTCAACCCAGGGGACTACTTGCCAAACTGAGTTGACATTCCAAACCGCATGGCTGAAGTGTTATGACAGCTTGATTCTAATTTGCTCTTGGACATGGATCGCCATCTTTAATGACTTGCATGGTTTAGCAGTTGATTCAGACAAAGCTCTGATTTGCTAAATCTTCTAAAGATTTTTGGTGCAAACCTTGTTGAAGCTAGCTGTTTAATAGCTCTGCCTCATGTCCTTAGCTAGGAGTAAGAAGATGGATGTTTAGGTCCAATACATGATTATATAAATGGTAACCACTTGGAGATAAAGTGGCCATCACTCCTATGCTTTTCTAAGTGCCCACTTTATGCAAATTAAGGGTGGCCATAACGTCATCAACACATTTGTTTATGGTGTTCAATGAATGTCACGGGGACAGTTAATGTTCAGAAAAAAAACAAGTCAACGCCAAAGTTTGAGTAGCCCCACGCCGCTCGAACGCCTCCTCTTAATGTTTAACCGCCTGTTTGCTTCAACAGCAGTGCTTTCTCTTTGAGTGTGTAAAAATACCAGCGTCTTATCAGTTTGTCATCCAGATAAAGGGAACATCGGATTTGGAACCCATTGCAATCTGTGCGACCATGCTGCAATCACTCGCCGCCATCGGATTAACTCTGCCAATGGTTAAGAGAAAACAAAGAGGACCCTTCGTGTCCTGAGTGTTTTACGAGCGCCGGGTTAGTGGTGCTTTGCCGAAGCCCGCTCTGTTTGAGTTGTCATCAGTGAAGTACCGTGACTCAGCTGGGTCGCTCCAAGTGACTCTGGACGTCTCCTGCTGCACTTCCTGTTTGCACTACTTTCTCCACGAGGAAGGGCAAACAGTGTCGCCGGGCCGTTAAAAGCCCATTACGGTTCCATTACCTGGCCCCTGTGTCTGTAGCAGGCCTCCACTCTCTTCTCCCCCCCCCCCCCCCCCCCCCCCCCCCCCCCCCCCCCCCCCCCCCCCCCCGGCCCATACGTGGCCCGCCCGCGAGCCTGCGTGCTCGTGTCGCATTGGATCTGGGGGTCACAGCAGTGACAATGTCCCAGGTTGTGACGAGTGGGAGAAACGAGCCAAGCATATACAGGTGTAAAGCATTGAAAGAATACACTAGATTTTGTTTTTTATTTTGTTTTGTAGCTTTTTCGGGCTTAGTGGAGACAAACAGAGAATGGGAAAGCAGGGAGAACAGAGTGGTGAGCGAGAGAGAGAGCCCCAACACCCCCACTGTCACTTCTCCTTGGTCATGCGCCCGGACGGCTTTTCCCTCATCCACGTTGACAGAAAACAAAGACGGATAAGAGGAGCTTTTATGCAGCTTCTGCCCATCACTCGCCCAGAGATGTGCTTTCTCTTTTTTTTTTTGTAGTTGTTGTTTTTTAAAGGACACCCCCCCCCACCCCCTCCCCCCCCCCCCCACTCCCCACCCCACCTGAGCCCACAAAGAGTCTTTTAGCGAATTGATGAATCTTTGCAGGTCACCAAAGCTCTATGATGGTAGGTCACACCATTCTAATGCAAAACATTGGTTATGTAGCGTGCTACTACGCTGCCCTATTGGTAGCCTGGCTTCAACAGCCTCACCTTAGATTATTCTACCGGTCGCCTTCTATGTCTTTTAATAGGCATGTGACATTCTGTATGATAGTCACTATCACTCCATTGGCAGTGTAGCTCACAAACCTGCCTATTGTCCCATGAATGGGAAGGACCAGATAATAATAATTAGGTTCCTTACTTGAGTCTAAAGAGGCTGGGAGAGGAACGAAAAATACGTAATGCCATTGGGGTCAAAAGCTGATAAAGTGTGTGGTGGTTGATAATCTACGGAAAATAAAATATGACAGGTAAGAACTAAGAATGGTGTTGCTATGCAAAATCTGCTCCTTCTCCAGTTCTGCCTGTACACTCAAGGTCAAGGAAAGGAAATGGTTTTGGGTATAATTCACTTATTCCTTATTTTCTAATAGGTTTTCTAATTGCATATTGGGGCTCTCCTGGTTACTTGTTTTGCTTTGTAATGGTTGGAGAGAGAGCGCAAGGGCTGGAGGGAGAAGGATAGGGCTAGAGAGAGGGATAGGTTTCGAGAGAGAGATAGGGCTGGAGAGAGAGAGAAAGGGCTGGAGAGAGGGATGGGGCTGGAGAGAGAGATAGGGCTGGAGAGAGAGAGGGATCAGGCTGGAGGGATAGTGCTGGAGAGAGAGAGATAGGGCTGGAGAGAGTGGGAATGGCCACAATGTCTATGTCTGCTCATTACTAACTGTATTGTGAGGCCAGAAGGCTCAAAGGTCAGATTGCGGAATCAAACCAGAGTGATCTTTATGAATTAGAATCCCTGGCGCTGCAAACATATTACATATCCTTCCATTTCATAATTGATAATTAAAATGAACTCATATATAATTAGGGGCAGAATAACTCTTCAACCTCCAGGCAACGGATTTAGTATCTCGCATGGATGTGTAGAGCTGGGTTTCCCCATCTAGGCTAGCAAAAAGGGCAATGTGTAGTTTGGATGACCAAAGGTATGCTGTGTTTTTGTTTCGTTTTTCACCAATTTCTGCAACTGCTTCAGCTGGATTGAATGATTATATCATGGTGTGGAAGTGGCTCCATCAGTAAATTAATCTGATGGAGTGACTGGTTGTAATGACAACCCCGCCATACGCCTGGTGATCTTGACACACACAGGCTCATCAGCAGGCCACATTGATAAACACAAACATAATGTGTGATTATCTTCAGTCAACTTGTTTTGGTATTGCTATATCTGTGTTTTGCACAACAACACAGTGAGCGTGTGTGTGTGTGCGCGCGCACACGTGCGTTGAAGTGCATGTCTGAACGATGCATGTTGAGTGTATGAGGTTCAGTAGGAGAACAGTATGTTTGGCAGCCATGTAGAAGTGTGTTGGCCCAGTCATTTGTCTCTGTGGCTGAGGCTAACACTCGCTGGTACTGCCTCTGGGCAATGGCCACTAACTCTTCTCTCCCATCTTGAAAGATCTGATTGTTAGCGGCAACGTCTCTCTCTGCCGTAGCGTTCACTGGTTTGGCCTCATTGTTTCGATTTCTCTCCTCTCTCTCCTCTCCACCCTCGTTCTCCTCTACATCTGTCCTCTCTTGCCCTCTTTTAGTCTGTCTTGCTTTTTTTTTCAGTCTCTGACCGATGCTGGGCAGAAGACCACTTGTAAATTTAAAACAAAAACTCTTAATCGCAGGCCCTGCCCTGATAAAAAGCCTGATCTAACACCATTTGTATATGTAATTTTGTAAAGCCTTGAAATAGATAGCAATGACGTCATCTCGTCTTGACCATCTGGCAAGTCCATGTGTGTGTATTAGCCTGTGTGTGTGTGTGTGTGTGTGTGTGTGTGTACATGTGTTTGTTTGTGTGTGTGTGTGTGTGTGTGCATGGGTTTGTTTGGTGTGTGTGTGTGTGCTTGCGTATGTGTGTGTGTGTGTTTGTACCTGTGTGTGTGGTTGTGTGTGTTGCGCGTGTGTGCATGCATATGTGTGTGTGTGTGGGTGTGTGTGTGTTTGCGCGTGTGTGCATATGTCTGTGTGTGTGAGTACCTGTGTGTGTGTACCTGTGTGTGTGTGTGTGTGTGTGTGTGTGTGTGTGTACCTGTGTGTGTGTGTGTGTGTACCTGTGTGTGTGTGTGTGTGTGTGACATTCACTTTAACATTTGTGTTTGTTGTTTGGGCCCTGTGTAGGTGTTGTGGTGTTGATTGTACTGTGCGGCAGAACACATCCTTTATCCTCCATGTAAACATTACAGATATCTTAGAAGCAGTCATGGGGGAATTGTGATAGTGTGGTTTCACCCACAGCGGTTAGCACCCGGCCTAAACTCCCAGGATGTTTGGTTCATTCACCGGCGGTGACACGACGGACTCGAGAGTGATCCCTAAAATTGCAGCGTTGGAAGAGAGGCATCCTGCTGGCACACTATTTACGACATTATTCGTGCCCTCTGGTTCCGTGTGTGTGTGTACACACCGTGTGTTTGTTTAAGTGTGTGTGTTTGAGTATCCCTGTCTGAGAAAAGGTCCCTGAGGACAAGAGCGATGACACCACCACCATCCTCCAAGAGGAACTCATTCCCTCCCAGCCTCGGCTCACTCATCACCCCACAGACTCGCAAACCCGGCATTACTCACCCCTAAATATGAGTCATGGAGCCAACTGATATCAATACACTGAATCAAATGGAGAGATGTTGTGAACGTGTTTTCCCTTGCATCCTACACCTTATACCTTTCACCTATGGATTGGATAAGATACAGCGGTTTGTCGAGAAGTCGGGATGAAATGTGAAAAGGACAAAGCGTGGCTCAGAGAGTAAAAGAAAAATGCTTCGGACGTAGCATAAAGCTGCATTGTCCCCAGGCTTCACAACAACCATTGTGGTGGACAGAAGTTACTCTGCGATCCTCTTTGAGTTTTCCATTGTCCAGACAGCGCAGCAGTGGGATAGATGGGCCGGGCGCTGTAGGCAGCTCACAATCTGCCTGCGTTTGGGATCTGATATGGAAAGTTTTACAGATTGGAAAATAAACCCGTCGACATAACGGTTGTTATTATGTCCTCTTTAATGGCCATTAGTATTATACTTATCTCTAAGAGTAGAGACAGAGGTTTTCCAAGATATAGACATGGATAGATGTGTACAAGATATAGTCATAGATTTTAGTTTTTAGTAAAAATATTTGCAAACAACCACTTGTAAACATATGATCCTAGGCTTGTGCTTCCTTGATATCAAACCCAGTAGTGCGCCATTTTTGTAATGCACAGATTAATAATGAGTGAAATGCATGTTGTAACTCCAACATTCCATATTTATCTGAATTTATTTTAAAGAGTAGCAACACACATGCAATAGAGGTGATGACAGTGTGTGTGTGTGTGTGTGTGTGTGTGTGTGTGTGTGTGTGTGTGTGTCTAAAATAGCCTCTTACAAACTTGTTTTTTTCCAAAGACCTGCCAGTTTTAGACCTTTTGCATTGTGCTTCAAGGGAGAACAAGTTTTCTGTGTGTCCTGACACCAACATATTCAACTTTCCAAGGACTAGCAGCCAACTTATTGATCTGTCTTTGACTACAGAATTCTACATTTAGGAGGATAAATGCATCTACCATTGGGATAGGACTCAGGACTGTGCTTGAGGCACCCCATTGCACCCCAAGGCTCAACAAGCAGTTCCAGCCATTGTCTATCGATTCATCTGATTTTTGAACAGCCATGCAACAAAAATCTGGAACTCGTATGTGAGCTTCTGCTGTCACGGTTGTCTGCTTTTTACTTATCTGCACTCTGCACATCTTGTATTAGTCCGAACTTTGTTAATTTTGTTATTGTACTTGTTTTCAAGGTCACTCCAACTGCGTAATCTACTCTCTCTTGGCACCAACTGATTTGTGCTTAAATGCTTATTACATTTACATTTAGGGCATTTAGTAGACGCTTTTATCCAAAGCGACTTACAATGAGTACATTTGTCAGAAGAAAGAGAAACAACATATGTTGGAAGAAGAAGATTTTGGAACTTTACCAAGTTCCAAACCTTTACCCTTTTAGTGTTGTTGAGATACTTTTTTTAATCCTTTAATCCTGTTTGGGTATGGCATAGCATCACACCTGGCTTGACGTGAGGAAGAGGAAGTGCATGTTCAAAGGTCGTACACTGGGCCTTGGGCTTGTGGCAGGAGATCAGGGTTATGGCAAAAATAATATGAAATCAAGCAGCAATCCTATTCCCACATGTGCTGCAGATGTTCATCTCCCCGCCAAAGAAACTGTCTCCACAGGGAAAAATGCCTCCCTGAATGCCTTATGCGGTCGTCAGAAACAGAGGGGCGCTTTTTCCCCCAATGCCAGTGGGTGTTGGTAGATACATAATGAATTCTGCCGGTTCCGTGTGGGAGGATCTGATCAGTAGCCACATAGTTGCAGTTCTTCATCTTCTTCTTCTTCTTGTTTGTCCCAAACAAATACTTCCCATTCCCATGAGTCCCACCACTGTCATTGTTCTTGGTTGCTAGTGCTCAGAAACACACATATTGAACCCGGAGGGCAGACATGTGGAGAGCAAACAGGGGGGGTTATCCAGCACTTGTTTTCCCTTCCTCGCCTTGTTGCTGCCAGGGAGCGGTGGAGCAAAGCAGCTCCAGAGGCCAGTTGCATAGTGCCGACATTTTGTTTGGTTTTCACTCTGCTCGGAGCAAGATAAATACTCGCTCTGAATTTAAATATAACACTACGGGCAGCATCCCAGACCCGCTCTCCAGGGTTGTCAATGTGAATTAGCCCTGATCTGGAATGGCAGGCAAAATTTGACATTTCCCAATGACTGATATATTTTTGTAGTGGTATTATCCCACATGAATAAATAACAGAGACAATGAAAATAGTATTTATGAAGACAGACATGGCAGATAGCATTGTGGTTGATGCAAGGGTTGCAAGTGCCAAGCAGGTCTCCAAGCCATGGATGGATAGGTGTTTGGGATAGGCCCTTGTTGGCGCAGGGGTTATCCGCGTCAACTCATTATTCATGACGCGTTCTAAACGACCCAACCACGTAAAGGGAACTAGAAAACCAAACATGACGTGTTTGCTCAGTTCGATAAGTGCCCCTTCGTTTTATTCACAGCTCTTGTCTGCATGGGTGTCATCCGCATTGAAAGCGATCCATCCTTTCAGCTGTCGAGGAGTAGATGGTCTTTCATAAAATTGCCTGTAATGAAGGACAACAGACTCAAAGAACAAAAACATGTAGTATCATGACCGACTTTTTATCCCCCCCCTACCTCCCACCACGCGCTCATTCACCACTTCATCACGTAATCAAACTGGAGCATCGGTGTTATGACATGGAGAGTGAATTTGTCATCAATATTTTGTGCTTTGATCCGCTCTCCTTTTAAGGTCCTCAGCATCTTTTTTTTTTTTTTGCCTTGTTCCCAGGACAAGGCCATTGTCTCCCTCCCATATGCTCCTGACAAATAAACACTGAAGGATGGAAAAAAATGTAAACCTTGTAATGTGGGAAAGAATCCTGGAACGGATGGGCTGTGAGGTCTATTGAGGAGCTCCATCGATTCAGCTTAGCGACGGATTAAGCCCCTCAATATAAATTGGAATAGTAAACCTGTCTTCACTACTTAAGTAGGATGTGGTTTGTGGGAGGACGTGTTTGTGTGTGCGTGAATGCGTGCGTGCGGGAGGTTTGTGGCAATTGCAATTTTCAGATTCAGCCGATTTTAACTAACTTGCAAAAACAATTATATTCACTAAACTTTAACTGTATTGCTTGCGATACAGTTCGCCCAACGATCGCCCAACTGTTCGCCAAATGATCGCCCATCCCTAGAGAGAGAGAGAGAGAGAGAGAGAGAGAGAGAGAGAGAGAGAGAGAGAGAGAGAGAGAGAGAGAGAGAGAGAGAGAGAGAGAGAGAGAGAGAGAGAGAGAGAGAGAGAGAGAGAGAGAGAGAGAGAGAGAGAGAGAGAGAGAGAGAGAGAGAGAGAGAGAGAGAGAGAGAGAGAGATGCATCAAGTAATGGTGGATGGCTGGGCTGTCAAACGACTCATGTGAAGATGAATCAGGTAGATGGCCCCTATCAGCCCGGAAGTGCCTGCTGCCTTGGCCCCAGGTGTAATTAACAACGAAAGCACATTGGGCTCCCAAGGCTGTCCAGCGGCTTGACAGCAGAGCCATCAGGGGAAGGCAGTTAGTTAGTTAGTCTGTATGCCAAAATAAATCAACACATGGATCCCAAAGACAAACATTGGACGTGGCTATTCATATCTTAGTCTTTATTGATCCTTCAGCTACACAAATGCAAAGACAATCTCCGCAAGGCATGCATTAAGTAGATTTCTTATGTTTTTGTTTAACCATGTGGTTCCCTCGATTCTGGCCCATTGGTCTGTTGTTATATCTTAGTTTATATCTATATCTATATCTATCTATATAGAGATATAGATATTCCTTTGTATGGTTAATTTGGATGCATAATAGAGGGATAATGGAACATAGCATACACATTCACATTTGTCGTATATAATATGTACGACAAAAGGACTCATTCCTTTGACAAAACTATACAACCATATGGTTGTACAGTTTTGTGCCAATTCCTTCAAGCAGAATGCAGAACAAAAACATCAAACATTCACGGTGGATATATGAATAATGGGTTATTCTGGATATAGATACAGAACATAATAACAGATTGTAGAAACATTGAGACACAGACGCAGTAAACAGGAAGAGGTGGGTGGGGGAGGGGGAGTTTGCAGAGAGAGAGAGAGAGTGTGAGAGAGAGACCAATGCAACTTAATAAAGACTGCCTAATGTTTTGTTGTGATTGAGCGTTTCTACGGGTCAGATGATACGTTATTTGAAATATGAAGGATTCAGTTTGTTGGAGTTGACAGTAGGCTTGTGCCAATTTACAACGCCAATATTAAGTTGATTTTAATTAACGTACTATCAGAACTTACTCAATAAACCGAGTGCCATAGACTCTGTCTGAACGTAGCACTCAAACCTTCAAAATCATAGTTTTTTTTATACTGTGTGTCTGTGTGTCCTGTGCACTGTCTCAAATGTTTTGCAATAACAAAACATATTTTCAACTTACATCATACCTCCTTTACAAATCCTAATTTGTATGTATTTATTGTTGCTGCTATGAGTTTAGCAGGCAGTGCAAATGCATAAATGCATGCCATTTCCGCAAGGCGTGCATTAAGTGTACGTATCTCTTTAACTATTCAAAATGGCTCAACATGGTATCCATTAGGGGAAGTGCACTGGTCATTAGATGGCAGTCCAGGTGGAGAAGATTTCTCCGTCAGCTCATTACAACCAACACGCAGCGCTTTAACGGACCCTACTCTCAATTTCCATCCTTCTGTCTTTCTCTCTCTCCGTCTTGTCCCTCCTCACCCTTCCTGAAGTGTCTTTCACTGTTGTTTCCTCTATGATGCGTGACACACACAATTCATCATGAAAAGTGAAGATGGGTGGCAGCTTTTAGCATACCGATTGTTTTTGTGTGTGTGTCGTAAGCGTCAGTTGATTGCTTAAGACACAAGTGCATTGCTTTGTACTACATTTAGAAATGGCACATAAAATACTAATTTGATTAAAATGTGTTGATCACGTATTCTGGAATACTACTTTGTCAAAGCAATCGTTTAACTTTTTGCAAACAATTGTAAATTAACATTCTATCTAAATATATAGTGATGTCCCATTGTTTCCGCTATATAATAAACGAACATCATAAAGAAAAAGGATGTGCACCCTACTCCACAGACACCCTTCCTACCGATGCCCTCAACAGGAATCAGATGAATCTCACTGTGCATGGAGCTGAAAATCCATACTTATAGGAGCTATTTTAGTTACACTGATGCCCTTGTTCGCCAGTGAAAACTATGCAGGCCCAGACAATAGGCCTCTGTTAAGGCCAACGTTAGCATTCGGGCTCCCTGGTGGAGTGCTACACCATTGCTGGCCAGTACAGTGTGCTAATTGTTGTATGGACAGGAATGCTCTGGATGCCCTGCACTGTGGGAGCTAGCTAGCATGGCACTTAGCGGACATTGCAGAGCCTTATGGGCAGATTGGGCTATATCTGTGTTCAACGGAATTTATCATTTTCAAATGTACAATGCAATGTATGTCTCCCACATTGTATGAAACATAGCACTTTAGCATTAATGGATGCTATCTCAAGGAATGAGCTCGCCTATTTGTTGATGTTCCGATTGCATACAACAAGGCCTAGCAGACCATTAAGCTTGTTTTGAATAACTATAAGAAATGACACACACAACAAACTCAACCATGAGATCTTACTGATGCGTGGGTGTACACTTAAAATCAATGAACATCCTCCTCTGTAATCTGTTTTGCATGTATCTGCAGGCAAAACTAAATGAAAACAATAAAATAAAATGAAAATAGGCTATATATCTTGCAAATCTCCATTCAGAACCTCCTGACAAACACAACGGTTAAACCTGCGGTTGATAAGGGTCCTAGTTGGACTATGGTCAGGTTAAGGTCAGTCATTGCAGATTAATTTCTGAATCATCACTTCCTACGTAGATCCCTCAACTGCAGATGTCAGCCAATATAATATTGTACATGTGATCAGTTTGGTAAATATTTAAGTAACACCTTTACTGTCATGGCATGGCACAAAAGCATCCATACCATGAACAGTAATGGAAGATTCAAGGGAGATGGCAAACAACCGTAGAACTATACGTAAGTGTAAATCTTCTCTTTTACCAGGTAGGGTTTAGTTCATTTCAAGTCATGAAAGCTCCTCAGTGCCCTGCTGTAGCGGAAAAAGAGCAGGGTCAAAAGACTCCATTGTGCCATTGCTTCACCACCACCACCACCACCAACACCATCACCCTTCCATCTATCCCTCTCTCCCTCCCTCGCCTTTCTCTACTCGGCCATAGATGACCCCTTGTTTGTTTGTGCACAGGCCTGGGTGAGGCAGATGTGAACCAGAACAATGGCCACGTCTCGGAGAAACCAGCGGTGACTGACGCCACGGGCGCTGAGGGCCCCGCTGACCCGGAGCCCCCCACCGAGGTGGATGACCCGGAGGGCGCCGTGCCACGCCCCCACCTGGTTCGCCTCTTCTCCCGAGATGCCCCGGGGCGGGAGGACAACACCTTCAAAGACCGCCCCTCCGAGTCAGATGAGCTGCAGACCATCCACGAGCACAGCACAGCGGGTTCAGAGTGTGGTTCGGAAAGCCCTGAGCAGGACCTAGAATAGCTTTTGCATTTCATTTTTCGCCCCTTTTTACGTTCCGTTGCTCGACCCCTCGCATCCTTTGCTCTACCCCCGTCAATCTGGGATAAAAACAACCCAAACGTTTGGCTATTACTGAGAAACTGCCCCCAGCTTAAACTCTAAGAGCCATGGCCTCCGCAAGCAGCTCCGCTCAGGCAGCCTTCGGGCTGGGCAGGAAAAAGAAGAACCCCACCCTCATGGATCAGATCGGGACCTTCTTTGGAGGGGACAAGAAGAGGAAGAGCAAGGTGAGGAAGACACTAGAGTTTTGTTGTAGTAATCACTTTGCCAACTTGGTGTAACAGTTCATTCTGAACTCTCACTCTGTCTCTAGAATGAAACCGTTTTTGGTCATTGGTGGGCTGCAGGCATTTGATACAAAACTACTCCTAAAAGTTATTTTTTATTCAGGTGGCTATGCTTTTTTTTATGTTAGTTGTACCAAAGTTTCAGAAACTGCTAAGCGTCTTTTGCATCAACACTGGACTATGACTTTGGGTGGGGTTATTTTTTCTTTTTTAAGGGGCTGTGATTTTGTGTTCTTGTATATGTTGTTTTTATTATTGTTTCAATGGTACTGACATAGGTAGATGTATAAGTAAATCACTAAATATGTTAAATATATATATATATGTTTATGTTGAGTTGCCATACATTAAGTGAGATTGTTCAGTTGTTCCCAGAGTTGCTCTTGGCTTTCAGCATGTTTCAATGTATGAGAACTTGTCGGTTTATTTGCCAAAAACAGAATATAAGAATTTTGAAATAGGAAGAAAAGCTGTATTGATGAAGATCTAATATATGCTCTTTAAATGTTATATGTGTCTGATATTATGAATTTCCAATTTCTGCTACATTGCAGATTTGAAGAAATAGACGGATCTAAAATTTGCTTTTGGTTATTTTATTTGTATTTAATATTCTCATCGCAAATGATGCATCATTATTTAGGAAGTTATCACAACTATGCTTTGTAGGGGTTAGTTCTCACTTTCACTTTACAAAGACTAGGTGATCCCATTTAGTTTATGATCAAATATATAGTGTTACTTGCTTATGCCTGTTACTGTATAATACAGATATATACAGGAATAGGAACGTGTTTGGCCATAAATTAAAACTGAATATATGTACATAGACATATGTATATATAAGTATTCTATCAGAAAGTAACAGGGCAGTATTTGAGTCTGCACTACATAGCGCTATATTTCTTATGTCTTTGATAGCTCTGTACTCTCACAGAAACGGAACACTGAATAACTAATAACTGCATTTATGAGGTGCCTCATCAATCAGATATGTTCATTAAACGGTTCTTAAACCAATTTAAATCATTGTTGATTGCCCTTTCAAGGGAAATTGTACAGCTGACTGTGCCAACAGTTACTTCCTTGTCTTATGAAATTGCTATTACATTACTGCCATCTATATTTTTTTCAATCATGGAGAGTACAAGAGTGATTAAGTTAAGGTTGAGAGAAATTGTAAAAGTGAACGCTGAACAATCTCAATGCAATATGCATTTTCACAAGTCTTGTGTCTACCACACAGAGTGTTGGAAGGCTGAGATGCAGGTTAAAATGTTGCTTGTATCATCTCATTTTGCCTTGATTCTTCCCTTCTGGGGATTTTCATAAAAGGTTATGAAAACAAGCATGTTTTTGTGAGAGGCTGGAGTTGAAAAGGTTATAGGATATCTAGAGATTGTTTAAATATGTTCTCTCTTGGCTTTTAAATTTGTTTCATCTTCTGAAAACCAAAGTTTGAAGTTGGTCCAAATAGAAACATTTGGAAATGTATGTTAATGTTTTCACCGGCCGTTTGCCTTGCAGTTCTGCGTTTTGATTACTCAAATATATATGATAACAGGAATGCCCTACCTTTGATGCCTAAAGCCTAATTGTTTTCTGCCGTGATTCA
Source organism: Lota lota (assembly GCA_026745465.1). NCBI lineage: Eukaryota > Metazoa > Chordata > Actinopteri > Gadiformes > Lotidae > Lota > Lota lota. The sequence goes on along the minus strand of JACYXH010000400.1, from coordinate 396,534 downwards.
ACATCCAGGGAAATGCAAAATTTTCTACTTAAATTGCTGAAAAACATTAATGAAATATAGGTCATTTTTTGAGTTTCAAACCATGCATTGCATTGCAAGATTTAAATGTGCTGACCATGCATAAATTCAACCCTCAGTGCTTTTTCCACCCCTTTTGGTGTCAAACCTTTTTATTGTGTGTTGGCTTATCGTTTACAGCGCAAACCACACAACAGTAATTTAGTTCAGATGACGCCCTATTGCGTCACTTTTTAAAGTCAGTAATTGGTTATTTGTGCATATTGACCTGAGTGTCGCTTTCAGGACCTGGCTAGACCCAGTCCTCAGGAACATCCAAAATATATAGACTTATATTGTATCCTTCGTTGAGTGTGAACTAAATCAGATACAGTAAAAAGTTATATCCTCAGGACATTATACTGAACTAAGTTCATCCGCTATCTCAAATGAGAAGAATAAGGGAGTACATCGTTTGAGGTATAAACAACATTTGCATGAACACCAGCTATTCCAGCAGAACTTGACCTCCATAAGGATTAATAATATATTCCTCAATATTCCAGGTCTTTTCTTGACTTGCGTCCAGAAAATGTGTTGCTAGCTGACAGAGTTAACCAAAAATAACACCGCAAAAGATAGGAACGGCGAGGGAATTCACTTATACTGCAATTTTAATACCAAAAAGACGTACAAATCAAAAGATGATACTGTAATCTACCCCCAGTGTTTTGAATGAAGAGGTTCCCCTTCTTTTGTTGTCGGCTAAATTTAACACAGCTCAGGTTATGTATTTCTATAGTTCTAAAACAAATCTTTGCGTCTATTGTACCAGTTTGTGTGTGTGTATCTGTGTGTGCGTGTGTGTGCTTGTACGGAAGATACTTTGGAGACTCCGCAAAGAGCTCTTCACTGAGTTTTTCTTTTTCTAATGCTTAACTATTTTCTGCCTGTAACAATTTCTAGTTTTCCTGTGAACTATTAGCCATTAAACCTACCCCTAACCCTGGAATCAGTAATTACGTTCTGGATTGTGGCTTTAATTTACACTTTGCACTCTCAATCTTTTTATGTATTTGCTGTTGAGTGTGTTGTCTGTTGACCATTTGCCCTTTACAGATTAAATATTTGAATTTGTGTTAAGTAATTAATTTCAGTAACAAATGCATGTGTGACTCCGCTAATTAAAATACCTTTTGCAATTAAGGATTCATGTAATGTTATCTTGCTTTGACAAAACAAAATGTTTGAAATGTTTGAACCCCTCATCTGTGTTTACTTGCAATTTAACAACTTGATGAAGACAGCAGTACAAATTCGATTTGTCACCCAAATATAGCTTTCCAAACCTAGAAAAAACATAGCCTGATACTGTTTGAGTCCTGCTTTTCATCGTATATATTATTGGATACACCTTTACTTTTCTCTTCATTGATAGATTGTGTCTAGTGAACCTTTTAACAAAACTGTCCAATAACCTGGAGGAGATATATTTTCAATGTACTTCAGGTCCAGGCTTTTAGCCGGGGTGGACTAGGAATAAGACTCTTCTCAAAGTCATCCAAGCATTGTGTAGCCTGGTGGATTTTGTTCACATGGTAAAATAACTCCTTACTTAACTTCACATCTTGAACCCATTTTTCGATCACTAAAGTTCAAATTACTCAATTCTCTTTCCTCTTACATCCTTATAAGGATCCCAGTGTGTGGCACATTCTAAACAGGACGGCGCAGTCGCCCCCACGTTTTATCGAAGGTGTACCCTCGTGTAACAACCGACGCCTGTTCTCTCCCCAGATGTACCTGCCACTAACATTAACCTTTACCCTTCATTAGTTCCTCCCGGAGCCTTGTGGTAAATTCTAAAACATGTCCTTGCCATGTCTTTTACTCTCCCTGTCTGAGTCATAAGCCCCTCACATCACTGGTGAAGAGCTGGGTTGTGATTCCTGTCAGAGACACACTGAATGGTGGTTCGTTGGTCAACAGAAACGCTCCCTTTCATATAAAGTTGGACAACATGTTCAGCTTTATTTATGTAGCACTTTTCAAGATGCACAAAGTGCTTTACATAGTGTGTCTGTGTGGGTGGTGGGGATATTACACCTCCACCATCTGTATGTAGCACCCACCTGGGTGACGCATGGCAGCCAGTATGTGCCAGAACACTCATCACACACTGGCTGTCACTGACGAGAGCTGAGGAATGATGCAATCCAGTTAGAGACCAGGGGCAGGGCCAGAGCCAGGTTGGGGATTGGCCAGGACACCACGGTTAGCACCCCTACTCTCACGATGAGTGCCATGGGATCTTGAGCAAACACAGGGGGTTAGGACCTCGGTTTAACGTTTCATCCGAAAGACGGTGGGCTCTTCGACAGGACAGAGTCACAGTCTCCGTCCCGAGGCATTGGGGATATCACACAGGTCAGGGATGAGCAGCCACTACTGGCCCTCCTACACCTCTACCAGCAATATCTGCTCTCCCGTCCAAGGATTGACCAGACTAGCCCTTCTTAGCTTCCAGAGAAACCAGTAGTGCTGGGCAGGTAGCCATGGTGCTGGCTTTAGATAAATGCTGGCTTTAGATAAATGCTCATCAAATAATTAGATCGGGGGGGGGGGGGGGGGGGGGGGTCCAAACTGCATGTCCCAACCCCTGAAATTAAATGGTTTGATTTCAGCTCTTGCATGTTGCTCTGCACGCTGTGCAAGAAAAATATGTGTGTGGGTGTTTTGCTTGATCCTACAATTAAAGGGCTGCTATTTTACCACCAGGTGTGAGTGTGATAAGCCATTACAAGCCATTTCAAAATCTGCCCTGCCCTGGAGATAGGTACATAACAAGTGGGCGTGTGGTAAAATAAACTGTAGAAACATGACGAGAGTTGTCTCCAAGGAAACGCAACATGTCATATTACCGCTGGAGACTTGAGGGAATAGATTTGTATAAACTTTGTATAAACTTTGTAACTTTTCTTTAGTCAAAGTCATCATGCTTAGGTGCAAAGTTAAAGGTTAATGCAGTACAATTTACGTCATGAGGTTAAATGAATACCCAATATTTCCTCTGCATTAAGCATACTTAATGCTTGGCTTGTTTGATATAATTCCTGATTTAACTTATATCTGCATATATTCATAATTTAATAGTTTTTTTCAATTAACATGAACATATTTCTCAATCAAAGGGAGACAGGTAAGTGTGGCCTCGCTTGTGTCATGTCCACATAAACCTTGATCAATCTACAAATTTAGTTTAATACTCAAGCAGCCTCCAAAGATAGACCCCTTGAAACATCCACCCAATTTCTTCTGTACATGGCCTTTTTTAATGAGGTGTCCCATCACATTGTCTCATCGACAACAGAGGTTGCTTCAGCACTGAAGTGAACAGGAAGTTCCTGCCAGGTGTCAGGTCTCCTTGTTTCATGTGTGACATTGATCAGCACGGCGATCAATGCCACTCTTGTTTCAAAGACTGGCCGACGGGTTCTTTTTAAAAATATATTTTTTCAATTTTCTATTTTTCACAAAGGGTTAAGGTAAACCCCTAACAAATATTCATTACCATTCCTTACCCAACCAACCTATACATACACACTGACATAAATAATAAAAAATAAAATATTATTCTAGTCTAGAACTGTTTAGGTGCCAAGTCTAACCAAATGCATCTTAATAATTGCACACAATAAGTGGACACAATGAGTGGATACCATGAGTGGTGTCCATTCATTGTGTCAATGTTAATCGACAATGGTGTTGTCAACAAGTATTCTTTAGGAATGAATTGGTATGAACCGAAAAAAAGCAGACTTTGATTGTGTACCATATTGGTGTGAAAGGAGAGAGAATGGGGGGATAGTGCTCATGGTGTGTTTTATGCAGGTGCGCCCTTATCTGCTTTGGTCTCCGATGGCCAGGCGTCTGTTCGTTTCTATCATCTCTTTTAGATTAAATATTGAACATGGCCGGTAATTAAGTGTATTGCTTGCCCAGCACCACCCTACTGACCTCAGAGTAGTGAGCAGGGATCATTAAACATGAATAAGTTGGGGTGCATTGTGCTGAATACTGAGTACTCCCTGAATATTAATTATTGGTGAAAGGGGTTAGGGTGGGATGTATTTCATATCCAGGCAGGGCTGTACTGTGTGTGTGTGTGTGTGTGTGTGTGTGTGTGTGTGTGTGTGTGTGTGTGTGTGTGTCCTTTGCCTAGTCTCAGCTCACCCTCTCTCTTCCGCCAGACACACACAAACACATACACACACAAACACACACACACAGAGAAAGACACACTAAAGTCTCACTTCTCAATGTGCACACACACAACTCAATTCTACTCTCATGGCTACATCAAACAGAAAGCTATCAGCCCCTTCCTGGTTGCACAGAGGGCTCTTGGTCACTGATGGCCTGGGAATGCCATACTCAGGAACGTTTAGAACCAGAAGTAAGGTACATTGCGAGACCAACAAGTGAAGAGCGTGGAAAGAAAAGTAGGACAACGAAGGAGAGGAAAGGAGAGATAAGAAGAGGAGAGGACAGGAGAGGAGTAGAGGAGAGAAGAAAGGAGTAGAGCGGAGAGGAGAAGACAGGAGTAGAGGCGTGGAGAAGAGAGGAGTAGAGGAGAGGAGAAGAGAGGATTAGAGGCGTAGAGAAGAGAGGAGAATAGGAGAGGAGAAGAAGGGAGTAAGGGAGAGGAGTAGGGAGAAGTTGAGGAGAGGAGAAGAGAGGAGTTGAAGAGAGGAGAAGAGGAGCTGAAGAGAGGAGAAGAGAGGAGTTGAGGAGAGGAGAGGAGAAGAGAGGAAAAGAGTGGAGGAAAAGAGAGGAGTTGAAGTGAGGAGCAGAAGGGAGTAAGGAAGAGTAGGGCAGAGGATATGTAAGGAGACTAGGAGAAAGGTGAGGAGAGGTAAGGACAAGTACCTCTTATATCAAAGGGAATACGACTCCACAGCAACAATCTGCCAACACGCATCTGTGTCTCATGTTTCATCTGCCTCCCTGTTCTCGTAATGCACAAACACACTTACATGTGTATTTGAGTGAGGCTACACAGCAAAGAGCTCACACATGTAAGATGGACAGCATTTTCTCTGTAGAAGAGATCCTCGGGCATTCTCTTCGTCCAAGAATACACAGGTAGAGACACAGCAATGATACACTAGTGACCAGGATCATAACATGAACCCGATTTTTTACTTTGACTAATCAAAATAAATGTTCATGGTTGTTATCTCTTCAGATATATGCACGGGGAACTTTCTTTTCTTCCATTTATTCATTTTGATCAATACATGATGACACTGATGCTGCATTTATGGGATGAGTGGACTGGTATTTTAGTTCTCTCCCTGAGGTAACCATTTTCCATAGAACACATACACACACACACACACACACACACACACACACACAATGACTCAGTGCACCCTTACATGTAAAGGAAGGAACAAAGTGAGGGCTCTTTGAAGTGAAAAGGAAAAGTCACAGTGGGTGACAAAGGTATTCACCTTTCAATCTAGCCATTGCATTACACCAGCCACAAACAACATGGTCTTCATTATTCATAGGCATTCACTGGAGCCTTCACAAGACACCCCTCCTCCATTTTAAGATTGACAGATTGGGTTTTTTCATTTTCTTTCTCAAATAAAGATAAAGCAACATCTAATAGATTTGGGAGAAGATGGATATAAGCGTAGGACAATTTTCTTTTGCTGTGATCTACAATTCCCCTTGGTGTGTTTTAAATGCTTTCTTTTCACCCCAATTCTCCTACTTTATTTTCAATCTTCTCTCATCATCCTTTGTTGTCTCTCTCCAGGGGTCCTTCCGTGGTGCCCTGTCTCCCGCCCCCCAGAAATCCACCGCCGCCTCTCCCCGTAAGCGCGGCAATGAGAACGCCGTGGTGCACTTCTTCAGAACAATTGTGAGTCTCTATGACAACACCCACACCAAGCACACACAGGGTTCCTGTCTGTCACTTGCCTTCCTGCACTTTGTTTCCTCTGCCTGACTTATCGCTAAACTCTCTGCTGTACGTCGCTAATGTTTCAAACTCAAACTCCCTTCCCCAGGTGTCCCCTGCCCCACCCAAGTCTAGGGTGAGTCCTGCTTATTTTGCTCGCTCTACCTTCCGAGTTTTAAATGTCGACTTTGTAGAAACATATCTTCAACACATTAATGACGCGTTGTGTGCACTTGTCATTTTAATTTGAAGAATGCATAGAACCAAAGCAATAGCATTTGTGGTAGGTCCTCCTCCAACTGATGTGTTGTAGATGTTTTCCTGTCTCTTTCTTCCTGTTTCTATACCTTGATGTTATCTTTTCTACGTTGCTGCTGTTGAACCTGTGCTCTTTTCCTAACGACGTCTACCTTTCATGCCCCTCTGCCCTGTCCTGCCCCTGCCCTTCGCTCTGAGTAAGATCTAAGTTTATAGCTGTTTGTGTGTTGTTCTACCCCACTCACCTTCCAAACCCTGCATCCCGCATGTCCAGTGGACTGGAATGGCAGCTAAGATAGGCCTGGTAGGTGGTGGGCGTGGAATATACAGCAGAGGTGTCATGCCACCAGAAGCTCAGAGTGGCACCCTCAGTAGGCCCCGGATAGCTTACTATAGAACATAATTACTCACATAGACCTCAGAAAAAATAATAATATTTTGCCTCCTTCGACTCAGAACTTGTTTCAGGATGAGCTCAGTGACAGAAGTGGCTCCCTCTAATGTGTCTTGTACTGTAATGTGTTATTTGTTGTCTGACAGAAACTGTATGTGAGCGTTTTTTAAGTATCTCAAAATGTTCTCCCGGTAAAATCAATGTAAAATCAATAAATAGGATAACAAAACAAACAAAACAGGACAAAGGGGAGCTTCCTAAAGGTGGCCGTAGGGACAGTCAACCCGAGCTGCTCTGGTGCATGACATCTTTGACCTAATGAGGACATCACTCACCTCCCATTTCCAGCGCTTGGCTTTCCCATCTTCAGTTTCGGCCCATTATCCACGCGTTTATGAACGCCCAGTGCCTCATCTCACTGCTCCACACATTCCAACTTCATCTTCAAATGCCCCATTCCCAATTGTCTGCCTTCCAGGCCTCTTTTCAGTTTGTTTGTTCTCCACATTTTGTATATTCACGACTGTCGTTTAGCCTTTTCATTTTGTCTTGTTAAGTTAAGAATACACACTTTTTTTTAAGATATAGACAAATGTATTTCTAATTTAATTCCCTTGATTCGATTGCCTGCGATTCATCTGGCACTGTTAGAAATGTCGAATGTAGGGCCCTGTGTGTTGGAGAGATAATGAGTCATAAAACAGTAGATGTCAGTGTGTGTGTGTGTGTGTGTGTGTGTGTATGTTTATGTGTGTCGTGGTGGTGGTGGTGGTGGTGGTGGTGGTGCGGGGGGGGGGGGGGGGGGGGGGGGGGGGGGATAATGAAATAAGAGAGTGCCCAGTGAAAGTATTCCTCTCCTGAGTCTTATGTAAGGTAAGGGTTTGAGAATATAAACCCTCCCACCCATGCACCCACCGTCATACTCACTGTAATTCATCCAAATAGTTAAGGCTTGAATGGGCTCACACTCAAGCATCCATCCGCCTGAGTTGAATAGTCTCTCCATGAGGAATAGACAAGTGTCACTCAGATGTCAGTGTGCAGACATTGTTAAAATCACTCTGGACAAGCAAGTCCTGCAGCAGCTATAGTTATTTTGATTAACCCGAGTTTGGGTTCCACGCTGGAGTTTGAACAGAGATCTCGGATCTTGATTCAAACTCCATGATCCTTTCTCCCCCCGCTCCCCCGTATTAAAAAAAAATAATATATATATATATATATATATATCTCCTCGCTGGAAGGAAAATTAATACGACCCCTTGCCCTGTGGGTCAGGTCGACGCCTTGCTCTAAAGCCCAGGAGAGACTCATCACTCATTCATCACTGGTCCTGAGGTTATGCGTTGACCCTCCATGCTACCTGTTTCCCCAGGGGAGTCAGAAGTCACAGTCTGCCAAAGGAAAGAAGGCGGCGGCCGGGGATGGTAAAGGCAGCCTGACCAAGATCTTCAAAATGGTAACGATGGAAGCTCAGCACTCCACAGCTTCACCCTCGTCCCTCGATGTTTTCCCCTCTCTCCACTAACGCTGTGTCTCTTTCATCCTCCACTAACTCTGTCTCGTTCCACCAGTAATTATTTTTCCTTCTATTGAGAAAGACTCTCCCTGTTCATAGTTTATTGTTCAACTGGCGTCGATTTGATTAAAGCATAGAATTTCTTCACTAATAATTTCTCAATCTACCATCTTCCATTTTATGTTGTTGTCATCGGAATATAAATCTATTTTAACATATTCTGTCTTGTTCTATCAAAGTGTTTATCTGATTCAAGAATATAATTTATTCTCTCACTAAATCTCACTCCTCTTTCCTACCCCAGTGATGATATCGTGCGCAGAGTGAGTAACCGTTATGCAATTTGACACATATTTCTGCCGCACCACCTAACCATTTTCATCCTCCCCAAAGTATACTTAGGAGACGAGTGTACCAGGCCTTACACAATAACCAGAGGCTTCCTAGGCATAGTGGTCTATATTGCAGGCCGTGCTAAAAGGCTTTACAGCATTAACAATGCACGTGTAACACTGAAGGTAGTTAGATTAATGGTGGGGCCTTCTATACGTATATACAATGGGCCTGGGCTACCACCACCACCAGACTGCAATAGGTGCACAGGATATGAACAGAGGATGGTCGTAAATACACAACAAAGGAGATGGAGGTCTGCTATGGAAGAATAATGAGGTTGGCTTAAGCTGATGTCAGGCTATTCGTCAAAAGGAGCTCAGTGTCCAATGGATGTTTGGACATGTGTGATGGATGGTTGGAAGATGATGGAACAATAAGCGTGACTACACACCGACATGAGCACATCAATCCAACTCTTGAGGATCCATAAATAGGCTAAATGAATGGTGTAGAAACATACGATAACAAGAATTACTACGAAATAACCGCAAATAGAAAAAAAGGGACAAGTTAACAAATTCACCACACTGTTTCACATCAATCATTTCTGCCATCCCATCCCTGGCCAGCAGACTCAGAGTATCTCCAAGGGTAACACATCCTGGTGTAAATTTTTGTGTGAATTAATTTATGCTTATCAAATAATTGACATGGCGTGCTGAAACTCTATAGCAGAGAGATAGTACTCCAAATGTCACCCAGGAGGATAGACTCTGAAGGCTGCTTAAAAAAATGTTGAAGCAAGAAGAATTGGCAAACTGCCGACATCCAGAGCATTGTTACTGTGAAACGGCAACCGTAAAGGTCTGGCCTAACGGCACACCTCCTGAAAAGCACATCACAGCGATTTTGAAATCCCCTTTAGACCTCCTAGTCCCAAGCTCCGTAAGTGGAGGGAGGCAGAGACCAGACCATTGGACCAGAGTGTCACTCTTTTATCCAAGACAGCCAAGTTAGCACTCATCTCGGCCTGATGATTTTCACATCCACTCCGGCCTGTTTACACTCTGGTGGGTAGTTGAGCGTAACGCCGCACTTGTCCCAAACCGCTATACACTTCAAACTCTTCGCCTCACCCTCTCCATCTGCGGCCTTTCTGTCCCTTGGCCTGAGCTGCCTCTCTTCTTTTGATTAAGTTGTACTCTGGTTCATTTGTTTCCAGACACCTATGGCGATTTGTTGTCTCAGTATCTAGTTTCCCCTGTGCCCGTCTATCCGTCATCGCCGGAATGAATCAGTCTGGCTGGACCTGAGATTACTTGGTTCAGTAATGACATGGAGACATTTTCAAATTTTCTCAAGACCGCATCGGCGCGGGGTAAATAGTCATTTGCGAGGTGCAAGAGAATACATTTCTCCAGTGTTTAACTTTGCGCCATTTCTTTTAAACCCTTCTGGTACAGCTAATTAGCATCGAGTTGGAGCTCAATCTCGCCCCGAACACTAACCATCGCTCTGCACATAATCACACGACACACAGCCCACAACAGCAGTGAACACAACCCCCCCCCCCCCCTCCCCCAATGCCATCTTATTTTCCAAGTATCTCCCCCGTCTACTCGTCTCCTTTTCCACTTCCAACGTCTCTGTGTTACGTTGCAGAACTCTAGCGGTGTGTTCATTTGCTTCCCTTTTCCGCCCCAATTTCAGATGGCAGATCATTTATTTTCAATTGCAGAAAGAAAAGCGTTAGTAACAAAGGCTGCCTCCTTATCTTATGACGGGGAGACAAAGATGATATGGATTTTGGTCTTTGAAAGCCATTTTCCACAAAGATTTGTCTCATTTGTATAATCTTCCTGCTACTCACAACCTCCCTCTCTTTTATTCTCCGACCATTTGCCATCTAGCCGAGGGGAAATTGCATCTCTCTGCGTGCGAAGCAGGTTTAGCACAAACACAGGCTGCCTAATCTGTACTGTACTTTTTTTTTGGAGAAAACAACTGAAGAGGAACTGCTAAGGTCTGCGTCATAAGGCGCGGTGTTTCAAGTCAAAATGCAAATACATTTGGCGGGGCCTGCCTTGCAACGTGCTTTAACCCGTGGCATGCAAATATTGCAATTTTGTTCCATTAGCTTTTCTTTTAAGTCGTCCAATTTAAACTCAAGTTAAATGTAAGAGAAGCTATGATTTTTTTCTCTCATCAAAAAAACCTTCATTCACACCACACCAACCTACACCACGCCAACCTACGTTCATCGCTAACAAAATGCTCAATGACTCCATAGCAACACATCTGAAAGTAGCTCACAAAGTTACTAACCATAGACTGTATTGCAGATGTTTGTGGGCAGTAGTTACCGAATGAAACCACTGTTCTATAAATTCTGGATGTCCAGCGGTCAGAAGGAATGTCATGACCTGACATGTTTTAACTCAGCTTTCCATCTGTCGTACAGGGAAGCAGAAGTGCTTCACCAGCCAAGCGCTGAAGATGTCCCTGATGGAAGCTAACCCTCTTCCAACAGCAGCACGGACCCACCCCTGTCAACAACAACAGAAACAACAACAACAACTACAAGGGACGAACGAGAAAATGAAGAAACTAAAATATCTCAGTGCCTCTCACTCTCCAAAGCCTCAACCGTTTCCTGCATCTTAACGTAACACGCTAACACTTGCCTTAACTGTCCTACGACCTCACCCTTACATCCTGATCTCACCTCCTCCTCCCCACCCCCCCCACCCCCCACCCCCCATGCGACTGCTAGATATTACAATCTGTGCCTGCTCACCCCCCGCCCCCTCCCTAATTCCAGAGGTTCATGCAGTGTTCGTCAGCGTTGTATTGCGTGTTTGCTGCAGTGGTTCCTGCATTCTCTCACAAGCGCAGTGCTGATTGGACCCCTGCTGGGCCTCTCGTTGCATGTGCTTCACAAGTGTCTCTGTGTCTGAGTCGTCTGCTCACAAAAATGTGGCTGAAGCGGACGGCACCCGAACAGGAAGTTGCAAAAAGTAGAGGGCCGGTTGCAAGTCCGTCTGACCTGACCGCGGACATCCCTCGTGTATGTGTGAAGAACGGGTGTTGATCTGCTTTATTATTATTTTTGTTCTAAAAGTTTTTTTTTTGTCTTCTTGTCTTCTCCGTTGTCGTGTCTTCTCCAAGAACCGTGTTTACGCATCACTATGATTTATGGTCTTAACATATCTAATGTTGTTTTAACGTTACACGTTTTAATGGCACATGTTCATCATGTTTGTATTCATCCTTTCATCTTTTGATCCATATCGGGTCCTACATGTGTTCTGTCTTCAATGTGATGTCGATCTACGTTTGTTAATAAAACAATGTGACCTGCTGTAAAGCTTTGAGGTGAACACTGAATAAACATAGGCGATATAAAATCTATGTTTGCAATAAATGCATTGAATTCCAATAAAATGGATAATTCTGCAATGTCTAACATTGTCCTAGATGTGTTTATTTTTCTCCAATTCATAAAATAATAGTGTGTGCTGAAGTCTTCTACAATGTCTTAAACATTATGTTCTGTACCGTTGTTGCTATCTGGAATAACATTTATTCTGCGCTCAGTCTGAGACAAAAGACAGCACCTGAACAATGATGGTGGATTGAGATATAAAGTGGTTTCGCGTGACACCTGCATATACATAGCACAACTAATGAAACTCAAATTCAATACATCTATTTGTAAGCCTTTATGCTTTCCGCTATAAACTAGGTGCTGTTTTATTCTACTGTGTGGATAAAAAACACAATTTCAATAAGGTGCTCTTTAATGAAGGTTGAATGGTTGCCATAACTCGTAGATGGTAAATGGTTCCAGAGAATGTGGTTCCAATAGTTTATCATGTAGAAAAAATACAAAGAACGGTCTGTTATCCGTCATGCACTTCACAACTCCTTGCGCGTGTGCTTGAGTCTGAAGGCTGTATAATCAAGTGTGTACACAAGGTTTGAGTTCCTTTTGACTATTGGCCCTGTGAATAAATGCATATTAAAACTCAAGGCCCTATGTAATCAACTGAATGCTCTACCTGTAATAAACATGACCAGTCACTTAACTTGAAACAAACATGTAAAATAATTTAATTAAAAACCATAAAACTAAATATTAGTGTCGGGTGTTTTTGATATAATGTACATATCATATTTTACGCAACATATAGTAACACTAGTAATTGTTATAGTAATTAACACTTGTATTATAAGAATACATACTGTAGGTGAGAGAGATTATTATTTTAGTAAATATTGTTTAATATTGAAAACAGCAGCGGGATAAGGCTAGAAAGTGTGGTTCCCATTTGGACAATGCAATCATTATTTGGATTTAAAAGCGGAATTCATTAAAATAATGATTATTATTGATCGTATTTAAATTTATAAAATAGAAAGACAAGTTTAAATTCATATAAAAATGCCTTATTTTATTAAATACAAATACAAAATAAAATCTTCCCAACTAAAAAAGGCTGTAAACCAGTTTGGCTTTATAATAAAAATGGAAATCTATGCTACTGTTCACATATTCACAAACCACCTGTGTCATGGTGTTCAATCAAAAATATATCCATATACATTATTTACAAAATGCACTGCAGTGTAAAAAAATTATAATAATACAAAAATAACGAAGAAAATTATGCCAGACTGAACTATTAAAAAAAGATGGAGACACAATGTAAATAACCAATCAAACAGCGATAGGAACAGTATAAAACAAACGTTATTTCTCAAGTCGAGGAAGTCTCTGACGACAAATGAACGCAAACTAACACATAGAGTATAAATTAAGTCCTTTCTCTCTCAAACAAAAAGGGGGGTGTCTATTTGCATTGCCTGTTAACATTTAATGAGTCACCGGGGCTCCTGCAATACCCAAAAGCACCCAGATATGCAACAGAACTAATGGACTACAGATCGAAGGAAGGTCCTTTGTTAAACTCTGTTTATAATACAAATGACGGTTTTTGTTCTTTTAAATCGCACAAAGTGCTTGCTTCAAGTGCTTTCAGAATACTCACAGCGCTCCCTGCATTATAAAGTGAAGAGCTAAGGGTTCATGCTGAGTCGCAGTAGGGTGAGTTGGGGGAGGAGGGGTGGGGTGGTGAAGGTGGAGGTTAGGAGAAGACGTGCCAGTCTCCGGATGCCTCCGGGACCACTTCCAGGTCCAGGTCTGTTGTCACCTCCGCCTGTCCGACATGCTCGTCTTGGACCAGTGACCCGTCCTGCATTTGACCTGCGTAGGACGAAGACCGGGGAGAAAGGGGGAGAGAGGGAGAGAGGGTGATGCAGGGTGAGAGAGGGGGAGAGAGGGGGAGGCAGGGTGGGAGAAGGATGAGGCGGGTTTGTTGTAGATAAAGGGAGTGTTTAATAAAAAATAAAGGGCATGTCCGTACCAGATTTCGCCATATAAACCATTTCGCCTAAAGAAACCCACTCAAAATTGGGCAAAGTGTAAAGTTAGTTCCACTCAACATTAGACACACGTCAAACACATTTTGGTAAATCCGTTGCATCGCTTTTTGGCTCAGGGGGGATACTTTAGTTCAGAACTTGGAAATGGTGTTGTCAAGGGGAAACCGTATAGGTGCATTGCTAGTGCGCATCCTAATACCATTCATATCTTATACTAGCACCGAGAACAGCTGTCATTTATTCATAAGCATCACGCATCCGCATCTGTCTTATGGAAACTCAGCAAATATATCGTCAGCAATTATTAAAACTTTTAAGCTAGTTTTAGGAGAGTCATTTGAAAAGTTTGCCCAGATAAAGAACTTTCTGAGTAGCTCTGTCAGAAGCGTCCGTATTTTCACCTTATTAGCGATGATGTAATTCACTTAGCTTATTTTCCATGTGCTTACGTCGCCATGGTTTCAGAGGCCATCTCCTACACTAGGTAATGACAAGACTTAAGAGAAATTATTCCTCTTCATTCGCGTAATCACTGCTGAGAAGGGGCCAGATAAAGACGGGCGGTTCAAGTGATCGATGCTTAGGCAGAGTCAAGCGTATGTAACGTATGTAATGGGGCGCCATAAGGATTGCATGCGGTGCTCTTGACGTTGAACATGCGTCGCTGAACGGCATTCAAATCATTCAAAGGTTATTAACTACAAGCTATTTACTCCTTCCCGCTGGCGCTGGTTGTATGATGCCAGTCTTCAGACGTGCGGACAACAGAGGGAATTGTTTTTAAAGAGGCCGAATGCTTCTTGGCTAGATGTTGAGACGTTGAGACGTGACCAGACGTTTGAAAAGGTAGAGACAGTAGGGAGACCAGGCAGCTCGCTAAATAGACATGTCTCTTCACGGTCAATGTTCGGAGACGGTAATTGGACCGTCTCAAACTGCCGGGAGTGGGAGTACGTGAGCACGCGTGCGTGTGTGTGCGCGCGTGGGAGCAAGTGTATGTGTACGTGTACGTGTGAATGTGTGCACACGTGTGTGTGTGTGTGTCTCAAAATGCAACTTTGACTAACTGAAGAGGTCAAACTAATCTCGGGCTACTCTCTTCTGCTTTAAACAGATTTGTGCTCAGAAAGAGGTCGTCAATCAGACAGGATGATTCATTAGATCGGCTGCATAATATAAACTGATGAATGAAGAATGATTGCATGAATTCAAGAGAGTGACAAGGCTGCACGGAGCCTCTTCCTCACACAAAAAGAGACAATTCTGGGTTGTGTACATGTGTATGTTGTTGATGCATTTTAAATGAGTTTGTCTATTGCTGAAATATTCACGATGTCTAACAACAGATTTTTTAAAAGGAGAGATTTTTTTGACCAACCTATCGTGAAACCAGAGACAGGCCTCAACACAAGCCGAGTGGGTTATAATAATGAGAACAAGGCATCTGCAAGTGTTTGAGTCTGCACTGCACGTGCATGTGTGTTTGTAAGTACCTCTGAACGTGTGTGTGTCTCTTGACGGTTTCTCAAGTAGAACGAGAACGGGGGGGGGGGGGGGGGGGGGGGGGGGGGGGGGACCTTGTAAAAGTTGTTTGTACCGAAAAGTTGTTCCCTCGCTCACGTGAAACACAACTACCACTCTCAACGCTCTCGTCATGGCCAGGGTCACCCTCCACTCTCCCTGTCCTCCGTAAGTCAGAGTGGACGACAGGCGAGGGGCTGCTCACCGTAGCCGTGGGCCCTCTTCATGTGGTGCTTCATGTTGCTCTTCTGCGTGAACCTGATGCTGCACACGTCGCACTTGAAGGGCTTATTGCCGGTGTGCTTCACCATGTGCACCTGCAGGGCACTCTTCTGGTTGAAGGCCTTGTCACACTGTGGACACTTGAAGGGGCGTTCGCCTGAAGGATGGGAGGGTAAAGACACAAAACAAACACACATAACGTGTCAAGGCGGGCGATCGATAGCTCAGTAATGTGGCTTTCAGTCGACTCGAGGGAAATTCTCAGAATTTAGCAGCTGCATCATATCAGCTCATATGATGCAACCACACACACGCATTCACGCACGCACGCGGACACACACGCACACACAAACAGGTGGACACACCAAATCCATAAAGGCTTATAACAAGTGACAGTAGTAAAGTAACAGACTGTAATTATGATAATGTTCCACTTAGACAACACTCTCTCTCGCTCTCACTTTCTCCCTCTTGAGCTGGAGAGGTGTGGTGGAACGCTGATGGGGCAACAAAACAAACAAACAAGCCAAAACCAATAACGAATGACTGCCAGCAATGGGTTTCTTTACCATCTTAAATGATAAGTGAACCCTTTTTGACAGCTCCAATTTGAACACTTTTGAGCACAAAAAATATATGATCCAGGGTTATGACCCATGCCAACTTTCGGATACTTTTTAAAGCCATCACCTTCGTTGTGTATTAGCGTTATAATGAGCGATGCTATGTATGAAATGCATCACACACCCTGGCGTTATACCACGTGTCCGAGAAGCTTAAGCCTCTCTCAGATGTGGCCATTGACATCAACCGCTGCCCAGACAGAGCTCTACACATCCACACACACCTCGACGAAGTGCCCTCGGAAAAGGCACTTCATCAAGAAAAGACAGAATTCAACGTTCACAAACTAGTTGGCGGAGACTGTTTTTCTCTAAATGACGGCCTTGTTTTAGTAACAATGAGAAAATGGCATAAATAACTATGTTGAAGATCTTATCAGGCATTTAACCACGTTTAAAACAAACAATTAACACGATTATTGGTTCACTTCCCCTGTAAAACAATTGTAAAGGCAGTGTGTCCTGGTGTAACCCTTATTACCAAGCCAGCAGGTAATCATCTTCCCCTGGACTGTAGTTCCCCATTACTGACATGCACAGACAAATTAACTAGAATTACAGATGATATACCGGTACATTATCAGTGTCTCAACCATGCTTTGAGGAAAAACGCATTACCATGTATCCACTGAAATGCATATTTAGCAATAGAAAGAACGACAGCACTCAGAAAACAGTGTTTGATTACGCCAATTATTCAAAACACGGAAGTTGCTTTTAGCGACAAGGACGCGTGTAGACCGTTCCTGTGGTGTGAGGTTTGGAAGCTGGCATCGAACAAAGGCCCAGGCAAAAACACAGATATAACCGTAGTTTGTTTGTCTTCTTGGCATCTAATGCGCCACAACAACTTTTCAAATGCTGAAGTAGGTTTCATTATATTCCTCACAAATGCTCACCTCATCAGTTAGTCATTAGCGTGATCAATTAGCGCGCTCTTCCATGCGATCCCATTCATGGTTGATTAATCAACATGGACACCTCGAAACTGCACCTCTATGTGATTATGGAAATCAAGCGCAGCTGTAACCACATGCACATTGCCAATTCAATTTACAAGCCAAAAAAAAACGTTGGATTTGTGACTAAATATTGATGTGATCTACTTAATATTTAGAATTTAGATAAGAATAAGAACAGTAAATAGAAATCCTCATACGCGCCATTGCAGAACCCAGAGCTGACAAGACTGTGTGTGTCACGGCGTTGCCGGTGTGTGCTGCGGCGTCACCTGTGTGTCGCGACGTTACCTGTGTGTGTGCGGTTGTGTCTCTCCAGCTGGGAGCGCTTGGCGAATGCCTTGTCACACGAGGTGCAGCTGAAGACCCGGGGCTTCTGGGAGCTGGGCGAGGGCCCAGGCTGATGGACGCGCTCGTGTTCCTGGGGGAGGGGAGAGAGGGAGGGAGTGGGTGAGCTCTTCATACAATAAACACACACACACACACACAAGCATGCACTGTGCAATCACAAAGTATCCAGAACTTCACTTTTCCTACATTTTCTTAAGCTAGAGCTTTATTTTAAAATGACAGATTTGAAGCAGTTATCAAATTTAAAACCACACACGCTGAAAAGTATTGCCAGCTATTTTTCTCTATTTAAGAAAAAAGAAAACCTATTACTCTTGCATTCAATCAACTATGGTTGGGTAGGGACTGTGTTCTTGTCGCTTTTGCACCTTATGTTTTCATTATTTTTGTCTTCTACAGTTTGTTGCGTAATTTCATAAACTTTTACCTGATGTCATGCAATGACTGACTTCATGATGTCCGCATAGGAGGTTATGTTTTCACCCCGTCTGTGTGTCTGTCCATCTGTGTGTCTGTGTGTCTGTATGTCTGTGTGTCTGTTCGTCTGTGTGAGGGATAATTTAAAACTGGATTTGCACCAGACTAGGTGGGTAGGTTGGTTATGAGCCAAGTTATAAGTGATTAACTTTTCATGCCAATCAGCCAAAGGGGGTGTGGCACTGGGCATGACATATCCCAAAAGGGTGCATCACTTCCCATAGATTTGCGTAACGCCACCAAAAAGTATCCTGAAAGGTTTGTAAAGGGTCCTTGATGATTGTTGGGAGACCTCCCCCAGCATTTTCAAATAAAGGTCATTATTTGTATTACTTAAGCAGTTCTTGTTCTTCAATAAAATCACATCCTTTCATTTCATGAACAACTGGATGTTTGTTTTGCACCAAAATACAGTGTAAAGGTCATGTATGCCTCATCACTTATGAACTTATAAATGTTTTGACCTTGTTTGGTATGGTATTTCAACTTCTCTACGAGCATCACCACTCCACATAAATCAACACATTACTATATGGACTACCACAGTGATGCGCGAGACAGTCAATAGCCCACAGCATGGCTCACATCCCTCTCTCTGTTCCCTCTGAGAGTCGTGCTTCAGCTCAAATCAAATCACAGTAGCAATGAAAGATACCAAGACTTAAATGGAAGTAAATGGAGAACCGATATGTCTGCTTTCCACGCAGCTGTCCTCGACTGATTCAAGGCTCTTTATGATAAAGTAAAGAAATGTTTTTAATTTCCTACCAGTGTAGGAAATTAAGCCTTTTTTCTGGGGCATTTATGATCTTTTCCAAGGCAATTTTATCAAATGTTGGGTAATACATGATTTTATTTCTATGTGGCATGACAGACCACTATTCAATGACTCTTTTTTTTTTATCCAGACCCGCTTTGCAAATACAGAGTGAAATACAGAGGTTAACTCTTTATTTTACAGTGCATTTGAAAGACCCCATCATCCCAATTTCGAGGGCAATTCTAGTCCCCTTTGATAACGGAACCTGCTATACACATTTCATATCCCATATTTATCTTGCTGTTGACAATGTTATCTTCCACATTATAGAATGTACACGCGGTGCCAATATCTACCAACTGCAACCTTTTGTGCAAGAGAAAAATATATTTACTTTATTTTCTACACCCATCACCACAGGGTTTAACTGTTTAGTAGTCTGGAAATGAAGCCTGTTCAAATGGGGGTGAATTTGAAGCATTCACTGGCTTACTATACGAAACACAAAACAGACAAGGTAAGACACAAACACATAGGAGTGAACAAGAGACATGGAAAGAAAGCAAGCCTGAGGAGGCCCACGGTGATGTTGTGATGTTGAGATACTAACTAGACTGCAGGAATACAGAGCAGACGCACATCGACAGGCTGGGAGTTCCTAACAGAACAAACATGGTATACAATACCACCTTGTTTATTCATGGAGACAAACAAATTAAATCAAATAGAGGGATAGTAGTAATGGAGCTTTTAGCATTGAAATAGACAAAGTATAGTAATAATAATAATATTATTATTAATAATGGAGCTTTTAGCAGCACCAAGAACTCCTCATTTCTGTGGGGGTCGCTGAGGGTCTTGGGGGAGAGGTTGGGTAAAACGTGATACAGAACCGCACATAGGAAAACCTTGTTCTTGTCATGACATTATAGGAAACTGTGCGTAAATTAATGAGGGGGAAAATAACATTTTAGAATAAGGCTGTAACATAAGGCAATGTGGAAAAAGTGAGGTGATCTGAATACTTGTGCCTGTGTGTTTCTCTGATGCGGTCTCTTTGGGTGTTGTTGTGGGTCAAGGTGCAGGGTCTGTCCATTGTTACAAGCTGTGGGGCTGGTTTGGGTAAAAATATGCGCCCCACACCCACCTGTCCTGCCTCTCATCTCCACTGCCTAGCCCTCTACAAACCTGCCCTACAGCAACGCAGGGCAGGGCAGGAAAATTTAACAAACAGGGAGATGATTGACAGGGGAAGTGTAGCCAGAACCCCCCCCCCCCCCCCCCCCCCCCCCCTGGGCTTTCATGAAGCTCACGCTGCATACTTCTCAAGAGGGAGGGATAAGACACTAGACAATATATTGCGAATCAATAAGCCCTTTTTTATTGACACTGTGGCTTTAGCTGATACGTGAACTGATCCCCCCCCCCCCTTCCAAGAATGCATATAAGCCTCAATGATCTCATGTCTTATGGTTTTAACATTTACCTGTGCGTGTGTGTGTGCTTGTCTGTGTGTATACATGTTTGTGTGTGTGTGTAGGGCGGTTTGTGTCTGTGTGTGTGTGCGTGTGGGTTTGTGTCTGTGCGTGTATGTGTTTGTGTGTGTGGCGAAACCAACATGACGTGACTTGGGGTGATGACCAGGATAAGATTCGATTCCTCTCAGTTGGCAGAGGCACTAAATCTACTTAATCCCAGCATACCCAGCTGTCAGTGATGAAGGGATGCACGTACCAGCCCTAGAAAAATAAGCCTCAAGGTTTCTCCAAGCCTTACTGTGAGAAATCTATTGCCATTAGGCCATTTACTACTCCGCTTTATCCATGCGGTGAGGCATCGGCACACAAAACCCCTATCATTAGTATTCTTGTTCCCCTGACAAATCAGACAATGAGGTGATAGCTTCTCCGCCCATAATTAAATGATACTATGTGGCCATCCAAAGGGCAACAAATTGAGATACCAAAGGGAAATGGGTTTATCTTTCTCGACACTGGATGTGCTTGTAAAAAATTTATTTAAGTTGAAGGGCGCCATCCATCTCTTGGACTAACATGTATTTTCAGATTTTCCAGAGGCGTTATCAACGGGCGGTGCTTTGGTAAATTAAACTTTTACCAAATCCTGTTGGAAGTATGGCAAACACATCTTTCTAATCAACAAAAGCTTTAAGTGCACTTGTTTGATCTTCTTTAAGAGAAAATATACCGTCCAGTTTGTTAAGTGCTGTGGCGATAGCGGATTCAAATGACCGTTCCACATCAGCGGCAGTTATCTTGGTAATCTATTTATCGTATAAAATCCGCCTCACACAAGATAAACGGTTGTGATTGGCCCGACCCTTGCCAGATCAGCTGGAAATCTGTCTGAACGGGAGGGGGGCCAGACGCAAATGCCAGAGAAAATAAAACAATGTCTCGCAGAATTGTCTGGTTGCCAGGCTAATTTAATGTAGTGTAGGACCAGAAATGGATTTATAACGTAATTCTGTTTTGATTATTATCAGGCTACAGAACCCCTGGGTCTTTATATAGTTTGGGGGTGAGAGGGTGCATAAAGGAGAGCGGAGGTTCTGGGAGTTTATGTGTTTTGTCTGGTCCAGAGTGGTCATTAGCTGGTGGAAAGTTACAGATCCAAGAAAGCATTTCTTTCTGCCAATGCATGCTGGTTGTGGTGGTGGTGATGGTTGAAGTGGTGGTAGTGGTAGAGGTGGTGGTGATGGTAATGGTGGTGCTGGGGGAAAGGTGGTGATGGTGGTGATGGTAGTGGTGTTGATGGTAGTGGTGTTGGTGGTGGTGATAGTGGCGAAAAACCTTCAGAACCTCATATCAACCGGGAATGAAGACCAGGGATGACTTGGATTCGGCCCGCTAGGACTCTTCCAGGAGAGTTCCTTGGTGAGAAATCAATAAAGAGTCGGCACAGGCTCAAGTGGTCTGGCGTACGTGCTTCACTCGCGGGATGCTAAGCGAGCAAGCCAGCGAGGCGACACGCAGCCGCCTCTTCTCCCTCACTCCAGCCGACGCCCTTTCTAGAGGCCAGGCCAGGGATACTTTAGTTCTTTGGGTTGTTTGCATCTGACCTCTACTCCTTGTGTTCCTGAGTGCGGTGGCGGGCTTCACACACCCAGGAGGAGAATTGGCCATTTTTGTGCCATCAAGACAAGAGAGAGAGTTGAGTGGGCTTCCACTGCTTGTGGACAGAGCTCCGCGGCGCTTACACGCGTTACACCGTGTGTTACCCGAAGAGGCTTGTCATAGAAGGGAGAAGGCGAGTGACGCTCGGCGGCCGTATTAACAATAATCAAATTCTCTGGCGTAAAGGGTTATTCTTTATGTCCGGGAGTATGAGTATGAGAGTATGAGAGAGGACTCTCAAAAAGCCCTCTTGAGAAAGAAGCAAAGAAACGTCCTTGTTTTCACCAACATAAAAGATAGTTGATCACGTCGGCTGGTACTCTCCTCGTCGATTGTGTGGTGCTGAATTTTCCAGCTTCACTGTGGATGAACGGATAAAACCTGCCAACAATTTAGGATATGTCCAATAGTTGATGAAGCTCTTATGATGAAACTAAACTGCTCCGTTTCTTTTTTTTGGCACTTTGAATTTCAGCTGAAGTGGAGGAAGCAATGGACTTTTACTGCAGCATAGCCAAATTGAAAGGCCAAGGGGACTAAATACCAGACTTAAACCGTTGGAGATTGGAATAGAGAAAATCCAACAGAGAATATAGAGAGCAAAGGTCTCCCTGTCTAGTCTTAAAAAAAGTTCAGCTAAAAGTTCAGCCAATGTTTTTAAAACGTCAACATGTGCAAGTACCACATTCACACTCACACATGTGCACACACACACACACACACACACACACACACACACACACACACACACACACACACACACACACACACACACACACACACACACACACTACATGAATTATATTCCAGCCGGTATGTGTGTGTGTGTAGTACGTATGTGTACTTATGTGTGTGTGTGTGTGTGTGTTTGTCCCATGTGCATCCTAAGTATGTGAATTATAAGTGTGCATGAATTATATTCCAGCTGGTGTGTGCGTGCATGTTTATGTACGCGCTTGTACGTGTACGCTTCCGTATGTGTGCATATGTGTCTGAGTGCCTGCGTTTGTGTGCGTGTACCTTGAGGTGCGTGGCTCTCTTGAAAGCCTTGGTGCAGACCCGGCAGACGTGGCAGCGGTCCTTGCCATGGGTCTGCTTGCAGTGGCGCCGCAGTGCGTTGGCGTTCTGACACACCTGGCTGCAGTAGTAACACCGGTTCCTCAGCTGCGACTCCTCCTGGACCTCCTTCGCCCCCTGGGATGCCGGCCCGTCCTCCACAAGCTGTGTCACACGCGTCACGCACACACTTAGAAAAGATTGCTTTGTGTGTGTGTGTGTGTGTGTGTGTGTGTGTAACCACAGAGAAATACTCATGCAGGTTATAGCTAGCAGAGATTATTTTACAAGAGTGAGTTGTATTTGTTGACGGCCGCGATCAGAACCACACACCTCGGTGCTACACACACACACACTACATACACACACACTGACATTGAATCCATTGTCTTGTGCTCCGTTGGCCCCCTGGGGTTGATGGCAGACCAGGAGGACCGGCTGGACTGAGCCGGCCGATGGCCCCTGCAGGCTTGCATCGGTCAGCACCCCTGGAAATGTCTGGCCCTAGAATTAATTAAAAAAATAAATAAAAGGCTGGGTGGGACATTACGATAATATTAACTTGAATTATTCAGCTTTCCCCCCAGAACCCTCAACGTTAACAACAAGTGGCAATTTCTCACAAGAAGTGAATTTGGGCGCAAAACCTTTATGTGCTATGTCACGCTATGCTTGAAACGCTGCGGTATGCTATGCTATGTTAGCGGGGTACGTACCTGAGGGTTGAGGTTGAGTGTAACCCCCTCCAGCATGCCCTGCGCCTCGGCCAGAGTCAGAGTCACACTGCCGTCGGCCGCCACGCCTCCCTGTGACATCACCAGGCTCTGTGATACTGCAGTGTGTGATAGGCTGGTGCTAGATGGCAGGCTGGTTACTGGGAGGGGGGGGGGGGGGGTGAGAGAGAGAGTGAGAGAGCCATAGAGAGAGAGAGACAAAGAGAGAGACAGAGTGAAACAGAGACGCAGACACAGACAGACACAGAAAAGATTGCTATAAACAGATACAGATACAGATAAGTGAGGCACACAAATATGAAAAAACACACGCAGCGATTGATTGTCTATTTGTGAAGCTGCAAATGTTTATATTTCGAAGCCAAATTAATGCTTCAGGTATCCCATTTTTACACCTGATAAGCACACAAATCCATTCTCCTCAGGCATGTTAATTTGAATATCTAAATCAACAAGGAAACATTTTCCTTCTGATCAAGCTCAGCGCCAGCAGTAATAAAGAGATGAGAGATGGGGAAAGATTTGATTATTCCTCAGCCTTCCAAGCGAGACAATCAGTCAAGCAGTTTTCAAAGGCGCCCAACTCTTGACACCACAAATCTCACTCGCGTCTCAGCGACGCAAAGCCTGTTACCAGCTGATCACGGATCCTGCCACACAATAGAAGAGAAGGAGAGGCAGCAGTCTATTCGTACACATCAAGTACACCACAACGCTCACACACAAAAGCCTGCCTTGGAAGACAGCAAGAGGAAGGCTGGAGAAACACTTACAAGTACATACACATGCACGGTGTAAACACAGTTTGAATACAATAACACATAGACATGAACATTAGCATATAATGCATGAGAGCACAAATACACGCTCACATGCATATTGACGATTAGAAACACTTTCCAACATTAGCATATGATGCATGTGCACATACAGTACACAAGTATATATCAGAGATGGCGATTAGTTTTTTTGTGACTTGGACTTAAGTCGCACACAGTGTCTAGAGACTTGACTTGAGACTCGTAATTTGTGACTCGTGAACAATCGTTACATATTATTTTGGGCACATTAACCTCGAGGGAATGCCTGACGAGATAAATGTAATTCCTTACATAACCGGGACATATCAGTCATATCAGACATATCAGTCCCAAGTCGTGTAATTAACTGCATGCGGATGCACACCCCTACCTTGGAGATCACACAATTTTCATTAGCAATCCAGAACCACGCAGTCAAATCTGTTTAAATATGTATTCTCTATAAACACACGATACATTAATGAGCATGGAACTGTCTAACTCATTATTTGTTATCCAAAGCTTAGTAAGCCCCATAGGGGTAGAGGCCTGAGAACAGCGTAGCTATCTGTTTCTCTGTCTGCGCATATTGATACGTGCAGAGTGTATCAAAGGTGAAACTATTACATGTGATTATATTTTGGGTTAAATCAGTGTTTGGTTTGTATTATCCATACAGTCTATGGTATTATCCGTTGAAGCTTCGTGAAGCACCTGCCGGCCGTTAGAGGAACCACGTGCTAATCTCTAACATAAACCGTCTGCAGGCTGTTAGAAGAACTACAAGCTAGTCTCTATCATGAACCACCTATAGGTTAGAGGAACTACATGCCAGTCTCTTCCACATCAGCTTCACAAACAGGCGGTCATGGCTGTGGCTGGGTGCCTACCTGTCAGGCCGGTGTTGGTGTGGCTCTGAGGCAGCAGCTGGTCATTGGTGATGGTGAGTGTGGCGCTGGTGGTCTGGGCATTCAGTGGGGACGTCAGCCTGATCCCGCTGTTCATCTCCTGCCCACCTGGGGCGCTGTGCTGGGGGAGCAGGTCCTGACCTACCCAGCAACATGGTAAAAAAAAACTTGGGTTAAACCGTATTCAAACTTCACTGTGTAAACATACAATGCATATGTATTTTCTTCGATCTTTAGCAATTGCCCACCCAAGTGTTCAATTGATCACAGCTACATCACATGTAAATTAATTAAGCATTTATGTTCCCTGACTTAATCATCTACAAGTATGTATAGCCAAGACAATCAATAAAGCACATGCTGAAGTCATTATATGTGAAGTTACTGTTGTATATTTGTAAACAGTCTTTCGCCGCTATTGATCTATGCTGGTAACGAGAACTCTCAAGCCTGTTGACTTCAAACAGCAAATGCTAAGTTAGGCAATGTTAGTGATTTTTGCCATTCTCTTAATGTTTTATTCAAAATGGTAATTTATTTTATAACAGATCAAGGGTACTGTAGGTACGATTTATGAGCTATTATTTGAGCGTACGTTTTTAGAATAACCATAGCCATTCGACAGCTGTAAGCTGTCGAATGCTCTGAGAGTATCTATTTCGAGCAGACTGTGCTTGTCAATTTAGGTTTTAGACCGCTCTCGGCCCATTCAGGGCATCTCTTCCCTGATTTTCCATTACACCTATCAATCACAGGTGCGTGAAAAGGAACACTTCTTAATGGCAGAAAAAACATAGGGAGGGAGGGAGCAAAGAGGGAGGGGACGTTTATTTGTTTATTTATATAGTTTCAAAATCTTCCTCTCTTCTGCTCTCTTTAAAGAAGTCTCTCTTTAAAACTCAAATATCGCCTACAGTAGCTTTAGACTTTACTGTGACTTTAGTACATACATATTTTATTCTATTTTTATAAACCAGTTCAATGTGTGTCATCTAAATGTCCGCTTTCACTTCCCCTCTGAGCTAAATTCTTAGACAAACACACAGTAAAGCTCCCAGCCACGGCTGTTAAAGTACATAGGGAAAAGTATGTAAACACAGATAAAATTGCCAGTTGGAAGTCAAATATATCTGGAGGGATAAATGAGAATGAAATTGATTCGCGGCTACATGTTTGGCATCCTTCGTAGTAGGGATTACAGGGCTGGGTGAAGTGTCTGGTTAGTGGTCAATCTATCCTATCTCCTACCTCAGGGATGGGGGAAGCTCAAGTGAGTAGAGCGGGTTGTCTGGCAAGCCGAAGGTTGCTGGATTGATGACCGGCTCCCCCTAGCCAAGCGTTGAAGTGTCTCTGAGCAAGACACCTAAATCCACATTTATATTCGCCATGCATGAACTCCACGAGCCAGCATCAACCATAAATTACATGGCCCTTGCGGCACGGTTCATGCGGCGTCTTGCCGAGTGTCGTTAAAGAGCTCCACAAGCATGAACTGCGTCCACGGCTCCTGACAAGCTGGCTGTTGTCTTGCGTGGTTGACGCCGCCGTCTGTGTATGAATGGGTGAATGTGAAGCACTAGTTGTAAAGTCGTTTTACCTGATATGGTGAGTGTGATCTCCTGGGTGTTTGCGGGCCCCGCAGCCTGGGCCTGATGCTGGGCCTGGGCTAGAGCCTGGGTCAGGCTGGAGTTGTTGATGGTCAGAGTGATCTCGTGCCCGCCTCCACTCATCAACCCTGATCCTCCAATCACGTGGCTGAGGTCCTGGGAGCCTGCGGTGGGGGTGATCGCGTTGAACATGTGGCGGTTACGCATCATTTAATCTCCCCCTTAATCCTAAATGCTGTGCACACCTCTCTATATTCCCCCCCTCCCACCACCACCCCTATTGTTTTGATCACCAAAATCTTCTTTTAACAACGGCTTTCATTCTCCAGCCTACCGATTAGTTAGATCTAATAAGCTTTGAGTGCCTTTACTTCTTTGTTCTCAATGCGTTTCAAGGTAGGTAGACAGCGAAAGGAACATCACATCCAGACACCTTTGGGCCCTCGGCATGACTACCAGTGTTGATGGGTTTAAGCACCTGTGCTTTAGAATACAAGATAACAAGATAACCCTTTCTCGTCTCGCTGGGTTTCTCACCATGCTAATACAATAAGCTTTTGTACTAAAGTGCTAAATCCACCCGCCCCCTCCCAGTGCTCCTCTTTGGTCCGTGACCTACCAGGGGTGTCTGGGTCTCCCAGGCCAGCCATGGTGACCTGCGCTGGGGTGATGGTGGTGGGCTGCAGGGCCAGGCTGGTCAGCGGGTGGAGGACCACGTTGGCGGGCCCCCCGTGGTCGGCGCCGGAAGTCATGAGGTGACCCCCGGAGTGGGAGATGAGGCCCCCGTCACCACCCAGCGAGTGGGAGAGGAGACCCCCCTGCTGCAGGGTCTGCTGGAGGAGGGCGGGGTCAATCTGAGAGAGAGAGAGAGAGAGAGAGAGAGAGAGAGAGAGAGAGAGAGAGAGAGAGAGAGAGAGAGAGAGAGAGAGAGAGAGAGAGAGAGAGAGAGAGAGAGAGAGAGAGAGAGAGAGAGCCAGAGAAAGTATAATAACGCCCGATAGAGGAATAGATTGTTGAGCCACAGTTGAGAATATTGTGAAACCAAATCAATGTCTTCTCTAGATGGCATTAAATAGGCCGGTGCTGCCCACCTGCAGCGTGATGTTGTTGATGGTGGTGCCGGCGTCAATGCCTGAGATCTGGACGTTGGGACACACCAGGCTGGTGGGGGTCAGCTGGAGGTGTATGCCCTCCAGGGTGGTCAGTCCGTCTGTCAAGGACACGGTCAGGTCGCCCCCTGCAACACACACACGCGCACACGCATGCACACACACACACACACACACATACACGAAGGCACGCACACGCACACACATGGTCAACCAGGGGTATAACAGTATGCCGTGCATGGGTGTTTATAACTAATGATGCCCCAGCACTCTAAGAACGTTTTCAATGACATGGTTTGGTTTCACTTTTGTATCTAAACAAATATTATATAATATAATTTTCAGTATGAAAGCTACAGAGTGAAAGAGAGAGACTTTAAGAAAGAGAAAGAGAGATGAGAGTGAGTAGGAAAGGGGGAGAAAGAGTAGGAGGACTGCAACAGAGACCATATTCCACATTAGTGATGCAAGTAATATGTCTATGAGTTCACTAACCGCCCCACCCAGGGCTCCCTTACTGGCCTGCACCCAATAGGTGCCTCATTCACCACCTAAAAGGACAATAACACACACACACACACACACACACACACAGAGGTGCGCGCACACATGCATTGCAGACGCACACACACACAGGCCCAGACTCTATGCTGTCTCACCCTAGCAGTTATGATGTAACATAGTAGGACTCCTGGGCCCGAGAACACAGGAAGAGTGAGGAAAGATCTTTTGAAAATTATACATAATTTCCAACTCATCAAGTCCTCCCCTCAACATCTTCTCCGCCTTATCCCCCCCCCCCTCCCCCCATCTTCCTCCTC
Organism: Lota lota; assembly: GCA_026745465.1. Taxonomy (NCBI): domain Eukaryota; kingdom Metazoa; phylum Chordata; class Actinopteri; order Gadiformes; family Lotidae; genus Lota; species Lota lota. Next base: position 367,526 of record JACYXH010000400.1, on the reverse strand, counting down.
GCACCCCAGAGTGCAAAATTAATTTCACGGCTGCTGTTTCGGACATTCATGTGTTGATCCATCACAAATACAGGGATGAAATGCCATCGCCGGCTGCCGCTTGATTGTCTCCTTTCACGCTGAGCTATCTTTAGAAACCCCACCGCTTAGCAATAACACAAAGCTATATGCAGAACATGTTCCGTGTTCACACTTCTATATACGTACGGTAGATGCATTGTCAGCCAGGATAACAACTATGGAAATATACAAGACACACACAGACTCGCATGCAAACACACATGCACACATAAACACACACCCACAGCCGAGTAAGCTTGAGGACATAACTCTTCCAGTCTCAAAGTGGTTCAACGGTTAACACCATCAATCTACCAGACTGACTCAGCTTGATGCGCTGCTGTCCCACTGATAAACACTAACTTACCAGTGCTAATACAAATCTATCTCGTGGCATTTCAATTACACACTGAAAATGTACTGTGCGAGTGCCGCGTTCGCCAAGCGTGTGTGTGTGTGTGTGTGTGTGTGTGTTTGGTTCCTTCTTTCAGACAGATTTGTCACCTTTATTTTATTATGTTGTATTATGTTATATTCTGTACACTTTCCGTATTTTCCGATCTCATTTTACTCCACCAATCACCCCGCAACAAATGCCTTGTATGGTAAGCTCACTTGGTCAATACAAACTCTCTGTGATTGTGATCCGGACCTGGACCCTACCTGACATGGAGGCCGGCAGGATGGCCTGCCCCACCAGCCCCTGCTGCAGCAGACTCGGGTCAAACTGACCCGTGAGCACGTGGTTCCCTGGGAGGTAGATGTTGGGGTCTGAGTTGGAGGTCTGCAGGAGCCCCACTGACTGGAGGCCCTCTGCGCCCAGCTGCTGGTGGTGCTGGTGGTGGTGGAGATGGAGGTGCTGGCCGGCTCCTGAATCCTGGCCCCCGTCCACGTCCTGTCCCTGGTTGTTAGCATGTCCCCCGATGGAGGTGGTGGAGTTGGAGGAGGAGGAGGAAGAGGAGGAGGAGGCGGCTGCAGCGTTCCTCTTGGACCGACGGACCTCGGCGTTGGGCCGGTAGTGGCACTGGATGTGGGTCTTGCGGTGTCCGGAGGTGCGGAAGCGGAGCTCGCAGAAGGGGCACTTGAAGGGCTTGGAGCCAGTGTGCAGCCTCATGTGGACTTTCAGGCTGCCCTTGGTCGAGAAGGAGGTGTTGCACATGTGGCAGCTGAACAGCTTCTGACCTTTAGCGGACAAACACACAGAGAAACAGGCTTTAGAGGCAGGACATAGTAGACAAACACAGAGAGAAACAGGCTTTAGAGGCAGTACTCAGCGGACAAAAACAACGCAAAACAGGCTTTAGAGGAAGGACTAAGCACTTATGATACAAATATACTGCTTTTCAACCGCAGACTTTAAATAGACCTTAGAAAGAGACCAATCTATATAATAAGAGATCTGCTTGATGAAATTGTCTTTTAACATGACATTATATCCATCCGTTCAAATCAAAAAGTAAATGAAGCTTGTGTGAAGAAGAGGGTAGTGGGTCCATTGGCAAATTGGTTCTGGTAAGAGAGGAATGTCAATTAAGACCATTGTTCCATTCCATTCTATTCCCTTCTACTGGGTGTGAACGCCCGGACGTCTGGAACTGGAATTGCATTTATGTAATCACACAACTAATTACATGACTGTAATGACTTAGTATAAGGGGAGGTGTTGAATGGTGAATGTGTTATGAAACCACCATGTCCAGGGTTGTAATGGAGGCTAAAAACACGTAAGCGGCCTTTACGCACCTCCTACATTTCAAAATAGTGTTTACGCACCTACCTACGACCAATCACATCGTCTCTTGCGGCAGCTGGGCTCGCGAGAGAGTTGTAGAATGTTGCTTGCACTTGCTAGCTAGCTCTATCTGTCAAAGGTTGACTAGCGTGTCTGGATTCTTATCAAATGGATATACGGCGATTTCTAAATAGTCAAAAAAGCAAGCCTCCTCCTGCCGATGCCAGCAAAAGATCTCGTCCTTAAAGTGAGCGCAAAAAACTAATCAAAACTAAAATGTTCAGTTAGAATCACTCAGATGTTACAAACTTTAAAATACTAATAAAGTGATACTTGACACGATACGGTGTGCTGAATCCCTCTTTTTGTCATTTTTTACTTTATTTTGCGGACAGTGGTGAGGCAGGAAGCACAGATAACGTAGGGAGAGGAGAGACAGAGAGCAGACAAACAGGGAGAGGAGGAACAGTGAGGAGGAATAGAGAGAGAAGAGGTCGAGAGAGGAGAGACAGAGACAGGAGAGACAGAGACAGGAGGAACAGATCGGATAGGAAAAGAGAGAGGAGAGAAAAAAAGAAAAGGAATCCAATACAGCAAGTCTCTCCACACTCTCATCTAGACATGACAACCCCAACACAGACTAGAGCTGAATTTGGAATTTGTCCCGGACCCTGACCAGAGAGAGTCAGGGATGTTGTTTGGATGTTGAGTTGCAGGAAGTGAGTCGAAAGTTCAGTGGCTGACCTGTGTGCGTCTTCACGTGGCAGTCCAGAGTGGACTTGACGGTGAAACTCTTTCCGCACTCATCACATTTGTACGGCCTCTCCCCCGTGTGGATGCGAATGTGCCTAAGAGACAGAGAGACAGAGAGACAGAGACAGAGACAGAGAGAGAGAGATAGAGACAGAGACAGAGACAGAGACAGAGACAGAGAGAGACAGAGAGAGAGAGTGAGTGAGAGACAGAGAGCGAGAAATCATTAAAAAAACAAGAAAAGGTCTTGTCATATTTGCTCAAAGGGAGACAAAAGATAAGAAAAGAAAATATAATTAAGGCGGAATTAGCCTCACACACACACGGTGGGGCGTCTCTTGCCATTACCACATCGCTGCAGTTCGTCTTCTGCATGCTTGGCATATCGCTGCTGTGAAATTAAAAGTGGCAACGTACTGACCGTATTAACACATTTGTCTCTCGAAATAGAAAGACGTGGGATGTTGTTGGGAAAACTAAGTGAACTTTGCTCCAATAATTCAAAACCGCTGTTCGCTAATTTATGAGCGAGCGTGAGGAACGGAGAAAGAAAAAGCTGGATGGATAATGTTTTTTATAAACAATTGATCACAGGTAATCAACAATTTATTACAGGTAATTAACCATTAATTACCGGCAACAAGCCTCTTGTTTGATAATATGTGAAGGTGTGAGAGACAGCCACAGTAAGTTATGATAGTCTGATCATGTCTGACGCCACATTAATGAGCAATTCAGTGTTATTCCTCAATATAGAGAATTGCGCACCCGGAAAAGCAACAATAATAAATGTTCACTTATCAACACTTAAACAAGAACCCAACAATTATTCCCACGGAATAAATTGAAGCCTGTCGGTGATGGACAACAGGATCTAGCAATGTAAAATAATCATAACATATCACAGAGAGATGCATCCATTACACACGTACCAAATATCATGTCTAGAAAAGGTCAAAATGTATATTAATAAACATCTCAAAGTCAACTAATAAACACAGTCTTGGAAAGACTCGGTCGTAGGGGTGTGGGCTGAATCCCTCTTCCTTCCTCGACATCCGAGACTGCAGCTCCATTCAGCTGCACTGTCGTCGTGATGTGAGTGTACGGTAAAAGGTCAGGGTCACTGCATTGGCCATGTGTGGATGGGGTCATTGGTCACCCGCTTGGCTACGTAGCAGGGAGGGTAAATTGAATCCCTCCTATTAAATCAGCTTGCAGAAATAGAAGGAATCGATAGACTGAAATGATGTGAGATTGCGATGTATTTGGATGGAACTTGATTTTCTGATGCTTAATACACACTTTGATAACCCTTAATAATTTAATAAAGGTAAATTAAAAAAAGTTGTTGTCAGTCACTTAATTATAAAAAGAAAACTATTAATTACTGGTGATATCTTTTGTGAAAGAAAGTGTGTGTGCTTCATTCCCAGCGGCCAATAACTGGCTAACTTCATGTTGGTGTGCAGAACACATCACTAGCTCTCAGAGCCCCCGCTGAGCTTGTGCTTGAGGACTGATCATCAGCATTTGTTGTTGTTGTTAGTCATTTAATTTGTATTTCAGTTTATCAGTCAGCAACGAGAGGGGATGTGGAGAGGTTGAAAAACAAAACTAATAAGAGAGGGTGAGGACAAGAGAGAGGGAGAGGGAGAAAGAGATAACAATAGAGCGAGAGAGGATGAGAGGCAGATGGGGAGACTTGAGGCAGGAGGAGTGTTAGAATGTAGTTATTCGTCCAGAGTTGGTTCTGGTTGAGGTGTTTGAAAAATTGCAGCGCTGTGTCTGGATTTCGTTTGAGACCTTGCATTATTATTATATTTTTTTATATGACATGATTTGGAAAAATATGTTTTAGTGAGGTCAGGAGAGGCGGCTACCATGGTTCGATCATCCAGACCGCTGTTTAAATAGTTACAAAAACCGTTTAACTAAATGATATAAATATTAACCAGATCGAAAAGTTCAATGTTCGAATGAATCACAACAAGTGTGTGAATATAATTCAAACGCAAAGAAAAATAAATTCTAAATGTGAACTTTACCTGACAAGGTCGCTGGGCTTCTTGAAGCTCTTGGGGCAGAAGTTGCAGCAGTTGGCAAACTTAGGCTCCGCCTCCAGCTCCACCGCCTTGTCCTTGATCTCGCTGATGCGGTCACGCTCGGCCGCCGACTGAGACAGCACGCGCTCTGACACGGTGGCCGTCTCGCCGGGATCGTTGGCCAGCGCTGCCGCCTGCTCCTCCGTGAAGGTGATGATGTCAGCGCCCCGCCGCTTGCCGTGGGCTCCCCGCTGCTCTTCCTCTTCGTCGTCATCCTCCTCTTCCTCCTCCTCTTCCTCGTCCTCCACTGCCAGGTTCGCTCCGTCCAGATCTACGACTGGGGTGTTGTTGGTGCATAGAAGTTAGCATAAGGGTCTGAAACTGCACCAGTTTTATTTGTTATTGAACAACTAGAAATGTGAAAATATTATTCACATGAATGCGGAAATTACCCTGGGAACCAGACAAATCTGTTAGCTCATGTTTTATTTGCTTGACATGTGCGTCTGGCCCCCATCCCGTTTGGCCAGTTTTCCAGCAGACCTGGCCCAGGTCTGGCATTTTCATAAACAACTAAAAGGCTGCCGCTGATATGTCACACGTTTTGTTGCAGTGATTGGTAGCAGGTCTATCCGATTCCGTCTAGAGGCATTTTGGAAGTTCAAAACTTAACTGAGATGTTAAACTAATCCAAAAACCTTGGCAGGACATACAGGCAGTACAGCAGAATTAGAGTCTGAGGCTGTAATTTAACAATAACATCACGGTCACCAGCATTAGGTGCAGCTCACCTCTCTCCTCCACGTGGTGGATCTTGCGCATGTGCTTCCTGCACAGCAGGTTGGTGCGGAAACCTTCGCCGCACAACTCGCACTTGAAGGACTTGAAATGGATGATCATGTGACGGTTCAGGCTGCCGTTGGTGGTGAACAGGGCGCCGCACGCGTTGCATTTGAACGGCTTCACCCCTGCACACGAGCAGAGAAGAAGAGATGGGGCTGGTTAGTTGGTTAACGATGTGTGTGTGTGTGTGCGCGCATGTGTGTGTCTCTTACCCATGTGCTTGCATGTTTTACCTGTGCGTTTGTGTGTGTGTGCGTGTGCATGTGCGTGCGTTTGTGTGTCTTACCCGTGTGTGTGTTCAGGTGGGACTTGAGCACACCGGCCGACACGAAGGCACGCTCACAGACGTGGCACTTGTAGGGTTTCTCCCCGGTGTGGGAGCGGACATGTTGCTTCAGGTGGCTGGACTTCTTGAAGCCCTTGTTACACCAGCTGCACCTGAAGGGTGAGGGGGGGTATCATTCAATACATGAATGATACCTCCGTGATATACAGCCCGTCTTAGCTCAGGGGATAAAGAAAAGATAAACTGCTGAGTAAAAAGGGTTTATGTTTACGAGTCATCACCAAACCAAAGTACTACACACACATGCACGTACACGCACACACACACACACTCAGGCCAGTGGTTATTTAGTAGCTCCTCTAATGTTGAAACGCTGCTTTGTGGGCCGGGCGGCTCTAAAGAACCACGGTTGAGGGGGCTTGTCTCCAACTAGCATCTTATCCAGCAGAACTCAAGCACTGCTCTCACAGTCCTTGTGTTGACAGTTGGTGAGATGGATCAAAGGGCTGAACTATTCTGTGATGGACACCATGGCAGCTGTGAATGTATGAAAATCCTACAGAAACTCCTACACAAAAATATACCCGCTTTTAAGTGCAACAGGAAATTGTGCTTGTGAAAGATGGGTGGGTCCTAATCATTCATTTTCTGTGCAACCGCCAGCGACAGGAAAATAATGTTTGTGGAAGACATCAAAGGGGTTGTTCTTCTTTGCTAAAGTTCTCTGTGTGTCATGTCTCTGACCTCCTCTTTTCATTTTTGTTCGTTCTTATATGTTAAGAGTCTTTCATCCTGGCTGGAGGAGCGCAAACGATCCAGAGGGAATGAAGCGCAGGGGGGCTGATTGGGGCCTCCTATTGTAATCTCTTAGTGGGCTGACTGCCTCATGACCTACCGAACACAGGCACCGTACTTCCACAATCATCAGACACATGATCACAAGCCATGCAAATGTGCGGAGTGATGGTTCCTTTTAAGGTACGGTATCATTCCCTTTTTAAGATACGGAAAGAAAAACAAGAAACACACACCGAGAAATGGTGGAGAACTGCATAATGTATGAAGCTGAAACCGGCCGCTCTGGAGGACTGCGGTAAAAGATAACCGCAAGGAGACAAAGTTGTTTCCCCCCCGCCCAGGTACATCATTCATACACCACCCGCTCAAATCACATCATATCATCTTCGTGTTTTTCACAGGGGAATCTCAAATGATCTTTTACCGCCCCACAAAAAAACGAATGCAAGAACGGATATGCTCCCCCGCTGACATTAGATAATGCTAGATTCAGGAGTGAGAGGAACAGCAGATATCTGTACCCAAAGGACAGCGCTCCAAGAAAAGCACTCGTAAACAAACAAGCTATGGAAACAAAAGGTGTCGTCTCATAGAAACACGCATGTACATGTACACGAACACACACACGCACACAAACACATGCATGCGCGCACACACACACACACACACATACACACACACACACATACACACACACACACACACACACACACACACACACACACACACACACACACACACCTGTAGGCTCTCTTGCTGTTGTCCTCTTCCTCCTGGTAGTCCTGCGTCTCAGACGTCAGCTGCAGCTCTGTCTGGTCGCTCTGCTGCAGGAGCTCACTCGTCTATAACAACAACAACAACAACAACAACAAACCGGGACAGAACTTGAGACAAAACGAGACATGACATGACAAATAACAGACATGGCAAATAACGCCAATTTGTTTGTTGGTATGTGTGTGTGCCTATGTAATTGTGCCTGTGTGTAGCCACAGCCATCTACTTGTCACTGTGTTTTCTCGTATTGTCGTGGTCGTCCCATCAACATGTGCCCTCACCCTACAAATCTGCCATCACAGACACTTTCATGGATGGGAGAATACAACCAATGGGAACACCAGGCGACTCAGGTATAATGCATGAAGGGTGGGGGGGGGGGGGGGGGCGACTCACCACCTCTGAGCTGGTCACATGGAGCAGGTTCTGGGGGTGGTAACTTGACGACAGGGCCTGGGACTCCAGTGTGCTGGAGTCCTGGAGCTGTTGGACGTTGGAGAAGTGGGGCTGCTGAGTATAGCCCTCGGTGATGGTGAAGCCTAGAAGGAGAAAGAGACACAGCCCTGTCAGGCAAACTCGCTGACCGGAGCTGGCTCAAACTATCGGTCATTGCTCTAGCTGTGATTCTTCTTGCTGAATAATACGCTGTGATTGAGGCTAAACATTATGTTGTGTGTGCGTGAGTGAGTGAGAGAAAGAGAAACAGAAAGAGAGAGAGAGAGAGAGAGATTGAGAGTGTGTGTGTGTTTGTGTGTGCATATGTGTATATACCTTGCGTGAGAGCTTGCTGGTCATAGGTTGGCTGAGGAAGCGTTTGAGTCTCAAACTGGCTGATGTTTTGTGGCAGAGCATGTTGATTGGTCACATACGAATCTAGTAAAGTGACACAGCAAGGGGGAAGGGGACGCAGCAGGTTAGACTAGTACAGCCCCACATTGGGATCAATGCAGAGTAACATGGTATGTAGGCTTTGGGTCCTTACACTTTCTACCTCATGGTCAAGTAGAGGAGAGGAAGAGGGAGAAGGAGAAGGAGAAGGAGAAGGAGAAGGAGAGGGAGAGGGAGAGGGAGAGGGAGAGGGAGAGGGAGAGGGAGAGGGAGAGGAGGAGAAGGAGAGGAGAGGAGAGGAAGAAGAGGGTAGAGGCAGAGAAGGAGAGGAGAGGAGAGGAGCGGAGTGGAGCAGAGGAGAGGAGGAGGGAGAAGTTGAGGAGAGGGAGAGGAAGAGGATATAGTCACTATAGCTAATATGTGAAAAAATTGAATATGCAATACTCATCTAAACAAATCATAAGCAATTATCATAAAGGGACCACTGGAACCTTTGAGGGAATGCAACAAACACAGTTAGGAAGGAATGAAAGACGTTACGACCACAGATCATTACTATGGTCCAGAAATGTCACCGGTTCACCACTACCTTAGACGTGATATTATCACTACTCATATAATAATGGCATATGTGGGAAAATGATAATTCTCCTTTGGGATGATCCACCTGGAGTAAAGAGTCACGACTTGCTGACTATGCATTATGTATAACCATTTAACCCATACTAAACAATTAGAGATTTTGAGGGGGGAATTTTATAGAAACTATGTAATATAATAATAGCTGAACAACTGCCAACTGAAAGAGCTGCCTGAGTCACCGACATCTGTCACTCTGGTCACACTGTCATTAAATCATTACCTTCTAATTATTTCTGTTTCTGTTGTGTAAAATCCTCTGTGTATTCCTTCACCCCTAGCTAAAATATTCACAGGGTCACAAATGTTGAACTGCCTCTGAATGGATACATACTGATGGAGCTGGGGGGGGGGTTTGGGGTGTTTAGGCAGAGGAAATGATATTTGAATTGTAAAGAATAAAGAAAAAAGCAGACAAAAAGCAGATGCTAAGAATGCTGAGAAGGGATGGCGGAGGGAATTATACATGCATTCAGTCCAACTAAAAAAGAAAAGGGATGTGGATGTGAACGGCACAGTGGTTTGTCCAGCCATTCCTTCGGGGTGCTCAAAGGGACACAGAGCAGCATTGATTTAACACAGCCCTTGACATTGGCGCTAGGAGGAGTAAAATCAACACGAGCTATAGCAACAGAGGACATGGGCCATCAGGGACCGGGTACTGCATACTTTTCATGCAAATGAAGTTGATGCAATTAACCTTCAACATTCAAAACTCCATAGGCCGTAACCACATAAGCCTTCACCACAAGCTTATGATTAATGAGGTGGAATAATGGTGCTAGAAATAAACCTTAGCTTACTAGCGCACACACACACACACACACACACACACACACACACACACACACACACACACACACACACACACACACACACACACACACACACACACACACACACACACACACACACACACACACACACACACACACACACACACTCACAGACTGACCGAAGGAAAGGTGAATCGTGATCATGAGAATGTCTAGAGAAAAGGATTTTGATGGGTTTATCCTGTGGTGATAATGGTGTGAAGAGAAGTGCCCAGAAGAAGTGCCCAGAAGAGGAGTATTTCTGGGAAGAGGGAGGTTGGAGAACGATCTAAAGTGGACAAGCTTAAGGTTTCTGTCTCAGAAAATGGAGTCACAGCCAGATTAAAGGGTCGGGTCAACGGCCTTACCCTCTGTCTGTATCAGTGGCTGCTCGCTTAGCTCCGCCTCCAGAGTCACCTGTTGACCGCCGCCCACCACCTGCGCCTGGCCTAGTCCCAGCATGCCTTGCTGCTCGGCGCCCCCGGAGGCCGCCTGTGCTTCTAGGCCATCGTCCTCGATCTCCACCTGGATCTCATGGGACACGGTGGTCCCCCCCAGGGAGTCTTCAGGGGGCTGGGGCTGCAGCTGCTGGGCCAGCTCGTACCTGGGTGTGTTTTTGTTGATATTTTCACCATTTAGCTGGATTTATAGTTCTACGTAAAGCTTGTTTGCAATAGATCGTTGTAGTGACTTCGCAGAGCTCTCTGCATTTAGTCCTCCACATCACGCTACCGTGAACACAAGAAGGCAGTAAAGCGACTCTGACCCCAAATGCACACGGACCGATGAGCAAACCTGGAGAGCAAAGGGCGAGACCGAGCCTGCTCCGGTGGAATGATGTCGAAAAAGTTACAGATCATTGTGAAAAAGCAGTTGGTGTATCGCAACTAGCTGAAAATATTGTTTAACTTAAAAGAAATGTCTCGTGCTTGGTTGCCCCCTTTGTCCGTTCACTGCTCGACCAATCAGTGATAAGTTGGCACGAACCTCCTTATAGACAGGCAACTCATTGCTAACCCCTAACCCCTGGGAGGACTGCAAGTCTTTGCGTATGCCGTGAACAGGTCTCTGAGTAGCGACATGAAGCAGAAGTGTTATTTGGCCTTAAGGCGACACTTCAGCATCATGGTGTAGTCGATATGAATTGACTGCAGAGCTCCGGATAAGGGAGTAATCATAGCATCATTATCTACACATAGAGAAGCAATTTAATCGACTCAAGTCAGTTTGCGTTAAACACATTGTTTACAGCTTACGCAAATCAATCTGTGCTTATTGTACGTCCACTTATCTAATATAGATTTCCCTATTCTTTCATAGAGATAATTGGTCATGTTTGACCTCTCTCCTCCTCACCAGGTTATTTCTTTGAAGGATGGGCATCACTTAAGTAACTACATGCGTTTATTTCTCGATGAGACGGGAATGCAAGCGATTAACTTCATCATGTTTTCCAGGAGACAGTCAAGGTCACTAGGCATTTTATGTGCAGGGCTACGTCTCCAACATTAACATCCCCTTCTTACGACAACAAAGATCAATCTAACACAACGCCATTTGCGAGTGTGCACGTGGCCAGGTGTGCAAGCCCAACCCCCCTACACACACATACACACACACACACACACCTGTGCGTCTTCATGTGCTTCCTGCAGTTGGGCGAAGACTTAAAGGTCTTCTGGCAGTAGGGGCACATGTAGGGCCGCAGGTCGCTGTGCGTGGTCATGTGACGCCGCAGGCTGCCGCTGGTGGTGAAGGTGGTGTCGCAGATCAGACACTTGTAGGCCTTCAGGCCCGAGTGGGTGCGGATGTGGGCCTTGAGCACACCGGACGAGGCAAAGCCGCGGCTGCACTGGATGCACTTGTAGGGCCGTTCGCCCGTGTGGGACCTGGGGGGAGGAGGCGGGGGGGGGGGGGGCACGTGAACGACACATACGCACGCATGCGTACGAACATGCACACACACACACACACACACACACACACACACATCCCAACACATAGATATATGCGCACACACATACAAAACACACACCCCAACAGTCTCAAAAACACACACACCCAAAACACACGTGTTCGCGAACACACGCACAGACACACACACACACAGAGTTGTACGGATGAATATGTGGTAATAAGCACAGCTATTCAATAATTTATCAAGAGAGAAATAATAGTTTCAAAAGAATGGGAAAATGATCAATCGAAATGCAGACACTATGAAACATCTAAATGTCTTGGTGGTAAAGAAGTAAAACAAAACATTCAAATAGCAGATTGCAGGGATGATTCAGCATTATTAGGTCTTAAGAATGTCTTGCAGCATTGCTATCCTTTGCTTCACGTGTTACAACTCAGATCAACCACCTATGAGAACGCTCATAACATTTAACAACTATCGGAAGTGATGCACGTGAATTATGAATGGGGCATTCATACTTCATGTGTTCCTCCTGAGTTGAGTCCCAATATGTATGCTTTATGCTGTTCATATTGTTGATCTGTAGTTTCACTAGTTCATGCTGCTGTGGATCAGATGGTTAGCATGCAAGCCAGTCATTTCAGCGTTTCTTCAGACGCTTCTATAGAGATGACAATTTATCTCTGCCCTGGTTTAAATTATGATAATGTTGGCAGAGAGAGAGAGAGAGAGAGAGAGAGAGAGAGAGAGAGAGAGAGAGAGAGAGAGAGAGAGAGAGAGAGAAATTATAATAAAATAGGGTTACAGAACGGCCCTTTTCTCCATCAATGGAAAGGTCACGGTACTATTCGGGCTCGACAGGAAAGAAAAACGGCAGCTTTAGCGATTTCTTTCTTCTTCTTAAGGTTAATGTTCTGCCGTAGCCAAGGTCGCCATCCAGAGTCACCCACAATGACTTCAAAACGTTTAACCTTAGCATCGCTGGTAAGCTCCTTGGACTATTAAAGTCTGTTCTGTGTGGTCTCTTGAAGTCAAGTCATGAATGTGTGCGTGAGATGGAGATTGCATTTCCATGAAATGGAAGCTTCATGGAAATGAGTACTACGAGCTCAATACTAGAGCTGACGTAGTAAGACTACATTAGCTCGTAGTTAGTCATATTATTAAAATACATAAAAAGAATAAAAAGCATTTTAATCAGTGCATTTTGTTATTTTACATCCGAATCTAATGAATATTACTTTCCGTAAAGCTCAAATCAACGTTTAAATGCGGTTTCTGCAGCCTCTGCATCACACATAATTAGCTAGCTTGATTGTTATTAGTTTACAATCAAGTATTCGCCAGAGAGAGGTACATCTCTCCGGCCAAAAATGCTGCGGTCTATTCACCAAAAAAGCCTTCCAGTGTGTTACCCTCCCCATCTCCTTCCGCCCCCCATTCCAAATCATCCCTCAGAAAACCATTCCATTATCACCTCTTTTGTCCCGCTGCCTTCATCTCTTCTCTGTGTACTGACAGTGTTGAATATGGAGAGAGAGAGTGAATATAGAGAGAGAGAGTGAATATAGAGAGAGAGAGTGAATATAGAGAGAGAGAGTGAATATAGAGAGAGAGTGAATATGGAGAGAGAGAGAGAGAGAGAGAGAGAGAGAGAGAGAGAGAGAGAGAGAGAGAGAGAGAGAGAGAGAGAGAGAGAGAGAGAGAGAGAGACAGAGAGACAGAGAGAGAGAGAGACAGAGAGACAGAGAGACAGAGAGACAGAGAGAGATGGATGACGATGTCAGATATATGGGACGCTGCGATTCTGGAAAGCCTAGATTTACACCCAGCACTTCAAGAACACCCTTCAAGACGACGGCCCTTGTGTCAAGCCAATGCGACAATTACAGTCTTTAATCCACACTGTTTACTGTACTGTTTACTATGGGACGATGAGGTAGCCTCCTGAGACCCTCTCAGTCTCATGAGTTCACATGTGCCTACGGAAAATTTAGCAACCCAAACAGTTTTTATTCAACATAGACTGAAGATAAACAGAAATCTGCACAGAAGGCTTTTCTCAGAGGAGAATATGTTTTTGCTTTACTTCCAAAAAGATTTGGCAAGAGCGAAGAGAGCACAAGAGTCCCTCTGATAGGCTGAAGTGAACAAGGTAAGGCCGCGGCAATATTTAAAAAAACAATTGCTGCCCAGCCAAGACCAGAGGCAAATATCAGGATGATCTCACAGGGCTAGTGATGAGGGAGTTACAACAAAATGCTAGAGAAATGGCAATTTTGAACACACTGCACCTGACGTGCTGTTTGAGGTGGCTGGACTTCTTGTAGGCCTTGTTGCAGAACTGACACTTGTAGGGCCGGTCGATGCCCACCATCTCCAGGTACTGCTGCAGGCCGAGGCGAGCGCTCTGAGAATGGGCCAGCCCTGCACAGAGCAAAACAAAAAAGGAAAAGAGGAAAGAGGAAATTAGAAAGCACTAAACCAAAAATAAGGACATTTCAACGTATGATTGATTTCTTCTCACCATTACCACTATTATTGTGAATATTGTTATTATCATCATTATTGCTATTATTGTCTTTAATATGACTACTATCTCTATAATCATGATTATTATTGTTTTTATTATATTTCTCCTTATATAGGGGTAGGGTAGTATAGTGGCTAGGGTGTTCATCCACAAACCGAAAGGTTCTGGATTCGATCCCCAATATCCACCTGTTCCCTAACAACATGTACCCAAATTTACTCAAGTGGACAGAAGTGTCATGGCATGTACCCAAATTTACTCAAGTGGACAGAAGTGTCATGGCATGTACCCAAATTTACTCAAAGTGGACAGAAGTGTCTTGACATGTACCCAAATCTACTTTAAGTGGACAGAAGTGTCATGACATGTTCCCAAATTCACTCAAAGTGGACAGAAGTGTCTTGACATGTACCCAAATTGACATTAGGTGGACAGAAGTGTCTTGACATGTACCCAAATCTACTTTAAGTGGACAGAAGTGTCTTGACATCCACCCAAATTGACTCACCCAGGTCTGTGATGAGAATGGGTTCTTGCAGGGGGATATCCGACAGGGGGAGGCTGTTCTTGGACACCTTGGCTTTGTTGGCTTTGCGGGGGAATTTGTGTTTCTTCTGCTGCAGGCTCTTGAAGTGTGAGGCGATGTGTGTTTTCCGATGGCCCGATGTTCGGAAGAACTTGTCGCAGTGAGGACACTTGAACGGGCGCACGCCTTGAGAAGAATACAACAATAATCACATCATATCAATAACCAAATGCTGCTTTGTTTCTTGGAACAAGACAATGGGACGCGAGAACGGGAGCACGCCCGGAGGGAATACAACCACAATCACATTATATATATAAAACCAAATGCTGCTTTGTTTCTTGGAACAAGACAATTGCAATTGGGACATAATAGCAATAATGCTTTTAAAGGTGTAATATTAGGGATGTGCGATATTATAAGCTAGAAACTGTGCAATATTTTGCCTTGGGAGCCGGGTCTAAAATGTACACTTGCCACCAGCCAATGGATGATAGATTGCATTATTTGGCAGGTACAAAAAAAAGGTACATTTTGTCACTCTGGCATATAAAAGGTCTGAATTCAAAAGGTTAATTATGGACCATGTGTGGGAGGCAGTGTGAGAAGCTGCCCTGGATCTTTAATATTTTAGTTTTTCACACGTTGTATACTGTTGTGCTGTTCTGGTGGTGTGATGTATTGGTCCACGATAGGTTGTTGCCTGATGTATTTTAATGGCAGCATGAGCCAAAATTAATTTCCCCATGGGTCACTAAATGTAATTGAGTTGATTGGAGAGATGAGGGGTGAGAGATGTGTCTGCATGAATTAATCAAACATTCAGCTAAATCCATATTGCAGTGATGTCCTCATTGGTGCATTTGATCCTTTAAATGATGTATGTTGTGTTTATTTTGTCTCGGAAGAGCCAATGGAAAGAAGTTATGGAAAGCAAACATTTGAACTAATTCTATGCTACCATATGACACACTAAGCGAAACCCCCATGAAAAGCCGCCATATGGAGTACATTTTTTATTTTGACAGATGATAGTGGTGGTGGTTATGGATAGTGGTGGTGGTAATGGATCGGTAATTGTAGTGGGGTGTTATGGCTTCTTTGCTTCCTATAAATTCCTCCATAATTTCACAGGAAATCAGACTCAAACATTTCAAACACTGGGGAATAATTACATCTCCCAGGTTTTGCATCAGTTATGTGTCTGGCATCAAACACTGCCTGCAGGTTAATACTGATAAGCTAAAAATAAATAAAACATGGGGTTTGTTCTTTACTGTGCGGAGTGCTCTTAGCATTTGCTTTGTTTGGCGATAATAAGATGATGCTCTAGGTAATGATGCACACAACAAATTACCCACCTCGAGAAAAAGAAAATAACAAAACAAAACAATACGGTACTTGAAGAAACAATTTCGTTTCTTCAAGTAGCCCTCACAACCCCACAGGCGTTTGTGCTGGAGGTGTGAGGCATCCAAGCCAAAGAAAACGAACGACAACAAATAAAAGGTAATCTCATGTAAAGCAACCGCAAAATCGGGTCAGGAAAGGGAGTCATTATCGCCGCGCATCCAATTAAAAAAACGACTTGCGCAATTAAAAACATCTTGCAAATAAATTACCCTGCCCCATTATTTTAAATCAGAGGCTTGACATATTTGGCAAATAATTACAGCAGAAATATATACATTTGAGGCCATTGGTCTTGAGAACAAAATACACTGTAATCAAACATATGGATGCAAATGAGAGGCACTGGCTGATGGCCATTGTACCCGTGAATGGCCGTGTTTTCCTGCCTGCAAATGAGGGCGACAACAAGTCAACCGCACCCGTTTGATTGTATTTATGGAGGTGGTTGGGGAGGCTGTAAATAACATGGACCCACTAGCCGTTAGTGTCTCTTTATACAATGTGGTTCATGCTGCCATGTAGTAACCATTGGCAACAAAGGTTCAGGAAATGGAAGACACTTTTGAGCACATCTGGTCGTCGGTAGTCAAAGAGCAGAGGTTTATTTCTCGACAATCTGTTCTGCAATAAAGTCGTTGTTAAAGACAAAAATGATGGATTGAGTTGAGTTGGATTATATTAGGGCCCCAAATATATAATAATATAACAAAACAGAATGTACTTTTATTTTCTCCCACTCTTCAGTGCGCGTCATCCATGCTGCCATCCACTCAGCCCATCCAAGCCTCCCCACCCCACCCAGCCATGGCTCACCTGTGTGCAGGCGCATGTGCACCTTCATGCTGCCCGAGGTGGAGAAGCACTTGAAACAGTACGGGCACTCAAAGGCCTTGATGCCCGTGTGGGTCTTCATGTGCGCCGTGAGGGTGCTCTTGACGGCGAACGCCCGGAAGCACTGCTTGCACTTGAAGGGCTTCTCGTGGGTGTGGATGCGAATGTGGCGCACCAGGTCGCTGGGCTTTTTGAACTCCTTAGAGCAGTAGGGGCAGCCGTGCCAGCGTACGCCGTTCTCCTCCCGGATGGAGCCTGGCGGGAGGAGCAGGAGGGTGGAGGAGATGGAGGAGGAGAAGGAGGAGGTGGGTTGTAAAACGTGGCTGCCATGTCTCGTAACGAATCAAGATGGATTCAGTTGAGTCAAAATATACAATAATGAAGGGCAGCAACTAACGATGGTTTTCATAGCCGATTAATCTAACGATTGCCCCCCCCAAATCAATTGATTAATAATTTAGTATATAAAATATCCTTAAATAATAGCAAATGACATCACAAGTTACAAGAGTCCAAAATGATGTCTTAAATGTGCTTGCTTTATTTGACAAGCAGCCAGAAAGAAATTTACCGTTCCTTTTATCATGATCCATGAACTAAATATTTGAATATTGAATATTTCATTTTTTTTATTATTATTTGTACTTGACTAAAAGGATGAATAAATTATCAAAATCAGATTTGATCAATTTTCTGCCGCTCAATTAATAGACTAATCATCCCTACAATGAAGATAGTAAAGATATAGAAGACACGTTTAGCTATGCACCTCGCACTTAAACATATCGTTGTGCAGTCAAATGATGTCTGGATTGAAAAATGAGGGTGAAGAATAAGAATAAAACTCAGACTAAAGCACTGGCGAGCCATATCCTACCTGGCATTTGTATTGGCTTTCTGAATATGCTCCTTTTCTTCTCTTTGGCAGACTTCTCCTGGCCAAGTGTCTTCTTGTTATCTGTGGTGGCGCCCTCTGTTGGCTGGCCTTGGGACTGCGCTGGGGCTCCACTGCCCTGGGTCTGGACCACGCTGAGGCCGCTGTTCTCCAGAGCTTGCTGTGGACCACATGATTCGTACTTCAAATATGGCCCAAAAAGCACATTAAGTATTTGACTAAATTCCTCATCTGTTAATAATTGCTTTCACGTGTGCATGTGTCGTTGCCGTCGCAATGCATCTGCAATTTTTATTTAAAGATGATGAACAGTGAAATCATGGGTGTGTTAATAATGACGGTTCTATCTGCTTTCAGCGCTATAATCAACTGCAATTGAAGACCTATTTAGGAAAACATTTTTTTAAAAGTGTTGAAAGGGGAAAAAAGCATGATCCCTTGAAAGAATGGTGCATTGTAACCTGTGTTTTCACAGTGCTAAAACCAGCAATATCTTAATTTCTCAAAGTGACACAAATATATCCAGGTTTCATTTTTTGGTTATTGAAATGCTGTCTTTCAAAAAGACATTATTTATACATGCATTATAGAGTAGTGAATTCACCCCAAAGCCTCTCTCAGACTCTAAGAAGTACTGCCTATAGTGTCCCAGGGGCAGAGGCGCCATTCACTGCCGCAGCCATCTAGAGACCTTCCTATGGAACTCTCATTACCATATCGTCCTTTTATCTCCAGATGGATTCCACATCCACCACTTTTAACAGAGATTGAGCCACGGTGACACCAAAGGAGAGGGGGAGGAGGGCAAAAACATACCCAAATAAAATACTACTTTTCCCTAAACTCGATTTCAGCACACTGTTGATGAGGTTGAAGAGAACACTGGAAGATATATTTAAGCTTCTGATCTCAAACACTTCCACTCACTTTTGTGAGCTAAGCTGACAGCCACTGTGAGGGATGTGCAAATTTCAGGTGTGTTTGAGAGAGAAAGCATGTGTGTGAGTGTGTGTGTATGTGTTTGAGAGAGAGTGTGTGCGTGTGATTGTGTATGTGTGTATATGTGTGTGCAAGCATGTGTGTGTGCATGGGTGCGTGCGTTTATGTGTGTGCGCATGTGTGGGTGTGTACGTGTGCTCCTGCATATGTGTATATGTGCATCCGTGTGCATGTTGTATGTGATTATGTGTGTGCGTGCGTGTGCGGATGTGTATACGGGTGTGTGCATGCGTGCGTCACCTGCAAGATGTCCTGGTTGAGGGCGGTCTCCAGGGTCTCCATGGAAGGCTCCGGGGCGGGCTGGGGTGGGGCCGGCTCGTTGGTGACTTGCTCCGACAGCTCCAACAGTTGCTGGATGACGTCGGTCACTCCCTCCTGGCCGACCTCTGACCCCGATGCCGCTGCCTGGCCCGCCGCCTCTGCTTCCTGTTGGAGGAAACAAGGTGGTGAGGGGACAGAGAGATGAGCTCCACCCACGCAACTGCAGAGGTGGAGTTTGCAGGAGATGACGTGCACCCTTCTCAGTGTTGAAAATACTTTGTCTGCCGTTAATGCTCGAGGGGGATTAATTATAAGACTTGCCCCATTCCTTTTGTTTAAAGTTATTTGGTCGGGGGGTGGGGGTTAGCAGTGTTACTTCAAGAATGCAACACTTTCTGATTGAAGGTTGAAGGCTTGAAGTAATATTTTGTATTTATGAGAGTATTTGCATTACAATATGGCAGCAGGCCAAGCATCATTGACTATTTTCCAAGAGAATAGAGAGAAAGAGTTGAGTACGTTGCTGAATCATGAATTTGAACAAATTTGAACAAAACAAACTCTTAATTGCTTAAAACACCAAACATGCCAAATAGGCATCCAGATAATCATTCAAATGTTCACGGGTGAGGGTGCAATTTAGCAAGCCGATACATTTTTCAGTGTTTCCAATGGTTCATGTTTTCATGAACGTGAAAGGCGTGCCATTTTTGTTTCCACACTGGCACAATGTTTTAAACCGGCACAATATTTTCAAGCTGACTTGCACTTTGAATGTCTTAAAGTGGCAATATTTTCATGTAAATAAATGTCTGTTAAGTCACTACCTCTCGCCGAATGAGGTGACACAATGGTGATCGAGACTATGGCCCACTGATGAAACCCCTTGCATTTGCAATATGGGAGAAATGACCACTTATCGCCAAAGGTGTCGCCAAAGAAAGAGAAACCGAAATCTTCGAGATTACCACTTTTACATTATAAGAACAACATAAAACAATGGGCTTTTCAAAGTGACAAGGTTTGCGTCTAAAATGCCGTCAATGTAAGATGTACTGAAGAACTGCCAGTAATGACACATATTTTATTTTTATCTAATTGACATAATGTGAGCTACTTAAAAATGCATTTGTTATATTATGTTTATCATTGACAAAAGCGGCTGAACTTCCAATTAATCCACCGTGTTCATTGGAGTCAGACTGCCAGGTTAATTGGCCTGGGGCCAGAAAGACACTACTGAGAAGCTACTGAAAAACATTCATTATGGTGGCTTCTCATGGAAACATGGGTTTGTTTTGTATGCAGGGGATTGTCTTAACATTATTTTCCTTTAGATAAAGAGAGAGAAGAAGAGAAAGAACTGTCTGCAATTCTATGAAATTGGAGCAGGTGATGGACTGTCACGATGTCAAAAAGAATACAAATAAACCACACAAAATCATGGCCCAATATGAAAGACAAGCAAATATTTAGTTCTGGTGAAGGGATATAAAACTTGTGTTTTGCTGTCTATCTTCAAGGAAGGATAAATCATATTTGTGTGGCTGCCATAAAAAAAAAAAAAATCTAAAATCTCAATCTAGGTTTGTGTTTTGTGCTATGATACTCTGTACTCATTCTGTGTTCTCACCGACGTGCTACAAGACTCTTCGATCATGGAGATGTGCATTTTGCTGATGTGGGCGTTCAGGCTGCCGAGCTTCTTGAACACACAGCTGCAGTCCATGCACGGGAACAGTGGCACGCCTTTGGTCTGAGAGAGAGCACAGGAAAACACATAAATGATTACTACTATCCTCAGGCCGAACCCCAGCGGCCCTTGCATATTCACAAGAAGCGGCTCTTCCATCTCAGAGAGATTTGGAAAGAAACCAGAGCGTCATGTTTGACTTGACCCTTTCTTTGCATCAAGATGCGAGGAACAAATAACGTCGGCTTTCCGCTCTCACATCCTCCGCGCTGTTTGGTCATGGATCACTTCACAAATAACATCTGACCATAGTTTATTCATAAAGCCAGTTGTTACTAGGGGCTGTGTCCTCTCAGGGAAAGGCCATTGACAAACACTTGTGCAAATAAGATGCATTATTCAAACGGCCCTGCTGTTTGGATTTCCACTGCTAATTTAATCAACCGGCCACCCATCATCATTGGCACTTTGCTTGGTATGACAAAATCCCCAGTATTTGACACACTTTTACAAATAAATGTTGTCAAATAGAAGGTGTGTGTGTGTGGTGTGTAAAGACGGCAGTTTGTAAACAGCTTGTCATTTTTGGAGAGGAAAACTGACAACTGAATTGGATATCCATTCATTTGCATATATCTGGCATGTTTGATCCAGGTGGGACCAAAAGACAATGGATGAGGCCCAGTGGTCATTTAACACGTGCCTTCCAATGTAGAGTTAAGTGATTCTCTCTCTCTCTCTCTCTCTCTCTCTCTCTCTCTCTCTCTCTCTCTCTCTCTCTCTCTCTCTCTCTCTCTCTCTCTCTCTCTCTCTCTCTCTCTCTCTCTCTCTCTCTCCCTCTCTCTCTCTCCCTCTCTCTCTCTCCCTCTCTCTCTCTCTCTCTCTCTCTCTCTCTCTCTCTCTCTCTCTCTCTCCCTCTCTCCCTCTCTCTCTCTCTCTCTCCCCCTCTCTCTCTCTCTCTCTCTCTCTCCCTCTCTCTCTCTCTCCCTCTCTCTCTCTCTCTCCCTCCCTCCCTCCCTCCCTCTCCTCTCCCTCTCTCCCTCCCTCTCCCTCTCCCTCTCCCTCTCAGATCTTGCTTATTCTACATGCATTTTACTAACATCTCCAGAATATGTCCACTCCAGAATTTGTAGATGTAGTAGTTTTAATATGGGAGCCAGTAAGAACTCCAGCGAATTGCGAAATGGCTCAAAGACCACATTCTATAGACCGGACTTGACAGCCCGTTCCATCTGTTATTTATCAATCAAAAGGCTGCAGTGGGTTTAATACATTATATTAATGATGCCTCAAACAAAGAGACGACCACCAGGAGCTTTTTAACACTGTGAGAGGGTGTGTGTGTGTGTGTGTATTTGTGTAGTTGTTTAAGTCGTTTGTCTTTAATTGTCTTCTGTGTATAGACAGCGTGTTGTGAGGACCCCTAGGGTCCTTGTGCTGGAGGTACAAAGATGAATCAAAGAAGCCCTTCAGGCTCCTTCTCCTGTTAGGGGCGTTACAAAAGACATGGGACTGTAAAAGTGGGCCACATAATACCATTTTCTTTGTCTGTTAAGATGCTGAAGAGAAAAAATGTAAACCTTGCAATACCGAAACACGTCGCTTTTGACTGATTCCAAGAAGCTCAGAGTGAGTCAAACAAAGGAGATGAGGGAGGCATGGTCTATTGTACAAGAATGAGGAACATTTTCTTAAACAACATTGAATGGTGCATTCAAGCTGCTGTAGGTACGATTTGACAGTTGTAAAGGGAGAGAGCAGAAAAGAGTGGAAGAGAGAACAATTTTGAAACTAAACAACCCAAAAAATGTCTCCTCACTATGTGTGGAGTGTTGCATTTCACGCACCTGTGATTGACAGGCAAGATAGAAAATCCAAATAAATCACGGAAGAGATGCTCTGATGCTCTGCTTGAAACAGATATTCTCAAAGAGCATTTCACTAACTAATTGCTGACGGATGGCCATTTCTAACAAATTACAATCAAATAACTCTTAAATCTTTCCTACAGCACCTTTAAGAAGCAAGCTACTTAGCATTTTGTTGTTCTTTCTTAATATGGCAAGTATTATATACTGCATATCCATATAACATAATTCACATAAACATTATGCAGGTGTCTTATTTTTTTAGACACCTGCACAATGTTTTAATTTGTGGAATTAAAAAAATGGGTCCTATGAATCATAACTCAAACTGAGTATGTGTTTTAATCCACATAATAGTCAACCTTTGTGTAACACCCAATGGAAATGCAAACATGGAAATGACGCAATCAGCAAAACTGGATGGTTACAAAAGGACAAACAAGTGCTCGATAAAACATCAAGAACAATGCCACGTTTCACATGTCAAATTCCAATAAACAGTAGCAGCAGCACATGCAGCATCCTGACAAGTGGACGCAGGTTTTCCACATTAAAACAGCCATGCTGCAGTTCATTACAATAGGGTTTCTGCAGCTGGAGACTGACTTGACCCTTACGACAGCTGCTTCGGAGGAAAACATTCAGCAGTAAGACACCATCACCCTGCCACCGACCCACCCACCCACCCACCCTCTGTACCTCCGAGTGGACTCTCTGGACGTGGGAGTGCAGATTGCCCTTCTGGGAGAAGGATGCAGGGCAGAACATGCAGAGGTGAGGCTTTTCCCCGGTGTGTTTCACCATGTGGGTCTGCAGCACCACCTTCTGGTTGAAGGCCTTGCTGCAGTGGGGGCACTTGAAGGGTCTCTCCCCTTTGAGCGGGAGAAAGAGAAGGAGAAAGAGATGGAGAGAGAGATGACGAGAGAGAGAGAGAGAAAGTGGAAGGATGGCAAACAAAGAACAACAATAGAGCGTGTTATAGTGAGGATGTTGAATGTGTATATTTAATGCCTCAACGTTCCACTGAGTGCTTGTGCCTTCCGTTGTTCTTACTGTTTTACTACTAACATAACTTTTATATCAAAGTGTTATATTAATTATGTATGTTTTACACTGAGCTATGGTCAAGTGCTACTAGAAGGTGATGTATTGTACGTGTCTCTGTGAGGTTGTGTGATTGTGTGCATGGGTGACAAACCCAGTTTCCCCCTTGGGGATAAATTAAGTGAATAGTATCGTATTTAACTTCACATATCCATGCATTTCCTCTCAGATCTATGCTGTGTTCAGAAGAAAGCAAAAACAAAACAAGACAAAAACAGGAACAACAGGAACTAAACATATAGGTGTGATGTGATTCTGTGGAATTTGGGCAACAGCATGAAAACAAAAAGACAACCGGTCTGTCTTGTGTTTTACTCATAGAAAATAATGGATTTCACTCTGCTGCTGTGCCGTCTGGTGTGTGTGTGTGTGTGTGTGTGTGTGTGTGTGTGTGTGTGTGTGTGTGTGTGTGTGTGTGTGTGTGTGTGTGTGTGTGTGTGTGTGTGTGTGTGTGTGTGTGTGTGTGTGTGTGTGAGAGCTCGAGAGGAAGAGAGAGAGCCAGCAATATTGTGTGTTTATGTGTGTCTGCACATGTGTGCGTGTATTTGTTTGTTTTGTGCCTGAATGTCACAGATGTACGCCCCGAGCATCCCTTTGCCCTGTCACCCCAACAAACATCAGCTTAGGATTCAGAGCACAGAGCCGAACTCTCTATCCTCCATTAGTCCTACAGCCAGGAGACTAGACAAATTAACATGTGGAGGAGCTCAGGTATGAACTGGGTTGTATGATCTGAACTCTGGCATGACAGGGGCGTGACGCACGAGCAGTGAAATATCGTTGCTTGGCAGCCATCCATCAATGTTGTCTATGTTTTTTTTGTGGTTGTTTTTTCATCGTCAAGCAATGACAAGGGTGACATTTTAAAAAATATATACAAACGTTTGAAAAAATGAAAACGTTACGTACGTCAGCATTCTCTTACACTTCAAAGCAGACAAAAAAGACAACTCAGAACGTCAGGCACATTCTGGAGATCAGTTAGCATAATAAGTATGTGCATAAATAGATACTTCTAGGTATATTTATATGAAAGACAACAAAACTGTCTTGTAGCATTCATTTTCACTGCACTTTTGTTCAACCTTTGCAGAATTCATGACTTATTGATGTATTGTTCCACACGGTTACAATAAAGTGATTTGTATTGGTGACAAAACAAAAGAATACAGCATGTTTTTACAACAGCTGCTGTCTTGAACTGAACTTGTTTAAAAAAGGTCCTTCAGTGACGTTCATTGGAGTTATCAATTCAAGCAAGTCACTGGAGACCCCTGTTGGCCCGAAGTGAAACACAACATGAAGCTGCTCCACTTCTCAGCTATCAGGTGGATGGATGTAAGGAGGGATGGATGGATAGAACAATTGATGGATGGCTGGAGGGTAGGCGCAATTGATGGACGTGCAATGAATGGATGTATGGATGTATATGCGTCCAGTCAGCCAGAACTAACCAGTGTGTATTCTTATGTGGCGGACCAACTGGCTGGGCTTTTTGAAGGTCTTCCCGCAGTGGTGACAGCTGTTTGTGAAGCCACTCCGATCTATGTATTTCTTGTAGTTCCTGGTATTGGCGGTGAGTGTTCTGGGGAGTGAACACAAACCATCTTAAGAAAACATCTTACGCAAGTGTTCAAATCTCAGCACTTGTCTTGACAACTCAACAGCAGCACCTTAATCCGACAGCCACAACAATTTATAGTCTAAACTGCCGGAAATGACTGAGCTGTGCTTGGATGCGTGAGTGGAGCTTCACTTGATTAAACTCACATCGACCCAGCCTTTAGTGATTCAACTATATTGAGAATGTTTCTCACCTTGCACGTTATGTCAGCAAGGTTAGCTCTGTTAACGACCGAATGCAAATCAAAGACCCTAACGTTGCATTAATACTGGCCTGAACTTCATATCTTTCCCATTATATTGACATTCTAAAGCAATGCTACTGATCACTGGGGTGTTTTTGGCTGTGTGTTTTTAGCTGAATCCGTGACTCCTTAGGGAACCGCTTCCCTGGAGAATTACAATAAAACCTTGATTTTGTTGTCAAGTGACCGTAATCACGAAGTCCTTGCTGTCTCACCTCATCCTGACATGGCTTCTCATGTGCTCCTTGAGTTGGGCTGACGTCGGGAACTCCTTTCGGCACGCCTTGCAGGTGTACACCTTGACCCCGGACAGCTCCTTGCGGTGCTCCTCCAAGTGGGCCGAGAGCTGGCTCTGAAGGACGAACTCGTCGCCGCACTCGCCGCAAATCAGGTTCTGTAGGAGGATCAGCGGTTGATTGGATTGGGCCGGTGACTGGCGGCGGCAAAATGGTATAGATGATAGGAACTCGATGAATGCAAGTTGCGGTGGGTTTCCTCTCCATGATAGGAGGTCATCATTGGGAGCCTTTACAATCCAAACCAACAACATTAATCAAGATCAAATAACCCCAGCTTCTTTAAGAATTGGGTCCCATTTCATTTGGACGTGGTGAGACTGAGGTTCACGTTGCTCTTGAACAAATTGGGTTTTCTAAAGTGGGTTACGTTTTAATTCAATAGACTGGTTCCTCAATGGTTTAGCAGAACAGCTAATTTCTGACCTTTTTGGACATTGATTATGTTGGAAACATTTTGGACTCATGAACCTCTAGGTCAGGCGTTCTCATCATTTTCTGACCTGCAACCTTTTTCAGGTTTTACATTTCGCGACCCCATCACATACAGTATAATAATAATCATCGTCGTCATTATAATAATAATAATAATTGTTCTTATGCCATACACAGATCTTTTATTTTAAAAGTCACCCTGGGAAGGGGTCCCTTTGGGATCCCTGGGGACTCCGTTAACCCATTTGAGGTCATTTTCTAGACCCCTCCTGGTACTGTGGGCCCCGTCCTGGGACTGTCCCCCATCCAAGGTCCTCCTGGTGTCATTTCTCGGGGCCCCGGTCATTGGACTGTGGGCCCGGCCCTAGGTCACGACGGAGGACATTTCTGCAACCTCATCTGCATGCCCCCACACGGGGTCGTGACCCTAAGGTTGAGAAGCCCTGCTCTACACCATGCACCCTTTCTGACTAAAATATGTATTCAGTCATCCATTAAGCCGTGGACTCACCTCTTCCTTCTCATGCAGCATGATGTGGGCTTTGAGGCTCGCCACTCGGGAAAATTTCTTATGGCACACAGGACAGGTGGGGTCGGAGGTCGTGTGCGTGGACTTGTGGAGGGTGAGGTTGAACTCCACGTTGAACGACTGTGGGCACTGGTCGCATCGATGAGGCTGTAAGATCAAAAGCGAGGAAACGAGAGAGAATACAATACAATATCTATGAGACCTACGGGAGACGAGGATTCGCTCAGGTTCTATCCTGCTTTTGGAATCGGGAGGCACTGCAGTTATATCAACAGTGATTGTATGAGCATTTATGTGACTTTTAAAAAAGCTTGATGATTGAGGATTCAAGCAGAAATAAATACAACAAACTCAATTAAATTGCAATCGCAATAAAAGAGAATGGACTGGTCTCAAAATAACTATATGCTATGAATTCTGGAGTGAGCAATAACAAAAACAGTAAGGTATGCTTCAGTCAATTGCAATAAGAGGTTGTTAAAGAGATAATTTAAACAAGATAGCAGTAACACATAGAGAAGTTTTCACATCTAAGTAAACAGAGCAGTTAATGGACTGGATCATATCCATTCTTCCCAACACAGCATTTTGTGCTCGTAGCTCCAAGCTATTGCATGGAGCTATTATGCATATTATGATTATTATACACTACTAAAATAAAATATATGCTTTTAGATATCAGAGACAGGCTGCCAGTTTTGCAGCTTCCTGATAATGGGTCTTTATCTGTATTGAACACAAACAAAACATAGTAAACCCCCATATTGAATTAAAATAGATGTATTCATTACTACATTATGCATTATACTCTATACCCTATACTTCTAAATTAACAATTAAAGACACAAAGAGTAGCACAAGTAAAGTACATTTACAATAAGAACAGATAAAACCATGAATTACTATATGGAAAAGAATTGGTCTTTAAAAGTCTGTATTTTGTCAGACAGTATCTTTCATACAGTGTGACTGTCTCTCAGACAAACACACACACAAACACACACACACACACACACACACACACACTCACAACGATCACTCTACTTTCATTTTGAAACTCAAACGCTATTAAACTACCCACACACAAAGCTGACAGATGTGTGTGTACTAAGAGAATCTTAGAAACTTTCACATTTCAAATACTGTTCAAATGTCACACAGCTGCCTGTACTGCACTGATTATTCCCCCGATTCCAGTCCATCTTGGATGACCCCTCCAACCATACCCACTTAACCTTCACATCTGATCTTTTTTTCCAACAGTTTGAGCTGCTATTAGAGGCTCATTATGCATCGAAATTCACAGTGTCAATATCTCTGAAACACTTGCAATAACATAGTGGTGAGAGCTATTTGACGCAGCTTTCAGAGTAAATGGCTGCGGGATGCCAGGTGCGTACCATCAAACTCTTGCACATGTGCCAAACCCCGGAGAGCACCCAAGAGTTGTGTAATGTTACCCACCCACTTGGAGCACTACACCAGTACCTGCTCCCTCTAGGCATCCCACAAGCTACAACGCTTTGAATTTTGAATTTACACAAATGGAAGACCGACCAACAAACAGAGACATACCCACAATTTGAAGCTACAATATTTACTGTTTACAATAAATCAATATTGGGCCAATATGGATTTGACCTAATTGAGACATGAATGAAACATGGTCTGAATGCTCCAACTAGGATGATGTCATTTTGTATGAGGCAGTATATAGAAAAGGTTACTAACTTTTGTTCATGATCTGTTCAATTATGGATAACAGTAAATGAAGTCATCCAAAACACAACATTAGTATTTAGGATTCACCATTCAAAAGCCTGTAGAATAATGACTATTTATCCCCCCCAAAAAGGAAGCCAGGGGACTAACTTCAAACAGAGAACGTGTGTGTTGTATTTTATGATAGCATGTGAACATCATTTCCATGGTTACAAAGTGCTGGATTGACTTGCCTTGTCGTTGGCTTCGTGGTCGCGGAGATGCCTCTGTAGTTGGCTCTCTGTGGTGAACACCTGAGAGCACATGGTGCACGTCTTCTCCCGGATCTCTCCATCGTTGCAGTTCTCCGACCTGGATTCACTTGGGTTGTCTTCTGGTTTTCAGAGAGAAAAGCTTAGATGTCTAAAGTTGGTCCGAAGCTCTAGAACTTCTATTTAATCTTTATTTTCACCCATTATTATTAGCTATTAATACCGATTGATTCAACTTCAGATTGTGTTGAAAAAATAAGAATCCGATTGCCCCCTGTACCTTCACCTGGAAATGTTGATGCCGTTTCTTAAGCGAGTATTTGGTGATTTGATTATTGATTTGTTATTCTGTCATCTACTCGGTTTATTACTACATAACAAATTAAAACTTTATTTGATTATTTAATTTGTAGTTCACGTTTATAGTAGATTTAAAACATACACAATTACAACTAAGAACGCATTTTTGACCAGACTTGGCATCTTTATCTTTAACCCTACCGTCACTATCCTACACACACCCACAAGAGCCTTTCAGTGCGCGCTGCGTAGCAACGCAAATTGGAGAGTTGCTATAACTTTATTTGTACAATGACAATATAAGTGTGCAGTGACATGCACGACCCTTGCATGTATAGTGAGTTGACCCACGATTGTCATCTACGGAACCAGATCAAAAAAGTAGCTAGGGTCTGTCTGCACCGTTCCAACAACATCGCAGAAGACGCATATGGAGCCAGCAACTATACACCAGTTGTCATACACGCTTTTGCACGATTGAACAGACTTGTAAACAGTGACACAATGTAGGCGTTTATTTTGTACGCACAAATTTATATTTTAACGAGCGTCCGCTTGCACCTGATGCCACTGAACTTAACAACACGAACTAGCAACTGCACCTGCGGGGCAGCAAGCTAATTATCACAATGAGCATTCTCGTCTTAACGTGTGGTTGTTGTGCGCCAGGTGAGGACAACTGTTTGTTGGACAGCAGCGGCAATAGCCGCACAGTGCTGGGCTAGATGGGAGTCTCCCAACACCCTGACCGTCCAAACAAACAGTGCTAACGCTTTAGCGAGTTAGCATGTATGGCAGCAACACAGCAGTGTTAGCACCAACACAGCAGTGTTAGCACCAACGCGCTGACGTTGCGATTGTAATAAACACGAATGAATAAAGTCGTAACACAGGACTAAGCGGGAGACAGATCCGTCCTACACGGACACCAAATTGGACTGGAACCCAATAAGTAGAGCCACCGAGATGTTATAAATATCATTCCGCCTCAATCACTCCTTCACTGCACAAAGCAATGGCCACCCGCAATACTATATCCGGGGACTATATACACTCTATTCAAGTGGGAATATATTAGTCGCAGAACCGTAATCGCTCTTTCCTGGGTCCAATTTAGGTAGCTTAGAATCTGTACTTTTTATTTGTGCCATTTTGGTACTTGTTACCTGTTTCGTCGCTGGATTTAACTCTCAGTTTGCGAGGCCGGCCCCGCGGCATAGTTCCAGGATTCAAGGCGGGTGTACTGTGAACAATTTGGTGTTCAAAATGGTGACTCCTTCCTCTGGATGGAAGCCGCGTCGAACCCACTAGCTGAGCGCTGCAGCCGGGGAAGGGGGGACATCTAGCGTCTGCAGGGTTAATTGTGAAATTCACATACATTTAGATATTAAGAATCACAATAATGAAAATAAGAACAAGTCTATTTTTTATCTTGGGCGAATATATAGGCAATACATTCACTGTGTGGGTGTTTATTTACATTCTATGAATTCAAGAGTTTCTCAGAGAATGAATCCAAAAAATAAAAATACAATGAAAGCGATGATTTTAACGATGCACCGATGTTCAACAAAATCTACTTTAACATATAAATCCATACATGTATTGTAATGTGTGCATGTGTAGGGGCCATCGTCCCGTGGCATAGGATGGAGATGGATTCATGATGGATTCATGATATGTGACAGCAAACACAAATTACGTCACATAAAAGTTTAAATTAACATAAAAGTAATTCAATTAATGTAATATTAAAAAGGGAACGTTATAACCATTCAAAACACTCGCATCACCAATATATCATAATAATTTAAACTGATCAAATTACCAAATCGTTTATTCTCACCCAAATTAACATGCATGAAACCACACACCTACCATAATATCATTAATGTATGAAGTGGAAGAACCTTGTATAATTCTATAGACAAGGCCTATTACATATTATGCCAGCAGAGGGTAGCAAAGAGTTATAATTTACCTCTAAATGAAACCTCCACATATCAACAGGCTGTTTGGTATTAACCGGTCCCCTTCACCCTCACTCATTGTTAATTTTTCTTCAAAGGTGTTTAATTTAATCCACGCGGGCTCAGACTCAAAATGTTCATACCTGCTGCCTATTTAAAAGTAATTAAGGCATTGGAATATGTGCGCGCGCGCGCACACACACACACACACACACACACACACACACACACACACACACACACACACACACACACACACACACACACACACACATACACACACACACACAAAGTATACGAGGTAGGCCCACATTTAGCCACAGGAACTGATGGGAGGACAATAGCCCTGGGAGAGTCCTCTTCCTAACTCCTGCTGAACCATACCTCACCTTAATGTCTGTCCTTAGTCCCTGAACCAAGGTACTATATAGAAGACTTCCATATACTCACAATGACAGGAAGTTACTAGAATTAATGTTTTCAATTCAATGTGAAAAGCATCATGACATTGTGTGCGTGTGTGTGCGTGTGTGTCTGCGTGCATGTGTCTGTGTGTGTGTGTGTGTGTGTGTGTGTGTGTGTGTGTGTGTGGGGGGGGGGGGGGGGGGGGGGGGGGGGGGGGGGGGGGGGGGGGGGGGGGGGTGGGACCAGAGCCATCAAGTTTCATCCAAAAATAATTTAGACAAACTGCTTTTATAATTTTTTTACAAGGAAGAAAGAGTCATGGGAGTGTGATTAAATATAAACCATGTGCACGTCCATTGTTTAGCGTGTTTCCATTAACACAGCCATTTAAACGTAAACCTCACTGGTCATATCAGATGTAATGTTGGGAACAACTACAGTTGTAATGCAGGTATATGTATATGTGCCCTATATTGTTATTTGTTGTTATTTCTTTCTTTCTATATTTCGTTCCTTCTGTCTGTCTGTCTGTCTGTCTATCTATATATCTATCTAT
Source organism: Lota lota (assembly GCA_026745465.1). Classification (NCBI taxonomy): domain Eukaryota; kingdom Metazoa; phylum Chordata; class Actinopteri; order Gadiformes; family Lotidae; genus Lota; species Lota lota. Next base: position 335,574 of record JACYXH010000400.1, on the reverse strand, counting down.
TTATCTATCCATCTATCCATCTATCTTTCTTTCTTTCTTTCTTTTTTTCTTTCTTTCTATCTTTCTTTCTTCTATGCCTCTCGCCAAATTCAGTCTCTTGGCTTTTAGTGAATAAGCAGCCGGGCAGCCTACATGCACGTCCATTGTAAAGAACATCTGTTCCTGCCAGGCCAGCACCAGTTATTCTGTCTGTTCCCTCGTGGCCCCGGCCGCTGATCTCAGATCTGCAAAACAAAAGGCTGGACATCACTGACCTTGTGGAATTGTCCACGCCCCTGTTTGTACTCTCTCTCGCTCACCCTCTTTCTCTTTATATCTCCCCCCCTCTCTCTTTCTCTTGCTCTCTCTTTCTCTCTCTCTTTCACTGTTGCTCTCTCTTTCTATCTCTCTCTCTATCCCCCCCCCTCTCTCTCTCTCTTGCGCTCTATCTATCTGACTCTCTCGCACTGTTGCTTTTCCATTTTATCAGAGCAAAGAGTTAAGTGATCAATCATGCTAAATTGTCAAAGCAGAAGCCTGCCTCTCATAAGACATGCTAAGGGCATGGTCTTATAAACATAGTCACACAAAAAGCGGAGTGGTGGTGGTGAGGAAGGATTCAGAGAGACGGTGAGTTGTTGAGGACTATCTCCCCTTCTGCCATTTATTCTAACAAGCTTTGCCACCTCTGCTGACATCAATAATACTGGATGCATCCTTTGAGACATGAGTCAGACTCGGGAATGTGCTGTATGTTGGCAGCACCCTGTGTTCGAAGCATCCGTGCAAGTGAAAACACTGCAATGAAATATTTATGGTTGATTTGTTTCTAGTCAGACATCTGCATGTTGGGTTGTGATATCCCCAGATCATTCATGTATGTGTGCATAATACAGAATCGCCGCATTTATTATAAACGCCATGTTTGTTTGTTTTGCTTGTTTGGTCGATTGTTTGCTCACGTTTCTCCCCTGCTGCTCTGCTATTCTTCAGCCGGACCCGTTGTTGTCTGGAGCATCACCTCACGCAGAGCCCCACAAAGAACCACCCCTGACTCCCAGCTCAGACAAAGGGATACTTTCTGACACAATTTATTTCCAACCGTACATGAGACTGGCGCACGAAGCGTTGACAGGTGACAGGTGACCCAGAGGTAAGCAGGTGACCCCTGCGCTCACCTTGTTCCATAACGTTTCACATCCTGCCAGTGAATCCTCTCCCAGGTGAGGCCGCGTCTCCCCTTGCACTGTCAGCACGCACCATACGGATCCACAAACCCAATCACTCATAGCCATCACAGTGACATCCTCTGACAGCCATGCTCCCCCTATGCTCATCCCCAGGAGGGTCGTGGCAACCCAACAGAGGCCGTCTCTGGTCCTCTTCCTCACCCCACACCCATCCACTGCAAGGACTCTTCAGCATGCAAATATAAACTCTTCTTTTTTCATATATTTGGGAACATTAATAATATTTGAGTTACTGGGCACAACAAAGCCAGCATCCAGAACAATTATGTTATTTTTTTAAATATAGAATCTAAGTTAAATGAGTTTGAAAGTGGATGGGATCAGCATTATTATATATTATCATTACAGCTTATATTGTTCGACATGGAATGTCCCTGCATGAATCCAGCCCCTTTCCATCAGAAAATATAAGGAAATATAGACCTAACAGAACAGACTGCAGATTTACTCAATGGCTTAAAAAAAAAAAACACAATAGAAATCAAAGTCCTGCAAGGCCATCCCAACGCATTTGCTAGGACATTACCTTTAACACAAAACCAGCGTTGCTCTGATTCATATATAATGAAAAGAAAATCTGCTCTCTCGCAACTCATGCTCTGAAAGATGAAATAGCTGCGCAGGAGTGTTTTGTAATCAATAATGTATGGCTGTCCATCTTCGGCTAGCTAGTAGCCCCTCAAAACACACCAGAGGCATCAGACGCTGTTTTTCATTTCATGCTGAAGGTCAGCGGAGCAGTGGGCATGTCCCTGCAGTGCAGTGACTTAAGAGAACCGAGCAAACTAACTTGAAAACAAAAACAACACACTATTTTCCTTTTGTCTTTTGTCCACTCCCATCGCGCTCTATCACAGCGCTCGGTGTAGATCCTGCAGAGAAGGCACATTTTGATCTAAATACAGCATTTTAATGAGGTGCTTGAAATAAACATAGTTAATAATGAATGTACCCAAATTTCTAAAAATGTAAACGTTTTACCAAACGGTTATAGAGCAGGCATGATTATAGAGCAGGTGGTTTGTTTTAAGCGATGTTAATGTGACATATTAATTGTGCTTTTTATTACATGTGACCTATTCTTCCATGACTGTATTAGTATTATCGTAATATACTTATATACCATACTAGAAACGATACTAATATACTGTACTATACTAATAAACTAACTCTTGATAAATCAAAACATATATCAATTAAAACTCACTTTCTAAAACCAATCAGTCAATCAATATTTTCAATTATTTTATATTCATTCATCAGTTTTCTTTATTCATTGTCTTCTTTATTGTGCTCTGTGGCATCTGAGAGAAAACCTTGATGAAACAAAAAGAGGAGGTTGTTCAGGGCTGTTTTTATTGATTCCCCTCCAGCTTCAGCACATCTGGGTGGAATATTCTGACTACAGCACTGGCTCATCTGAAACACACACACTCACACAAACACACACACACACACACACACTCACACACACACACACACACTCACAAACACATACACACATGTACGTACACACATTCATACACACATACACATACACACACAAACACACACACACTCACACGCACATTCACAAACACATACACACACATACGTACACACATACGTACACACATACATACACAAACATGCACTCATTTACACACACAAACAGGTTTCCCCCACCTACAGCTCACATTCATGCTTACAATGCATACCCTTGTAGAACTGCCTGAATGCAAATGTGCAAATTCGCATAAGGGAAACTATTCCCCCTCCCCCCCCCCCCCCCCCCCCCCCCCCCCCCTCTCTCTCTCTCTCTCTCTCTCTCTCTCTCTCTCTCTCTCTCTCTCTCTCTCTCTCTCTCTCTCTCTCTCCCAGTCTATTAATGTATCTATCTCTCTGTGTCTTTCTCCATCTATTAATCCCTCTCTTTCTATCCCTCCTACACACAATCAAACATGCACAGACATGAAAAACACACACACACACACACACACACAAACAACTCCCTTCACAAACACACAGCTCACTATCACCGCTCTCTCTCTCTCTCTCTCTCTCTCTCTCTCTCTCTCTCTCTCTCTCACACACACACACACGGCCAACTTAAATTGGAGCTTTTTGCATGTAGTATTCACCCCGCACAGCATGTGCAGATGTACACACACACACCAAATGACACAACGCATACACTTTTTTTAGCCGAGCCAGATTGCTGGGCGAACGCTGGCGCTCCGCAGCGGATGACACACTGGGCTAATCAGCCCCCAACCCCATGAAGCCGTGGCCCTGTGACAGCATCGATCAATTAACCACCATTACTGGCTGCTCCTCGCCCAACAGCTGAGGAGACTTTCTCTCTCTCTCTCTCTCTCTCTCTCTCTCTCTCTCTCTCTCTCTCTCTCTCTCTCTCTCTCTCTCTCTCTCTCTCTCTCTCTCTCTCTCTCTCTCTACCCAAATCCATCTTCTCCTCTTCATCGACCCCCCCTCACCCCCCCCCCCCCCCCCCCCCCACCCCTCCTGCCCGAACCTAATTACAGGTAGAGATGCGCTCTGTAAGATGAAAAGCTGTGAGATGCTTTGATGGATGGCGGGCCTCTGCAAAACAGAGCAAACAGGTAATTAACATGACAATAGGGATGAGGCTGGGAAGGGGGTGGAAGGGGGAGGGGGGGGGGTGCGAATTGGATGGGTGGGCGGTTGGTTGGATGGGGGGCAGGGGTTGATCAGAAGAAAAATACTAAAGTGATATCAATAAAAAAAAGAGATAGAAATGGGGCTGGGATTGAACGGTGAACACAACTTTGATGTGTTGTGAAATCTTAATAGACATCTGTATACTGTGTTGAAGTCATTAGTAGTAAAAAAAAACGAACCGACAGAGAACCAACAGCTCGTGTGCACCCATGGAGAAACGGACGGACCGTTCGGCTAATGGAGGTGTTGGAACCTTTGTGCCGGGATAAATAATTTATCCTTTGACAAAGTATACCTCATTAATATTTAATTACAACATATTTATGGATGAATCGTGAAAGCTTGATGTGTGGCCCGATAGTTTAATTATCTAATGTGTGCGGTGATGGCACAATGTTTCTGTTAGTCTTATTCCTTGTTAAGGTCTGTCTGGCCTCTGGCAATGCTATCTCACGTTACCTTACATGGTGAACACATGTAGAATTTGACACATTTTTCATCGTAGCTTTGAAATACCCTAATAGGACTGGAAGGGTGAGCTGTAACAATTGCAGTCACACTCCTTCTGTAATCTATGGCTGTCATGAATACACATAATAAAACGTGTTTGGAAAGTAATGAATGAGAACATGGTGAGTGAGTTACATCTCGGTTCAGCCTCTGCAAACAATATTGTAGTACACTTTTGGTATGGCTTCTGTGTTAGCATAGCAACAATTGCCTGGCTGCAAGCCTGCTAGGTAACCCCTTTTCCAGAACATAAACACAAGAGTAAAACAACCAGTCGAGGGTAAACATGTCGAAGTAAGGTGATTACGCACATGGTGTAATCATGGTGTAAGTGTATGGTGACTTTGTGTTTTAAAGACAGATAGCCATCTTCACACCAGAACAGAAAGCATTAGATTGATCTACGCTTTCTCAGAGCATTTCGAATAGATTTACAGAGTAGTATATCATTAGGTTATTATTTAGTGTTATTCCACTGTATTAAATGTAACAAATGATTTGTAATAAAAATAAGCTACATGCTGCTTCCTTAACACTGTCTCTCTCTCTCACACACACACATGCAACCGCACACATACACACACACAAAAACACACACACACGCACACACACACACATACACACAAAATCAATCACAAACTGACTATTCATATTGACATGGACAGATGAAAGACTGGGGTAATTAACGCATACAACATATTTCTCCCACATATACCTTCTATTACTTATTTTATGACTTTAATTCAGAGTGTCCATGAGTGCGTTTAACCAAGCAGCACTTGAACAAAGATGAGAGGAAAGAGGAAAAGACAGAGCGGGAGGGAGAGAGGGGGGAGGGGGGAGGGGGAGGAACAATGTTGAAAATCACCCATCCCCCTCCCAGTGAAAGAGAACTGCAGCTGCACCATGATTTCCTCTTTCCCCCCCCCCCCCCCCCCCCCCCCCACCGACCTATTTAGGGTCTACGGGTTTGTTTGTTTTCATGTCAAAAAGTTGTAGTATTTTTTTTGTCTATACTGGTTTTAAAACCAAAGTATGAACTGTTTTGCAGTTAGCTATGCTATTCTCTACCAGACCAAGCTGATGATGCAATATGTGAACAGTGTGCTACATAAGGGCAACAGGTCTCACAGTTTATTTAAACTTTATGGTTGAACTCAATGGACTAAAGCTTGGGCTTTTGATTTTTCTTTAGAAGCCAAAACTTTATTTGCTTTAGTTATCGTTCAGACACACTGAACGCAATGCTTGTGCAATGAGGTCATCTGCTACCGTATCTCAAAGTCAGCTGGTTTGAACACGGCTTCTGTGTTTGAGCCATTGTCACTGGCAAGAGTGAGTTAGTGGGTGATTTTGTTTGTGTTGGAGTATGGGGGAGGGGTGCCATGTAGAAAGAGAGCATGGGTGAGGAAGGGGAACAATTGAAGTACCATTAAACTCTTATTTTTTTGGTGGTACAGTTCATTGACTAAAGTAAAGTGTTTGGCTAATTACAAGTCAGGGTGGGTGCTTGGGGCAGCACAAACAACAGCTGTCAGTGAATAAGTAGGAAAATCAAGCAAATGATGAGTCCATGAACATACACACACACACACACACACACACACACACACACACACACACACACACACACACACACACACAAATACCCACATTCACACAAACAAACACAGTCACACACACAAACACACACAAACGAACAAACACACACACAAACATATCTGTATGAATTGATCTTGATGTGTTGAATAGAACCTCTGTTGAAAATCTTGAATTAGCTAAATGTTTGCTTAAACCTCATTGCAGTGTGATGGGCAGCTTCTGAGCAGCAGTGTTACAGCTGTAGAAGGGCTCACAGTAAAGTGGAATACAGGGGTGTAGTACTGCAGACCCTACGGCCAGACAATAACGTGTTCACCAACTCCTTCAGGGCAAGGAGCAGCAGGAACGGCCAAACAAAAGAGAATCAATATCATATGGTGTGCATTGCCCAAAGTCTAGACCAATGTTGGCCTGGTGCAATGCTCATCGCATGCCTCTGAGTAGTTGTTCTCATGGCCAGGGTCAATGTCAGACACAATGTCAGATAGGGCAACACATGATAATCAGGCTATCATCACATGATATGCCATTAAAGCAACATGACATCTGTTTCATCTGCTGAGTGGTTGGAATCGCAACTCAATTAAGGATAAGGGTCAAATATTAAGTAAATGTCAATTGGATATAAACTGTTTATGCATGCTTTTCCATATATATATATATATATATATATATATATATATATATATTTCTTTATTTCTTTATTACATACAAATGTACATATACATATATTTATACAGAGGGAGAGAGAGAGAGAGAGAGAGAGAGAGAGAGAGAGAGAGAGAGCTTAAATGAAATAAGGAATTTTACCTAAGGATGTTTGGTATTTAATTTTTATTACTATCAGTCAGATATTCAGGATCCTCTTAAAGAACTGTGTAGGTGATAAGGGTCACATTACCACACAAAGAGTGGTGCTTGATTTCGACACAACAAGCTATTAAAGGCTTAATGCCTTGTCAAATGATTCTTTTTTTAAACATTGTTCCTTTGATTAAAAACACAGCACACCTTTGACGACACAAATGTGTGTGGCAATAAGAATGATTGTAAAATTGAAAGAGTTACAAAGGTATCTGTGCCATTAGGTAAATTACAACACAGATGGTTTGTATATGACGAGATTTAAATAGCAACACGTGTCAATGCAGTATGAGCCTGACTGTCAGCATATTTCACACATCCTGATATGAAAATGCCCGGGCTGCTCTCTCTCGTTCTCACTCTCTCTTGTTCTCACTCTCTCTTGTTTTCTCTTTCTCTCTCTCTCTCTCTCTCTCTCTCTCTCTCTCTCTCTCTCTCGCTGTCTTTCTCTCTGCCTCACTCTCTCCATTTGAACAATCTCTCTCTCTCTCTCTCTCTCGCTCACTCACTGCCTCTCCACTTAAACCATCCCTCTCTCTCTTTCACTCTCTCACTCTTTCTTTCTCTGTCTCTCTCTTTCTCTTTCTCTTTCTCTCTCTTTACCTCTCTCATTCTCTCTGTCTCTGACTCGCTCACTGACTCACTCTCTTTCCCTCTACATCTTTGAACATGGGGACAGAGGCTGCTCTGTGTTTGAATTACAGGGCTGTGACAGGCGTGTATACTTCCTGTCTTTCCATCGTGAGATGTGTGGAGTGGGGGCTGCCACTCATTAGCAATACAAACCATGCATGTGTGGCAGAGGTACAAAAAAAAAGACTTCCTGTTTGCCTGCTAGCTGAGGCATGGGATTTGAGTGTGGGGCAGGCTAGCAATAGACATAGAGAATGATGTAAGATGTCATGATGAAATCTCTGCAATGATGATCTTCATATGTCCAAGAGAGGTCTTTCATATACTTTTGCTCTCGCAGCACTTTGTCTCTGCATGCATGGCTGCCTCAGAATGATCTCACTCCCTCATGTGTGTCAGACAAGAGCAGATGTGCATGTGACGGGAAGGTACTGAAGAGGGACATTATAGTGTGTGTGTGTGTGTGTGTGTGTGTGTGTGTGTGTGTGTGTGTGTGTGTGTTCAATATGCATTTATGGGATTGCATGTGCATGAAATGCCTTCCCTGCATGTATGTA
>JACYXH010000400.1:292500-322500 GCA_026745465.1 Lota lota | reverse complement strand
AGTATATAAATACTTATTGAGAAACATTGACTTGTGCTTTCTTTCTAAATGTTGCCATTCATTGGAAATATTTAACAACTTGTACGATAGTGTTCAGATTTAGCCTACTTAATTTAATAAGGTGGTATTCCGATTCAACACATTTGTTTAAGGTGGCATTGTTTTACCATTTTTCGTAACAAATATTAACTAAAAATAACTTAACTATATATTCCCAAGTAGGCTATCCCTTGCAATCCTTCAAAGTACCCCTAGAGTACCCCCATTTGAGAAACACTGTTCTACACAATGGACATGGAATCAAAACTGTCATTCAGCTAATTGGAGAGATAGAGATATACGGTGTCATACTGTAGTAGGCCTACTCTACGTGTGGCGTCAGGGGGGACGATCGAAGCTCGGCTCCACTTCGATGTTTATACAAATTAAACTTAGCCTTCTTCTTTTTTGTAAACTCATTAGCATGCGGTGTGTGTGTTTGTGTGTGTGTGTGTGTGTGTGTGTGTGTGTGTGTGTGTGTGTGAGATTGGGGGGGGGGGGGGGGGGGGGGGGGGGGGGTGCACAAACATGTGGCATGGGAGGAGAAAGGGGGGCGGTGTTTCAGATGCTGTTGGGGAGGGACATGGTGTGTGTGTGTGCGTGCGTGTGTGTTTGTGTGTGCGTGTGCGTGGGTATAAATTCCAGTTGTCCTCAAAACAGCTATGCCGTGTCAGACAAGAAAACGAAAGATTGTGACCGTTTTCTCTATATGGGGCTGTTATTAGTCACTTAAAAAAAAACGACATTGCCAAAATGATAAATGTTTCCTCACGGTACTATTAGCTAAGTACGGTACAAAAGTAGGCACTATTTTGACAAAAAAGTAAAACACTGTTTTAGTTGTAGGCGTCCTACAACTACACGTGAACTACACTCTTTCTAGGATGCTAGAAAGAGTAGGCTACTAAAAGGTAGGCGACTTAAAGTAGACTATTATAAAGAGTAGGCTACTAAAGAGTAGGCTACTATAAAGAGTAGGCTACTAAATAGTAGGCTATTATAAAGAGTAGGCTACTATAAAGAGTAGGCTACTAAATAGTAGGCTATTATCGCCCCTATGGCTCTCAGTGGGCTGGTCTGGACAACTTTTTGGCTTCCCTTTTCACCCTCCTCGGGTCTTGTCCTTCATGTTGAGCGGACGTCACATTCTTTAGTAGGAGTGAAACGAAACGAACGAGAGTGTTACCAGACCACCGAGAGATCCATGAACCAGCACGGAAGAGAATAACCTGTACTCGTTATCAACACTCGTCTTATGGCGTGAACGGGGAAGGATAATTCGCAGTAGAACAGTACAAGTGATAGTTCGCTGTCGAACTCGCCCCCCCCCCCCCCCCCCCAACACACACACACACACACACACACACACACACACACACACAAACACACACACACACACACACACACACACACACACACACACACACACACACACACACACACACACACACACACACACACACACACACACACACACACACACACACATCCCCTCACTGCCGACCTGTTTGGAAGTACTTGCGTTTGGATAGCAGCACCGTTCTCCCGTCGCCGACACCGTTTATCTGGTAAGGTACTAGTAATATCTGTGTAATAATAATGAGTATTGGTTGCTATTTGGAGGGTGTGTTCTCTGTTCAGCCAGCCGAGGTTCGGTCGTATGACGGGTTCTGGTATATTTAGTCTATTATGGGCTTGAGTTGAACTACGTATTTTAAAGCAATCATTTTCTTGCTGGAGTCGACGCGAGTGATTTAGAGATGGTACTGTGAGTGTGTGTGTGTGTGTGTGTGTGTGTGTGTGTGTGTGTGTGTGTGTGTGTGTGTGTGTGTGTGTGTGTGTGTGTCTGAGTAATAACACACCGTGAGTGGCACCACAAGTTGGTTGATACAAGGCTTACAGGCGGTACTGGGTCGAACATATAGCCTTACTAGTAGTACACAGTTAATAACACATTTCAGCAGGCAATCGAAAACGCGTTTTTGTATAAATACACACAAAAAAACACTTGACGCCTATCATGTGCCTGGCTACCTGTTAGCATGACGAATAGCCATAGCCCACATACACTTGTCTTCTCTTTTACAATTGTCCCATTTCCATATCCGCTGATATATTCACCAACACGCTAACTTCCTATTGATTGAGTTTCCACTCAATATACCGCCCCCCCCCCCCCCCTCCACACACGTACGCACACGCGCGCACGTACTTGCACGTTCGTACGCACACGCACGCACGCATGCGCACTCACACACATACGCACACAAACACACGCACATACACACCGATTTAGAGAGAGAGAGAGAGAGAGAGAGAGAGAGAGAGAGAGAGAGAGAGAGAGAGAGAGAGAGAGAGAGAGAGAGAGAGAGAGAGAGAGAGAGAGAGAGAGAGAGAGAGAGAGAGAGAGAGAGAGAGAGAGAGAGAGAGAGAGAGAGAGACAGAGAGGGAGAGAGGGAGAGAGGGAGGGGGGCATTGTTTTGCAGACAGGATTACATTGTCTACCATCTCCAGATTTCAGACAGCTACACCTCTCACTTTGGTGATAATCTTTGGGCGTTGTCACGCACTCTTCACGCCATTATTCAACATGTCAACACATTAAACAGACACTTTCGCAATCAACAACAACCAAGTGGTTGGAATGAACTACCGCGCATTCTTAAGGTTTTATAAAAGTTATTGAAACGCTAGACGTTTTAGACTGTTTACAGCGCCATCTATCTATAATCACAATACTTTGCACTTTTTTTGTATTTCAAAGGAAAACATCTACACTTTGAGTACAGACTAATCATGAATTGTGTGAACCACCAGTGTGAAATAAATGTGGGCTACAGTGATTTGACTACACGCATCAAAACAAAGCACAGATGCTGTTCAAGCGTAGTCAAATAGAAAAACATGTTTATTAATGGATGTGTGGATCATACAAATCAAATTAATGTAAAATTCAAGTTTGGCCAGTCCTACGTGAATTTCATAAGGCCAGTAGGAGAAGAGATGGCTCTTTAACAAACCAGCTGTCTTATTAACGTCATAATCCAGGGTCTCACAATGGCTCATACATGACATGTACTAATTGACTGGTAACAATGTCAGACTCTTTCTATTCTTTGAATTAATAACGCTGATATTTTAGATTTATCAATGGAACTATTTGTCCTTGTGTGTCAAGGGTGGGCTTTTTTTCCCGACGACGTTGCTTATCACGATCAAATTATTCAGTCATGCCAAAACATATCCTTTTCAAAGTTGCCTGATGGTGAACCTTATACCTCTCGTCTTTATCTTTGGCTGGTAACATTTTCAGAATGAATAATACAAAAATGAACGGTGAGAATGTGGACGTGTTCTCTTGGTGTGTCCTGAAACAATGAGCACAAGGCAGGGCTTTGTGGTGTCAGAAAAAGCATGTTTAACCCGGTGAATAAATGGAGCCTCACATTCCACAGCAGCAGGCCCTTTAACCGAATGGCACCACGTACTCTGCTGTTTTCATTCCTGACTGCTTGGTGTCTGTGTCCCGATCATGCAGTCACCATTGATTTGCAATTATTTAAGGCTGTGGTGCTTTCACATGGTACACACACACACACACACACACACACACACACACACACACACACACACACACACACACACACACATACATACACAGACACACACACACACACACGCATGCACAAAATAAACAATTAATCTCCTAAGTAGAACTGAAGTAACATTGTTGTCACTAAACATGCCCTGCGAAACCCCTGCTTGTCTTGAACTGATCATATTCTCATCAGACGTAGGGGATGCCTCAGCACAAACAACCTTAAATAACTTCCTGCAGCATATCGGGGTTGGATTACAGGGAGGGGCCGACAGCAACAAGTGCAAACCCATTTAAACAGCTGTTGTCTTTTTATGTCTTTATGTAATAAAAAAGAATGTGTAGGGGACGGTGGGGCGTGCACACATTAGCACTGCCCCGTCCCAACAATCACATGTTGTTGTTTTTTTACTGTGAAGAATGTGAGGCAGTTGTGTCAATTCTGTGGCTAGGGGCCATTGATTCTCTGCTAGCGCGACGGGGGTTTTCAGTCAGAAAGGGCAGTCTCTCAGTGTTAGCCTAGAAACACAGGGCTCCTGGATTAAATAATAAATGAGCCCTCCATAGGAAACGCGCTGCCTATCACTGCGGATAATCAAAAACGACTGCATTTTACCAGTGTCCCACTTAAAGCCGGCAGAACGCAGCATATTTAGCTGTGTCCTGTCTGCCGAGGAAAGGGCCCCAGTTGCACATTTTCTGGCAACGTCAGTAACAGGTGGGTTGATAATCCAACCCCCCACTCACACACACACACACACACACACACACAGGCACGCACACACACATAGTTAACTACTCAGCCCGATAGCAGCCCAAATTAAAAACCCAAAAGAAAATGATGTCGTAATCAGAGGATTAAGATGGGCGGGGGTGGTCTATGGCTGTGAGGGGATTTAGGGTGTGTTTATTTGTTTGTATTATTACCCTGCCTCACGGTGCAGAGAGCAGTGACAAGATGGTGGGCACGCTCTGTGATAGTATATGTTGTTGGGGCTGTGACCAGACACTCCCATTGTGTGCACCGGTGGTGTGTTGTGCTTAAAGCAGTGACTAGTGCTCCTCGCAGATCTCAGATGTGATTTCACCAGCTAAGTGGATATTGAATGGGCTGGGCTTTTGAAATAAGGAGAACGTTTCCTCCTTTCTGTGGGAGCTCTTTTTTCATGTAAGATGATATTACATATCATAATTTTTAAACACCACATAGAGCATTATGGGATAGATGGGTAAGGAGAGAGAGAGAGAGAGGATATAAATATGCTGATTCATTCTTAAACATTTATGGACTGGATTTTTACGCCTCACCAGAATCACATTAGCACGTTAAATGTGTTTGGGTTAGTGAGCAAATCCTCATCAGGTGCATCGTGGTTAATACATTTATGTTTTAACTACCAATGCTTGAATATTAACTGTGATCACTGTGGGATTAAATAAGAGGAAATAATCTTAGCAAGAGAAGTAACCCAGGGAACCACGTGGCTGTGATCAGGGATTGGGGAGAGAGGGAGTGAGAAAGGTACATATATATATAGAGCGAGAGAGAGAGAGAGAGAGAGAGAGAGAGAGAGAGAGAGAGAGAGAGAGAGAGAGAGAGAGAGAGAGAGAGAGAGAGAGAGAGAGAAAGAGAAAGAGAGAGAGAGAGCCTATGCCTGGGGAAAATAAAACTATTTGTGCTGCTGAGATGTCACTATAGTAGACTAATGTTATTTATCCACTTATATAAACACAGATACACACACACCAACACACACACACACACACAATCACACACACACACACACACACACACACACACACACACACACACACACACACACACACACACACACACAAACACACAGATATTACACACTATATATATTTCAATAATAGCAAGGCTGTTTATAGGCTATTTCTTTTGAACACTCACCAGGTATTCTGCCTGCGATTTGCATTATAGAAATGCACAGTTCATGAACCTTGTTTAAAATGGCGACACAGACAGAATGTATCCCTCTGCAGAAAGAGCTGTTTTTTATACTTCTTGTGCTGGCTTTCTCCCCTTTACTTCCAGTGTCTTCAGCATGTGTACACAACGACCCACTGGAGGTCCAGCTGTTGTTTTTTCTGTCTATTACTGTCTCTTAATGTCTCTATAACCCTATTTAAATACAATATATTTGATGCACCGTGTTGTGTAAATTGTCTAGTTTTCACTCTGACAAGGACATACAGAATAAATGAGAAATGTCTAAATGTTCAATAGGCAATGTTAATTATACAATGTATATTCAGTGGGGACTCATGGGCGTGTGAGTGTGCAAGTTGCTTGGGGTAAAATGGCACTGGAGAAGGATTCAAACTCATGGGGGGAGGGGTCGGGGGGTCACATTGTCAAGGGAGAGAAGGGTGGGTGGGGGGGGGTATTTCTAAAAGCCCAACGTTTTGATTTTGGTGGAACTTATTGTGGTGTTTGGCATGTGCATGTTGCAGCGTTGGATCAGCAAGGTGTTTGATATGTTGACATGGTCTAAAAGTATGACTCAGGCTGGAGCACAGCAGGTGGGGAGGAGAAGAAGTGGCCTAGCCCGAGAGGAGGCGCAGCACCCCTACTGTAGGCCTGCCTCTTTGTGAATAGTGATTAGACCCTTACAAAAGCAACGGCCTCCACTGGAGAACCTGCCATACAAACACACACTCGCTCCCCCTCTCTCGCTCCCCCTCTCTCGCTCCTACTCTCTCGCGCTCCCCCTCTTGCTCTCCCTCTCTCGCTCTCCCTCTCTCGGGCTCCCTCTTTTGCCCTTACGACTACCATTTTTCGGCAATCAACCCATTTCTGCAAGACAAAAAAGTTTAAACGCGAGCAGGAAAAGTTTTTGTTCTGCTTCGTGGCCACTTACCAGGACTTGTATTATTAGTATTCCATGCCAATCATGTTGTTAATATTCCATGCCAATCATGTTGTTAATGTGTGCTGTCGTCCACACATCACAGTGCATGAGTCTGAGAGGAATAGGAGAAGAGCTGATGTGGTTAGTCCAGTGATGCCGCATGTCTGACTGACTTAGGGAAACACACTGGAAATGTCTGCAGGCTACTGCAGCTAATCATTCAAAGCACAGAGAAGTTGATCGTTAGCCTAATGTCAGCCTAACCATACTACTGTGGGCCACGCTGTGTGTGCAGTGCATGATGGTTTGTGTGTGTGTGAGCGCATATACATGTAGTCCATGTATGCATGTCCATGCCCAGGAAACACTCAATGGAATCCATAATTATGTGCTTGTTTTTGTTGTTACAAATATACTGAAATGGAAACAAGATAGTTTCTGCTATCCATTAATGTAAAAAATGTCCAAATAAAAAGAGAAAATGGCCATGATTACCGTTAAAGTCTTCAGCGCAGACATTAGTGTGGTGGTCATGGCTTTTCAATGGCATGTTCTTTTGGCTGTGATAGGTCGACGAGATGTTGGGATTACAACACTAAAATCTCTGCTGCTGCATCAGTTGAAATAGTTGAGGAGTTCTGAGCGCAACACAGAGAGCTTGACGAGAGAGAGAGAAAGAGAGAGAGAGAGAGGGGGGAGAAAGGGAGAGAGAAAGAGAGGGGGAGAGAGAGAGAAAGTGAGAGAGAGACATAGCACAGGAGCCAAGGGTGCAGGGTTCAGCAAGACTTTAAGGTCAATGAGGACAGAGATGGAGGGGTTGGGGTTCAGTCGAGAGGGTGGATGGAGTTATGTGTGGCAGCAGAGGAAGGGTGGGGTGGGGGGGGCATTCGCTAATGAGTCCCTCCCCCAAAATTCAATTCCATGACCATGGCTCAGCGACAGTTGCCGGCCGCTACCGATGCGTGGCGAGATGCAGCGAAACTGAACTAAGACAGTGAACATACAAACCCACCTACCCACCCACCCACCATCTCTCCATCTCCACAGCCTTTATCATCTCTCCCCGGGGGAGGAGGAGGCATAGCAGGGTGAGGGGTGGGGGGTGGGGGGTGGGTCTGTCATGGAACAAGAAAGGTAGATTCACACCCAAATATGTTTCTAACAATGGAAAAAGGAGCACTTTCTCACTCTCTCACTCTCTTTCTCTGGGATTTCCATTTGAAAGCTTGGACCGGATGGATACGATGGGCGTCTGTCAAGAGTATTTCGTGCATCGACTTGAGAGAGTCATGACTTATGATCATGAGGCGTGCTGTTACATTGAATTACATGACAATCCCTATGTCAATGTTGGTGTTGTTTTTTGTCCTTCGGTGAATGTTTTGGCCATATTTCATAAAGAGAGATGGTGCCAGCCCAGCTCCTTCTACGCTACCCCATGATGACACGGTCCATGTTTGATTTAATTGCACATCTCTCTTCTTGATTTTCCACTTATGGAATCTCTCCTTGGATTAACCCCTGCACGCCACCCCCCCCCCCCCCCCCCTTCTCTTTTGCCATGCTTTGCTAAGACCACCACAACATACACACACACAAGCAGGCACACGCACTCACACACACACGCAACCACACATGCATATACACACACACGTACACACAAACACACACACAGGCACATGCACCCACACACGCAAACACACACACAAATCCCCCCCCCCCCCCTTCAGCTTTCCTCCTGGCCTCAATGCCCTCATCCCACATTGTAACCAGATGTGAGGATGGATAGCGAGGAGAGCCTGGGGCTGCTCGGTAGCCAGCCTTATAGTCCTTACCACAGTCCCACACCAGCACAAGCTTCTGTTTGTGTTGCATACACTCTTCATACTCTTATCAGTATACTCTATTTAACTACAGTATACCTTTCCTTTTTCAGTTTGTGTTTATTATCATGGCATTGAGCTATCGCAAGGCATTACTTGTTCCTCTGCCAGGAGTGGATGCATCATTGCTTTACAGGGCTGAAGTATAGAACGGCATATATCAGAAGGCTGTAATCAGTCCTTGAAGAATAGACAGTACCAGATGGGGTGGTCTTCATGAGATGATTTAGTATTGATTAGAACAGATGGATTGTTAAGGGCTATTTGCTAGTACATACATGCAAATAGGCACACATGGAGATAGACAAATTCACGGACATGTACGCACAGTACAACCCATGCGCGCACACACACACACACACACACACACACACAAACACAGACGCACACACAGACACAGACACACACACGCAATCTGGCATGGATCCAAAGGTCCATTCACATTTTTTCTCTTACCAAATTGTAGTTTTAATGAAACTGCATGAACCAAATAAAAATATTGACTCTGGATTGCTGCCTCTAAATTAAACAAGGCCGCAGAGCACACAAATTCTCTCTCAATTACTCAAACATGGCCACCACTTCAACTGTCCACACTGTGGGAGTGTGCTTAACTTGGTTTCTAGTGACTGTTTATACATTATTTCCCCACAAACCCAACTAGGCAGAAGGAAGCCTTTGCGCTCTAAAACCCACTGACTGTCTGGATAATCTAATCCCTGGCCACAGAACTATTTAAAGACCTGCATCCTTTCAAGCTCATTAGATTATACCTGGCCACAAAATTACCTAATTAATACCCGTCAGAATGACTGCAGCGTTTTGCAATTTTGGCTTTAATTTTGTTTATAAAGTTTGTTGTTACGTGGAAAAAAAAACAAATTACAGATTACAAATAGGGAGAATAGCGAGAAGGAGAGAGCTGCAGGCAATGACGTCCCAGATTGTTGAGTCTGAGCTGGAACTGCAGACGTGTGTGTGTGTGTATCTGTGTGTGTGTGTGTGTGTGTGTGTGTATGTGTGTAGACGTGTGTGTGTGTGTATGTGTGTAGACGTGTGTGTGTGTGTGTGTGTGTGTGTATTAAATACCGTGGCTCACTTTTTCCTCCTGCTGTTTCCTGCTCTCTAAACATACAATGTATTCAGCATGTCTAGATGACTATACCCCGCTCCAGCATACAGTGTATCCTCACTCTTGGGCCAGAATTATAGAAAGACAGTGAACCATATCTGTTGAAAACCACATATAAACATCAGATAAGCTTCTGTGATGTAGGCTGTAGCTGTTGTTATTGTTCACGCGTGTTAGTTGTGCTGCTTTTGGCATGTGTGTCTTGTCTTTGTGTTTCACCGTTCTTTCTTAGTTCCTCATTGCTACTGCAGAGTGTTTAATGTTTAAAAGATTTAGGAAGCCCTACCTCTCCATTGCTATCTCTGATGTCTCTGAAGGGCTCTCTCTTTTAGCCTTTCCTGCTGCCTGTGCTCAATGACTGTGAATGTCCACTTTCGCCCTTTTTACATCATGTGTGGACTGTGGAGTCAATTGTGTGTGTGTGCGTGCATGCACATGCGCACACACACATACTTACACACACAATCTGTGTGTGTGTGTGTGTGTGCATGTGCGTACATGCGTGTGTGTGTGCAGGAGTGTGTGTGTGTGGTGAATGTGTGTGTGTCAGTGTGTGAGTGTGTGAGTGTGTGTGTGTGTGTGTATGTGTGTGTGTGAGTGTGCGTGGATGTGTGTCCTAAGGCTTTAGCAGAGGCTAGTAAGCTAGCTGTTAGGCTGACTGCTGTATTAGCTGGTTGGTTTGGGGGTTGGGCGGATATGTCTACACGTCTCTATCCATATATTAATCTATCTATATATCTATCTATATATGTCTTTATCTCTCTCTCTATCTTTACTATCTATCTATCTGTGCGTTTACATATATGTATGTCTATCTGTCTGACTCTTGAGTATCTTAGTTGTACTCATCACTCCCTATCACTGTTCTCTGCTGTCTGTCTCATGCAATCCCTCACATTTCTCTCTCTCTCCTCTTCATTTGAATAAGCTCTCTTTCTCTCTTTCTCTCTCCCTCTCTCCTCCATTTGAACAAGCACTCTCTCTCTGTCTCCTCTTCATTTGAACACACTGTCTTTCTCTCTCTCTGTAGCAATCTGTCTCTCCCTCCTCTCTCTCTCCCTCTTCTCCATCTCTCTCTCTCTGTCTCCATTTGAGCAATCTCTCTCTCTTTCTTGTCTCCTTCACTCTCTCTGTCTCTCCATTTCCATCTCCCCCTCTCATCACTCTCTCTGTCGCAGGCAGCTGTTATCTCACTCTGTCCTCCAATGCATCATTGTCTCTGCTGCATACTACTTATCTTCTCATTCTGTCTCATCTATCTATCTATCTATCTATCTATCTATCTATCTATCTCTCTATCTATCTGTCTGTCTGTCTGTCTGTCTTTCTGTCTATAATCTCTCAATGTAATGATCTATCTTTCTGTCTTTGCATCTATCTATCAATAGATATATAAATGACGTAAACAATTAATTCCTTATTTAAATTAGATTTATTAGATTAGATTAATTTGCTTGACGAGTCGTTTAATCGATAATCATTGCAGCCTAGATATGTCTATCTTTATGTATATCTACCTGTCTCTCTGTCTGTCTGTCTATGCATTCTTATGTTCACTTCATTCTTGCCCTTGCTCCCGATCTGTCTTTTCTTGCACTACACCCCCTCCGCCATCTCTTTCTCACACGCACACACACAAACACACCCCTCCACACACACACACACACACACACACACACACACACACACACACACACACACACACACACACACACACACACACACACACACATACACACACACACATACTCCTTTTTCCACCTCAAGCTCTGTCTGGGTTTCAGTGTGTTCTCGTGTTGCTCTCATCGCTCCTTGTTGTGTTCTTCTTTCGGTGCTTAGTGTTTCGGTGTGTGAGTCCCTCTGCCATGTCGGGGGTTGTTCACAAGCCACAGAGAGCTCATCAGTGCCAATCAGTGTCAGTGCTTAGGAGGCGCGGGTATGATGTAAATCCTGGCGCTGTGCGTGTTGTGTGTTGTGTATGTGTGTGTGTGTGTGTGTGTGTTGTGTGTATGGGTGTGTTGTGTGTGTACCCTGTTGGGGAATCTGCTCTCTGGGGCTGACCTGCACCAAGCCTGGCTGTTGGCTCACACTTGTGTTCGCCGTCAAAGGTAACTGATGAAAATAGACATGTTTTCTTTTTTCACACACACACACACACACACACACACACACACACACACACACACACACACACACACACACACACACACACACTCACACACACACACACACACACACACACAACAACACATTTATGTACACACAAAAACATCTACACACACACGTTGGGGGTTGGTGGATTCTGTTTTTCTTGTTTGAGGTTCAGAGATGAGCAAAGCCTACTGGCAGTTAATTGTTTGTCTGATATGCACACACACATACACACGCATGCACGCACGCGCACACACACACACATACTGCTTAATGCTTCTGGGATTCATCTATAGAAACAACTCCTTCCTGCAGTGTGTGCCTGTATGTTCATGTATTTATGTGTGTGTGTGTGTGTGTGTGTGTGTGTGTGTGTGTGTGTGTGTGGTGTGTGTCTGTGTGTGTGTTTGTTATGCAGTATGCACACTGTAGTCAAAGTCAAATCAAATCAGCTGCGGTGATTTTGTTGAATCTCAGTCTTGTCTCCTTAGCAACTTACCAAAAGCATGGTGAATAAACAAGAAGTGAATTGATTCAAATGACATCAAAGTATGTATTTCAACGTGATTCATGATCCTACTTCTAAAACCTCTGAATGATTTATATTTTTAATCATTATTTTGCTTGAGATCTGTGAGTTCATAACATTTCTATTGTAATTTAAATTCACATAGAATTGACTAATCTAATCTGACTAGTCGTGAACCTAAAGAATTAAAGTTAAAGACCGGACAGAAGTGCAAATAAAAAGCATTCTCTCTTGTTCTGTTTTTAAGACTGCAAGTTTGCCTCTCTATTTTTGGGGCATCACGCACAATATGAAGGTTTGCATATATGTATATGTCTGTACCTATATGTTGTGTGCGTAGAGCACAGGACTGAAAAAAACACAAGACAGTGAACACAGCTGCGAAATAAAGAGCTTATAGATGCTCTTTTTTTTGCCGACTCACTTGGCTAAAGAAATGAAGACCAAGACCGACACAGTATTGAACCAAGCTCCGCTCCAGGACCGGAGCTGAGCTGGGCTCCCTCTATTGTGAGGCCGGACGGAGGAGTGGAGGTAGGGAGGAAGAGGAGGAGGAGGAGGAGGAGGAGGGGAGGGGGTGTTTATATGAGTATAAACACAGACAGCTTTCTGGGCCTGTCTATATAACATGTTGTGCATCGTAGGACACTAGAGCCATTTTCATATATTAACTCCAGACAATGTCCATGAATCTGGTCCGAACATTGTCCGGAATTGCCGTTTCATACATATTGGACATATCCGCAATATCATATTCTTCTGGTTTTGCGCCAGTCACATGACATCAACACTTGCTGTGAATTCTCCAGACAATGACCTTGCTGTGAATTCTCCAGACAATGACCTGCTCTATTCACCCATGGGCTCAATGGGATATTACACAGACTTTGTACTAGGGAGCTGGCAGGGAAAAATATGTTGTAATGTCCGGTCCACCTGATTTGGAAATTTGCGTTCTTGCATACAGCGCCTCAGAGTAATTTCTAGATGTTCCGGGTTGCAATGCATGTGTGAACGGGGCTTAGGAGTTTTAAGAGGAAAGTCTCTCTCTCTCTCTCTCTCTCTCTCTCTCTCTCTCTCCCTCTATCTCATTCCCTCTCTACAAATTGGGTGTTCCAGGGGGAGCAGCTAGAGGTTAACGACTGGTGTGAGAAAGGAAAAAAGTAAAGGAAGAGGGGGTCTCTTTTTCACACTCACACACACACACACAAACACACACACACACACACACACACACATGCATATACACAAACGGGCACAATCACACACACACATACAAACACACACGTCGACATGCAATGCAATCCCCAGGGACAGGCCCTGGAGAGGCTCATTCCCGGTGGGAGCAGACAGCTCTGTTTGCGTTTAATTGAGAAGGCTCTCTGTTTGATTGAAGCTCCAGGTAGACGGGGGAACATAAATCACAGCCCGCAGTCTCGCACTCATTTCCCTTAATCATGCCATTTGGTTGAGATGGTTTCCTGTAAGTTAGTTTGTCAGAAGACATGACTGTAGTATTCGTTCAGCAGTGGTATTATTGTGATTATCAGGCATTATCTATTCTACAGCAGGCATTGCACAGCTCCCAGTGTGTTCTAGGGCAGCAGAGATGCACATTCCTCCTCCTCTCCTTGACCTTGCAGAAGTAATCTCACAGGCATGAGCCGCAATGCAAATTGTAAAATGACGGTATTGACCCAAACACCTGCTGTAGTCCCCATGTTGTTTTAAACTGCTTATACTCTTTCTACATACACACACATATGCAATGCATGCACTTAAGCACACACACACACACACACATACACACACACAACCAAGGTTCTTATCGTTAAAGATAACTAATGAAATAACAGGTGTGTAAAACATTTTTGTTAACTGAAATAAAAAAATAAGAATTTATTTATTGTTTAATTACTTTATTTTTGTCTTTGTAAATGAATTACATACATATACCTAGTATTTTGGGTGGATATGAAATCTATCTTCCAATTTTAATGCTTGTTAAAGTTTTTAATTACATTTTAGCAAGGATTTTATTGCTTGTTCTGACCTTTTTTAATCTTGTAATCTTGAATACCCCGTATTACAAAGAAAAACTAAAACTAAAACTAAGCATTTTCAAAAAATAAACGACAAATGCCAACATAATATAAATAATAAAAAAACTATTAAATTGAAAAAAGTAAAAAAAGTAAATAGTAACAAATAACAAATGCAAAACTATAATAACCTTGACGCACACACACACACACACACACGCTCACACACACACACATGCAATGCAAACACACAAGCACATGCACACACATAAACACAGAGTAGGTTCCAAAGTCCCTTCTCACACAAATAAGATAGGAGGCAGTCCCCCCCTGTCCCCCCCCCCCCCCCCCCCCGTCCCCCCCCCCCCGTCAGTATACTTATTGGGGGATCGAGGGGGCCATAGAATGACAGACAAGAGAGACCCCCTCCGTTGTTCAACCTCCCTACTCCCCTTCCACCCGTCCCTTCCCTTCCAACACCCACACCCACACCCACACACACACACACACACACACACACACACACACACACATACACACACACGTAGATGGTCACACCATAGGCTCATGGAGCAGGAAGGGGGGAGGGCAACAATGGACCCCCCTGAGCCTGACCCAACAGTCCCCAGAACCATAGCCCTCTTAATGCTATGTTACCAGTATTCCCAAATTAATGTTTCCAATTGTGTCTTTTACCTGCCAGAGTTAAATCATCTACCGACCAAGCAATTGTTTTAATATGTCACCCAGAATTACGTTACTTGGTGAAATGGGGAACTCTATCCGGTGTTGGCCGGTGGCCAGTGTTCATTCTGGACCCTGGGTGTTACAGATCAGTTTTGTTTTGAAACTTCTGTGTCTCTTGCTAAGCTCCACAAGACGAATGAGCTTGGCTAACAGTGTGGGAGTGTGTAAAAATGACTGAGCTAGTGTGTGTGTGTGTATGTGTGTGTGTGTGTGAGTGTGTGTGTGTGTGTGTGTGTGTGTGTGTGTGTGTGTGTGTGTGTGTGTGTGTGTGTGCGTGCTAGCCAGCTGCGTGGCACCCTTCTCTCTCTTCATGTTGGTAGTGTACATCGGAGCTCTGTCCAGTCCAGGGCTTTACTGCAAGAGGAGAGGTGAGGAAGCAGTTTGTTCATAATGGATTATTGATTGGTCTGAGAATCCACTGGCTGTGCTCTTCTGTGGGCCATCTATGTGTGTGTGTTTGTGTGTGTGTGTGTGTGAGTGTGTTTGTGTTTCACGCACGTTTTGGGCTCTGTACCAGGCCCCTAGACCCATCCCTTTATTTCATTCAACACTGAATGTGTCTACTTTATGAACCACTGAATGTTAAGAACAGTGCACCGATTCTTTATATGAAGTCTTCAGTGTATGTAGTTCTGTGTGTGTGTGTGTGTGTGTGTGTGTGTCCATCTCTGTGTGTCAATGTATAGGTTTGTGTGTGTGTGTGTGTTTGTGAGCCCCCCCTTCCCCCCCCCCCTGTCAGGACCTTGTAGCGTTCAAAGTTGCCAGTACAAAGCACTGTTTAAAGCGTGTAGTGTGCTTATATAGACTTTAAAAGAAGTGTTTGGACAACTGTCAAAGCATCCTCTGTGTGAGGTATACGTGTGTGCATGTGTGTGTGTGTGTGTGTGTGTGTGTGTATGCGTGTGTGTGTTTGTGTGTGAGTGATTACAAACGTACAAACTTGAGTGTGTGCATACAAGAGGTACTTGTTTTGCACGCACACAACTGCGCTTCGTAAATGTAGTTCCACAGTGTGTGGGAGGTAAAGGAAACAGATCCTACAGTAGAAATGATGTCGTCCAACGGAAGGACCTGCCGCCATTATCAGGCACATCAGGGTGACCGTGGGAGTGAGCTAGAAAATCTCTTGTCTCTAAGGCCTTCCCCCCCACCACCACCATCACCACCTCTCCTCCCCCTCCCCTTGGCACCGTCCCTTGCCGATCTAAAGAGATTTTTATCATGCTCTCTCTCTCTTTCCCTCCCCCCTCTCTCTCCCTCTCTTTCACTCTCCCTCTCCCCATCTCTTTCTCTCTCTCTCTCTCTCTCTTCTCCCCCCTCCCTCTCCCTCCTCTCGTTCTCTCTCTCCTCCCCCCGCCCTCTCTTTCTGTCTCTCTCACTCACTCCCTTCTCTTCTCACCCGGATCATGGCGGTTGATGAGGTCGACCTCCACACCCCTTAGATGGCTGCTATTCTCAATGTTCAGGCAGAAATCCTTCAGACTTTTAACAGGTTTTATTGTATCTAGCACCAGGCGATATGAGGGTGTTTGCAGTCTATTGACACAAATAGATATGCAAGTGAAGAAAACCCCACCAAACAAACAGAAAACTGTCGTAAACAAACGGGATCTTTGCCGACGCGCCGTTGCTGGTGTGACACCCCAGGAAGAATGCTTTGAATCCAGACAAGCTCCAGATGTGGTTCTCAGGAACCTCCGAGAGCGAGCCCCAGAAATAGCCACATGAGGGCCTTTTGAAAGAGAGCCAGCGGATTGATGTGAAAAATAGGAACGGATTTCCTCCCCGCGCAGAACCAAAAACAGCGCTCAGAAGGGATGGACCGTGAGGTTCAACTTGGGGGGGCTGAGTGCTGGTATTTTTGTTTGAAGGAGTAGGCACCATCAGCCCAGGGGTCTCTGTAGGCCCCTGGCGTTGCTTGTTTGGTGGGCTTGTGGAATGTCTGTTGCCATGTTGGCCATAAGCTGGAATCCCTGTTGCTATGAAATGATACCCCTCACCCCCCACCTGCCACAAGATCACTGTGTGTGTGTGTGTGTGCATACCTGCTTGTGTGTGTGACTATTCGTGTGTTTGTGTGTGTGACCATTCATGTTAGCTTAGCTTAGCTTTTGATAAGATAATATATGTATTTAAACCACAATGTGTCCTCTAATGACTTTGATTATCCTTGTGTGTATTTGTATTTATTTATAATAAAAAAATTAGTAGCTATATTATCATATTAATGTATTCAATAATTCATTTAGGCTACTTACTACTTATTTACTTTATTTATGGAGGTCAGGGGTGTGCTGTGTGACAAGCATCCTGTTTTTTTGCCCTCTCTCTCTCTCTTTCTCTCTCTCTGTGGCTAATCTCATTATAGTTTTAATTTGCAACTGTCGGGTGGGGTTATTACCGTGTTGAATACTCTCCACCACCACTACCCCCTCTGCCCTCTAACCCAACCCCCAGTCAGGCGATTAGCAAGGCTATTTCATACCAAACAGGATCATGATCCTCTTTGTAATGCCGAAAACAGGCAGGAGATGAGGACGTCTTACTGATATCAAGGATGGAGGAGAGGCAGAGGGACCAGATGGAAGGGAAGGTTGGTTGGAGACTGGGTGGAGCGTTGGTGAAAAGGGGACCGGTTAAGGTCTTCCTTGCCTCTCGCTCGGCTTATAGACAACTCCACCACAAGTGCCCAGGCTTCCTTTGCTCATATCTTGGGTGTAATTGAATAAAGGAGATAGTTTGCTTCCTACAGTGATGTATTATGAATATGGGTGTTCATGATCATCTGTATTACTCTGTCTTGCAGAGTGCAGCCTAAATGATTTAACATATCCTCCTGTGTCTTGAACTGGACTGCCAAATGTGATCGTTTAAATGCTATGCTATACTTGGTTTCATTTCAACCTAACGTGGTGCCAGCTACTATAGCCAAATACACAGGGGGTTTTATGTATGCACTTATTCATTATTATTTGTGATGTCAACTTGTAGGTCAGTTAAAGTCTCTGTTTAGCCTCTAATACTAATACATACTTACACAATGTTTTATTACAGATCATGTACACAATGGGACCAAGCTATATCAATCCATAAATAGATGATTGAAAAGAATAGACAACATGACAGTATTATACATTGACTAAATACAAACAAATATATGTGTAGTGTATATATCCTAATAAAAAAATGTCCAATGAGGGGAAGCATCAATCATCCCACTTCACTACAACACACACCGACAGCAGTGTTGCCGGCCGCAGCTTGATTAGAACTAGTTGCCTGGGAACCAATGTCAGCAGAAGGCTATAGAGGAGATCCTATTGGCATTAAATCCTTGTAAATAGGTGGCTGAGGTGCTACGCTGGGACTGATTTCCCAGTAGGGGGGCATCACTGGCCTGGCCAGCGTTGTCGTTCACTTTAGTATCCTTTGTACCTTTACACTTATTACGATTAATATCAATTATCTGCACATGAAGGGAAGTCTGAGGGCTTTGATGTTCTGTTTTATTTTTTTAATCGCTATCCGTCACACATTTTATAGTGTAAGTAAGAGTCAGTGCCCCGGTGTAGAATAACAGCATAATTTTGTATTGAAATTTATTCAGTTCAGTTCAGTCATGCTCTAGCTTGTATTTGATGTGACCTTCACGACAAATTATAATGTTTCACTCACATTATTAGCATTTATCTTTATGTTTGTTTTATCTCTTTCTCTCACTTTTTTCTCTCTTCCTCCCCCTATCTCTCTTGCACTCTCTCTCTTGCACTCTCTCTCTCTGTCGATCTCTTTCTCACTCTTTATCTCCTCCCTCCCACCTCTCTGTCTTTCTCGCTCTTTATCTCCCCCCCCCACACTCCCCCCCCCCCCCCCCCCCCCCCCCCCCCCACACACACACACACACCCTGCCAATATGAGCAAAAGCCAACTGTCTGTTGAGCCACTTCCTGTTTTGTGCTGAAGATCCCTGTCATGTGACGGTGTCAGTTGAAGCATCACTGCATCGGGCCAGGCCTAGCGGGGGAGGATGGGGAGGGAACATGGAGGCAGTGCTGATCTTGCCGATGTGTGTTTGCTGCCGCCCCGCCGACTGCGATTGGTTGATTGTGTGCAATGTGTCGACTCAGCCGGTGTGGCGTTGGGGAGAGGGGGATTGGGGGGGGGGGGGGGGGGAGTGAAGCCCCCTGCCCACTTGTGCGAAAGTACTTCACATTAAACTGATGATGCAAAAAATGGCACAGAATGTATTCCGAGACATATATTGTCTTTGTAATACCCCTAGCCAGGTCTGTAGATGCTAATGTGTAAGCACAATGCTTTAGCTAACCTGTTTTCTCTTCTTCCTCCTCTCTCTCTCTCTCTCTCTCTCTCTCTCTTTCTGTTGCTGTCTCTTTATCTGTATCTCTATCTCCTCAGGTCGACGACGTTCCTGCTGGCCATGCCATGGAATCTGCTGCCATGCTTGAAATGATCCGTACCAAATAAAACCCCACTGGAATGAAGAGAAGATGTGTGGATTAGTCAATAATAATAACAATAAGGACATCAACAATTACAAATCAGCCAGAATGGTTCTGAAGCCGAATGTATTGAAGAATTGAGCGAAAAAACCCTTGACACCAGATGTACAAAATGGCCATGTTTACCCGGCTTCATAATTAACATGACACCTTCTATTCTGCGTGACACGTGTTATAACCACTAGTTAGTTACTGCACTCACCCTGTAAATAATAGTGCAGTGTAAGGTGCTTTTTATGGTGGCCCAGCAAACACAAGCCAACCTCAGGTTACTGACTAACTGACAGAGATGTATGAAGACGAATAGTAGCAGTGCATCCAGTAACCAGAAAGTGCTCTGTTAGCAGGTCACGCCTGATGAGCAAAGGCAGATAGCGTTGGAACCAAGTGACAAGAGACCTCAGAGAGACGGCCGTATATGTGCTGCTGGCGATACCATCTTCAGCTATCAGTTTTTTTTGTAGAAGTTGCATCCACACCAGACAATCGAGGAAGTGTTTTATTTTTATTTTTTTCGTCAATATACCATGAACCCCAGAGACAGCATGGAGGTAATGGAGTCTGTGGGTCCGACGGTGGAGTCAGTGGGAGACGCTAACAGTCAAGAGAAAGAGGTGGAGGGCATGGACGACAAGACACCTGGAGCCTACGACTGCAACATCTGCGGGCGAAGCTTCCCCTTTCTCAGTTCTCTGTCCCAGCACATGAGACGCCACACGGGCGCGCGGCCGTACAAATGCCCTTACTGTGACCACCGTGCCTCCCAGAAAGGGAACCTCAAGGTGCACATCCGCAGCCACAAGCTAGGCACGCTCTCCAGCTACCACTCCAATGACGAGGAGGAGGCCGGCGCGGACGAGGAGGAAGAGGAGACCTCCTCCGCCGAGGTCAGCGTCTCCGAAGGTCTGGATGGCGGCACCAGCCCCACCAAAAGCAGCTCGGCATGCAACCGCGTGGTCAGTGGGGACTCCGCCGAGGAGGGCCGCCGGAAAATACCCGCCAGGAGCGTGAAGCGGGAGAAGCCGGCGCCGGGCCAGCGGCCGTTATGCTGCCGCCTGTGCGGCTATGAGGCCCAACGCGAGGATCAGCTCCTCAGCCACATCGAGAAGGTCCACATCACCGCAGACAAAGAGGAGGACGACCCGCCGTCCGTGAAGGAGGACACCGGGTCCGAGGGGGACACAGTCCAACCCAGTGACGACAGCACCTTCCCCTGTGAGACGTGCGGCCAGGTCTTCACCCAAGCCTGGTTCCTCAAGTCGCACATGAAGAAACACGCGGGGATCCTGGAGCACTGCTGCCGCATCTGCGGACGTCGCTTCAGGGAGGCGTGGTTCCTCAAGTCCCACATGAAGACGCACAACACCAAATCCAAGTCCAGACCCAAAGCCGAGTTCTCCGATCCCCCTGCCACGATCAACGATGTCGCCCAGGACCCGGACGCCAGCGGCGGCTCGGTGACCTCTGTTTACCAGATCTGCTGCAAGTGCGGAAACCTGTTCCACAGCAGGGAGAGCCTGCGGGCCCACGAAAAGGTTCACAATCCCGGCCACGGCAAGAAGTCCCAGCGCAGGGCCAGTGACGACGAGGACTCACCCGCAGCCAAGAGATGTCTGCTGGACTACCTGAACCTCCGGGCTGTGGAGGGGAAGGACCAGCAGACCCAGGAGGAGGAGGTGGTGGAGGAGGAGGAGGAGGAGGAGGAGGAGAAGAACTGGCTTGGTCAGAGAATCCCAGAGCTAGACCCCATGTGCAGCTACCAGGCCTGGCAACTCGCCACCAAAGGGAGGGTCGTGGAGCCGATGGAGCCCAGTCGTAAGAGCTCCTCCAGGGGAGGAAGCATGGGAGAGGACGGCCTGGCCGGGGCCGCCGTGGTCTACGAGAAGGAGAGCAGCCGCTACGTCCTGCAGGGCCAAGAGCGACGCCACACGGCCCGGCGGAGCGGCTCCGGCCTCGGGAACCGGATGTCCTCCGGAGACCAGACCCCCGAGAGCCACAGCGACTCAGAGTACCGGCCCTCCTCGCGGCAGGACAGGCGTCGACCGTCGTCGTCGTCGTCGTCTCACACGCATGCCTCCTCCTCCTCCAAGTCCAACGAGTGCTTTGAGTGCGGGAAGGTGTTGCGCAGCCGACACCAGCTCAGCGTGCACCTGCGGGTCCACAGGAGGGACGGAGGAAAGGCGTCTGGAGGGGAGAAGGACAGGGCCACCAGGGACGAACGCTGGGGCTCCACCAGCGATCCAGAGTCCGGCTCCCCTAGCCGGCCCGGAACACCCGGTTACGGCGATTCCCCGCCTGCCTCCACCCTGGGAGACCAGGCCTCTGAGATGGGCACGGCCAACGCAGGACCGCTCACAGGTTAGTCGCTCCCTGCTCATCTAGTTTCCTCACATGGATCGATGTAATGTGGACCAAAGCAATTACTCTCTGCAAGTTTAGAGCAAAAGGAAAATAGCACTAAATAACAATTACATTAATTTTGTAAAATTCAAATCAATTTATCATGAGCAAGATGTGAACATAGCAGTCAATTAATCATTGTTTATTTTGTATATAGTTCATACATAACAGAAAGGGATATAAGTCACAAAACAATAGGTCTTACGATACATTAGCATTACAATTATACCAAGGGCAATTGTAACTACATAATTTTATTTTCAATTCAGTTTCCCCAGATGAACAAATATGTATTAGCAGATAAGAGTTTTTTCTTATTCCTGGCCCTTGCATCTGACATCCAATCAGTGGTGAACATTTGTTGTTTAAATGTGTAGCTACAGCCTAATGGCCACCATTTGTACACAGAGGAGTTTAGAGCCCCCTACTGTCCATTTGGGGGAATTACATGACGCTGTTCAGCATTTCCTGTTTCTCGTTGAAACAACAAATTATCCCAAAAATATAAACACAATGCTTCCGTTAGAATGAATGTGATGTTTTTATGTTATGTGTTTGTATGAACAGTGCTAGAATAGAATGAGACATTGTATTGGATTTTTTCACATCCAATACAAACAAACTAAGCAGTAAATGGAAATGCTACTCTCCTAGGGCAACCAAACACACTGTTTTGATGAGAACAGGACTTATGCGTATGGATCTTGTTAAAATGCTCTCTTTCGTTCCTCTGACAGTATGTTTATGGATCATTGCAATTATCATCAGAATGATTAAATGTAAAAATATGCTAGTAATACAAACAAATTGATCTTATCAAGTTGTTTGACCTAATTGGACACAGAAAGCAGGAGTTGCACTTAGTTGCCAATAACAAACGAAGAAAACAAAATACATTTAAATTCTCCACACATATATTTGGGTCATTTCAGAACATGAGCAGGACATCTTAAATCATACACCATTTTAATTATTTAGGGGGTTTGTAAACACTGGTTCTGCTGGTTTGTAGTGGATTCTAGGGATGATTTCCACTCCTTCCTGTTGGTTTAGACATTCAGTAATAATAGCAACAGCTCTTCTTCAAGCCCCACTGAGCTGCACGGTCTCTCAGCGCTTCCTGTCTCAGGAAATACCCCCTCCCCCCTCCCTCCCTCCACACACACACACACACACACACACACACACAACACCCCCACGACACACACACAGACACACACAGACACGCAACACCCACACAACACACACAAAAGCACACACACACAAAACACTACAACACATACACACACACACACACACACACCACTACAACACATACATACCACAACCCCCACAACATGCATACACACACAAGCACACAACCCGGCAACACACACACACAAACGCACACAAACACAAAGACACAACACATCTGTGTGTGATAATGTCTTGTATATCTTTGTCATGGAAATCTGTCTGTCTTCACATTTATTGGCTGCACTTTAAATGGATCTTCAGAGATTGAATAAACAGGAAACTTTGGATTCAAAAGAATCCATGACAATGAATACTGGGGATAGTACTGTACCTATCAATGACTATTTCCTCTTTTCTTGCTTGATGCTACACTTCACTACAGAACAAAGGTGGTTCTGGTAAAACAGAGATTCGTTTCCTTCCTCAAGCTATACAGATGTTATCAGCCTGAAATAACCAGCATGAATTTGAAGTATATATTTGAAATCAACTTTCGGATAATGATGAAATAACTTTCTCTGTAGTACAAATCTTTCTTGTGGAAATTTATTTCATCATATACGTCTCATAGTAATACTACAACTACTACTAATAATGTTGATATAGCTTTGTAGTGAGGCTCACAAATGAAGCTGCTAAAAATGTAATTTCATTATTTGGTAAAGTTTATTAAAGTAAACATTGTGATAGTCAGGAGACAGGAAGGTATTTTCTGTAGATATGGCTTTCAAAGAGAGGAGCAGGATTAACTATCCATTCATACATCCATCCAATTATCCATCTATTCACCCATCATCCATCCATCCATAATTCCTACCATGCATCAAATTATCCATCCATTCATGTATCATTTATCCATCCATCCATCCATCATCCATCCAATCATCCATCCATTCATCCATCCATCAATCCATTCACATCTCATTCATCCATTCTTCAATCCAACCTTCCGTGTATCCATTCATCCAACCATCCATCCAATCATCCATCCATTCAATTGTCATTCATCCATTCTTCCATCCAACCATCTGTGTATCCATTCATCCAACCATCCATCCTGTTATCCTTCCTTCCACCCATTCATCCAAACATGAATCCATTCAACCATTCATTCATCCATCTATCCTTCCTTCCATTCGTCCATTCATCCATACACTCAATCCACCCATACATTCATCCTTCCATCCATACATTCATCCATATACCCATCCATCCAACCAGCCCTCTTTCATCTGCAGTTCAATTTCCTTACCTGTCTTGTCTCACCCATAATAAATCCCTAATGTTGCCATAAAGGCCACTCTGGCCTGTCACTCAGCCACCCCTCACACAGAGCCGGCCAGACGGCCACATCTAAGGGATCTGTTATTTATAGTCACTTCTTGGTGGAGAGAGGCAGAGGCAATATGGGGAGAGACACTCCCTGAGGACTAGGCTAGGCTAGGATAGGCTATTCTATGGATTTAGGGGTGCCACAAACACTATTAATAGAATGTATCCATTTGTCAGGGAAGGGATATCTTTCATGTGTTTGATGTAACCAATCACGTTCAGTGTGTGTAAGAAATGTTTGGTATTCAGGACAGATTGTGAAGTGCAGATTCAGAGTATATTATAGTCCTGATTGAATCTGACCTGTGACACAAAATTGCTGATTCACAGAGTGAAAATTGGATATGCCAGCATTTCCAAAAGGTAAAACATCCCCCAAATATGATATGACATATCACAGCTCAGAGGTGTGCGCTCCAACAGACTTCTCATATGAAAACCTTAGCGTTGCGCGTCCGTGTGTTAAACGCAGCTCCGTTGAGATTATTATGTTTCTGTTCTAGACTTTGGGATTGGGTTGATTTAGAATGGCTGGGTGTGTGTGCATAATTCTTCCCCCGACTGCATCTGTAAGCTAAGAGTTGTTTACTCCGCCCGGTGGGAGAGTTGCGGCGCATCGGTGACAGATCGTGTCATCTAGGTGACAGAGGCTGTCAGCGTTGTGACGCTCTTAATTGTCCTCCTTATGCACTCCCCCACGCTGCAGTGTTGCTATGATGCAAACACACCAACACACTGTCTTTGGTGTACTCCTTTTGAGTATGTGTGTGTGTGCGTGTCTGGTTTTCTGTCCGTGTGTGTGGGTATGTCTGTCCGTGTGTGAGTGTGTGAGTGCGTGCGTGCGTGCGTGTGTGTGTGTGTGTGTGTGTGTATGAAAGATAAAGAAATATACACAAGGGAACTGGTCATAGCCGGATCAACACTTATTACCCGACTTAAGCAAGGTACAAGCAGGATATATAGTTTGTGTTTATGCCATGGTCTCAGCCCTTCAGGTGTGCATGTATGAGAGAGAGAGAGAGAGACAGAGAGAGAGAGAGAGAGAGAGAGAGAGAGAGAGAGAGAGAGAGAGAGAGAGAGAGAGAGAGAGAGAGAATGAGAGAGAGAGCGGGGGTCTGGGGACACAGATGGGTGTGTGTAGGGGGGTTACAGGAAGCTGAGTGTGAGAATGGTACATGAAAACAGAATTGTATAGCTGTTCCCATACAATGCCAGACTGGCCTCCTCCCTGCCCACAGGGCTTGTCCTTGGCAAGGGCTGGTTGATGACTAGCTAGCTGGCTATAGGTTAGCAACTGTGCTGCTCTAACGAGGTTGGTGGCTATCTGGCTATATTAATCACTGTGTTACTCTGACAAGGTTGGTAGCTAGATGGCTAAATGTTAGTTGCTGTGTTGCTCCAGCAGGTTTGGTGGTTACCTTGCTATATGGTAGCCACTGCATTGCTCCAACAGGGATAGCTGTTAGCTAAACTGGCTACATGTTAGCCACTGTGTTGGCCCAACAGGACTAGCTGGCTATATTTCTGGCCACTGTGCTGCTCCAACAGGAAGCCAGATGAGAAGCAGATGGCAGGTTACTGCCCTGGTAGCACACACAGGGCTAGGTGTAGAACAATTCATGGCCATAGTGTGTGTGTGTGTGTGTGTGTTGTTGGGTGGGTATGTGTGTGTGTGTGTGTGTGTGTGTGTGTGTGTGTGTGTGTGTGTGTGTGTGTGTGTGTGTGTGTGTGTGTGTGTGTGTGTGTGTGTGTGTGTGTTGAGTGTTGAGTGGGTGGGGATACGTGTGAGAAAAAGACAGATAGGGTTAAGAATGCTTAAGACAGTGTGTTTGTTTGACTGTGTGTGGGAATGTGTCAGGCTCCCATGGCCTGAGTTTACAGTTCACGCAGAGTTAACTATATCTCGTTTGGCTAGTCTCATATTTCACTTGCTTACAAATGTAAGTCGTGTCTACCACCTTGTGGACAATGTAGAGAACTGCAAGAGTTAATAAAACAATGAACAGAATTTGTAGCTATATTCGCTAAGGCCATGTTGTCCGGACCGGACCAAATACTTAACATATTTATTTATGATATTATTAATTACTAATTAATATAGTTTTATGACACGTTTTCTTGTCCATGTGCAATTTTAATAGTTGTGGTCTTTATTTATTTACTATATTAATTATTTACTAATTCATATAGTTTTATGACACGTTTTCTTGTCCATGTGCAATTTAAATAGTTGTGGTCTTTATGATTTGCCATAATGTTTGAGTTTACATTTGTATCATTGTATCTTGCCTGTTTCTGAACCTTATACTTTTTTCCTCAACAAGACAATTTCATTCATTTTTTAACGTTCAGTCGGAACCTTATTTAGTTAGCATTTCTAGGATTACAAAACTGTCCAACACTGCACTCTTGTGGCCTATTGCGGGAATTACAGGCAGCAATATTCAACAATACATATCCAAAAGTAGGAAAAAACATCGACATGTGCTACACCTACTGATCTCTTTCTCTTTGTTTTGTCCTTTTTCTCTCTTTCTCCCCAGATGAGAAGCCCTACATATGTAGCCTGTGTGAATTTACGACCACAGAGTCACAGATCTATCTCACGCATGTGCGCGTCCAACACCCGATCAACAACAACGATGACCGACCAACCAGCTCTGCCCCAGGGGCCGCCGGCCCAGGCCCCGCCAACAGGTCAACCTCCAAGCTGAAGAGCACCCTTCTCCTCCACACGCCCCCCCACCCATACCTCTCGGCTCGACCCGCCAGGGACAAGCGTCCGGCGGAGTCGGCCCCGCTTGAACCCGGCCCGGCCCCGCTGGACCTGTGCGTGCGACCCGAGGGCCAAAGAGGCCCAGCCTCCTCAGCCCCGGACGGGAAGGGCCTCCCCCGACACAAGTGCTCTTTCTGCTCGCACTCCACCAGCTACCCAGAGGTGCTGTGGATGCACCAGACGGTGGCCCACCGCATCACCAGCGGCAGCTCCACGCTGGCCCCCAAATGGGCCCTGAGGCCCACTGCCACCACCCCCAGGACCTCCAGGGAGAACTCCTCCTCTTCCCCCTCTTCTTCCTTGTCCTCCAGCAGGCGCACCGGCCCTCCGCCCGTTCTGGAGGGGAAGGAGTGCCCGCCTCTGCCCTCGGAGACTCGCAACCCTCGCACCCGGCCCCCGACACACTACAACGAGGCCATCAAGAAGAGCCGGCCTGCGGGTCACCCCTCCGCCTCGCCGTCGCCCACCGCTTCCTCCTCCTCCTCCGCTGCATCCTCCTCGGGCCGGCCCTCCTCGGCCTCAGGGAGACCTCCCCCGGCCCAGGGGAGGGCCCACGGCCGGCCGGCGGCCAACAGCGGCGGCAGCAGACGCTCAGGGGAGCAGGAGCACACCGTGGGGGCATCACGCTCCAGACCCAAGGTGGATATGTACCCACGAGGTGCTACGTCGTCCTCCTCCACCAGCTCCCTTGAGAAGAGCACCGGGGCCCCCCAGCGTCCCCCGGCCCCAGCCCAGGCCCCGGCCCCGAGCCCCGGCTCCACGGCCGGGGGATCCAGGCTGGCCGACCGCTACTTGTTGCCCCAGGAGGGCCTGGGCTTCATGCTGTCGAGCAAGCACGGCCTGGCGCCAGAGTACGGCAGAGCCAGGGCTTCTCCCCAGCCCCACAAGGCCAGTTCCCTCCTCCACCACCACCCAAACACCCCCAACCACCACAGCCACCCCAACCACCACACCCAGCAGCCGCATGCCAACTCAGCCCACAGCCAGGGCCATGCTAACGCTAGCAGGCCCAGCGCCATTAGCCACAGCTCCCTAGTGGGGCGTGGCTACGGGAGCTCCCCCTCCCTTCACACACACGGGGGCGCTTTGCAGAACTCCAGCGCCGGGGCCTCGCTGCCCTCCAGCGTTCGGGGTGAGATGAAACAGGAGGCACCCACAGAGACGCCAGAGATGCCCGTTGATATTCTTGGTTTCCTGAAGAACTACAGCCCCCATGAGCTGGCGGCTCTCTACCAACGCTGGGGCGCGGCCAACGCTCTGCTGGATCCCTCTGGTAAGAGCAAGACCAGCCCCAAATGTTCAACATGTTTAATGTTCAAAACCATGTGAGAAATGTCACATGCGACGCCATGCGATAGACAGACGCAATTGAAAGGGAAAGCAATATTTATGTTTCATATTGGATTGTCAACCACTACATTAGACATATTGTAAAACCTCACCTGCCCCTAGCATAAAGACGCACACACTTACACATTCACTCACACACACACAATGCTCACCATCTGGCAGGAGATGATTGACACACAGAACTACTGCCCTTTTCTGACAAGGTGTTAAATAATGAAAAAGAGATGCATTCAAACAACCACACACACACTTGGTTTTTCACGGTTTATGAGTAAAAGGTTGTTTGTGTATGCGGGTGTGTGTGTGTGTGTGTGTGTGTGTGTGTGTGGAAGAACCTTCGCTTTGAACACGACTGCGAGGCAGCCTTGCTTCCAAGAGTCCACTCTCCCAGAAAGCTGTCACAAACTGTTTAGGTCACGACTCTGCCTGATGAGAGACTCACACACACCGATACTGGTGGGGGTAGTGGAGGGGTGAGTGGGATGATTCAGTCAGAGAGAGAGAGAGAGAGTGAGAGAGAGAGAGAGAGAGAGAGAGAGAGAGAGAGAGAGAGAGAGAAAGGGAGAGAGAGAGAGAGAGGTAACAGGCGGGGGAGATGGAGTCGGGGGAGGGGTGTGATGAGACACAATAATTACCCCACCAGCTGGTTTGGAAATGGTCATTACCAAACATCCACATTATTCGCCCATTTTTGCAGGCCGGCCTTCCTCGAGGTCAAACGGGGTCGTGCTGATCCAGGGGTCAAAGACAGCGACCCCCGCGAGCGGACGCATGACATCGCTGTCAGCTGTCCGGCCGCTTTACGTCACGCTCCGGCGTGGCCCTTTGAGTCACATGCTATAAAGTGACCTTTTTTGAGCAAACAACGCCCTTCTCTCTCTCTCTCTCTCTCTCTCTCTCTCTCTCTCTCTCTCTCTCTCTGTCTCTCTCTCTCTCTCTCTCTCTGTCGCTCTCTCAGAGAGAGAGAGAGATGTGGAACGGCTACGAGCGGTGCGTAGCTGGGCTGCGTTCCTCTCCCCGCGCCCAGCTCCTGTCTTGTCTTTCATTAGTGCACCAATGAGAAGGGCTGGCGGGAGCCCGGGCTGGATGTGTGTGATGAGTATCCAGAGGCCAGAGAGCCACAGACCTGCCAGAGACACTCTCTGTCACCCCCTCCTCCACCCCCTCGTCCCCGTCCCCCCCTGTCCACGTCCTGCTGTCCTCTCTCCCCCGGCCCGGTACCGGCAGGCATCGGTGGGCACTGCCCAGGTATATGCCAGGGTACCGCTCAGGGGAGGCGATGTGTGTGTGTGTGTGTGTGTGTGTTGGGGGGGGGCAAGGGGGGATGTAGGAGTAGGGGAGAGAGGGGGGTTAGTGCACAGACCCCCAGGCCTTTTATCTGCCAGCAGA
>JACYXH010000400.1:250000-287500 GCA_026745465.1 Lota lota | reverse complement strand
CACGTAAATGAGTTTCTCTTTGGTAGAATATCTCCGTAACAAAACAGGAAACAAGGTATAACTCCGCCCCTTTCAGTTCCTGGTTTACAGCCCAGGCTCTGTGCCGTCTTTCCTTAGACGTTCTGCTATAACATAGTAGGACTGCTGTATCCCAGATTATAACCACCCTCGACCCTCCTTACCCCCACCTCCCCCCCCCACCTCCTTCTCCACACTCCCCCTCCTAACCCCTTCCTCCTCCCTCTCTCCTACAGTTGGGTTTGATTTTAACGGACTCCACCGAGGAGCCGACGCTCACGCAACAACCGCCGACGTCGAAGCTCCACCCAAACAAGTATGTCTTTCTTAACCACACCCCCCCCCCCCCCCACCCCCCGCCACCCTGCCACCTCCTCTCTCCATGACGGCCCCACGCTCGAGCATCTCTGCCCCCAATGCTTCTGCACGTCGTGTCGCTGTGTCCAGCCGTGCATGCTCTGCTCTTGATTATGTTTGTCTTTCTTTAGTTTGCACTGTTTTGTGATTCATCCCTACAGAATTAGTTGCATATATTTATTTACTTTTGTTTGTCTTCCATCGTTGTATCAATTGAAACTGCAGCCAGCGGCAGTTTCACCACGGTTTCACCAAACAGGAAATGACATAAAGGTCCTCTGCTGTATGAGAAATAGGAGAGCAGACAATTGTAAGGTTGCTCATACCAGATGGAACCATTGGTACGCTGCCATCACAGGGGGGAAAGTTTTCAGAGTGACAACAACAAGGGCTCAATGAAAGTGAAAGTGAGACAGAGGGCGAGAGAGCGACAGAGAGAGAGAGAGAGAGAGAGAGAGAGGGTGAAAGAGAGAGAGAGAGAGAGAGAGAGAGAGAGAGAGAGAGAGAGAGAGAGAGAGAGAGAGAGGGAGGGAGGGAGATTGAGCCAGAAATATGAGTAAAAAGTAAATCTGCTCGGCGTTGACATTTGAAGAGAAAAAGAGCCAGGACGACGCCGCACACCTCCATCTTAATTAATCACGCACACACATAAATACGGACGCACAAAGCGACAAACGCACGCACTGCCTGAGATTTATAACGCGGCCCGCGATTGATGGCAGCGGGCGCGGCAGAGACGTCCAATTAGAAAGCAGCGGCGGTGAGCTTTACGGTGACAATAACCTTTAGTGTAATATAGTACATCGGTATAACACACCACAACCCCACCCCGCCACACACTCACGCCGGCCGCAAAACATCAACCACCCGCTCACCTCCTGCCTTATCATC
The DNA here is from genome assembly GCA_026745465.1 of Lota lota. NCBI lineage: Eukaryota > Metazoa > Chordata > Actinopteri > Gadiformes > Lotidae > Lota > Lota lota. Next base: position 286,234 of record JACYXH010000400.1, on the reverse strand, counting down.
TCGCCAGCACATCCCCCTTGCTTGTCCTGGCATCCGTCCTGTCCTCCATGTTGGTTTTGTCGCAGAGTTTATCCCCTCTGCTTCGATGTGTTTGGGTCGTAGTTGTGGTTTTTGCTTTTTTGTTTTCACATCCTGTCACAACCACTCCAGGTTTATTAGGGAAACTTGAGTCATTAATAATACCTTAGATCTCTCTCTCTCTCTCTCTCTCTCTCTCTCTCTCTCTCTCTCTCTCTCTCTCTCTCTCTCTCTCTCTCTCTCTCTCTCTCTCTCCTGAGTGCATTATTCACCATGTTGCATTTTAAGATGATGTATGATAACCGCTACATTTCCCCGTTACTCCATCTTCAGGGTGGGGGGGGGGGGGGGGGGGGGGGGGGGGGGCTGCAAAGAGGATCATTTGTTTTGCCGCTTTGATATTCTTCAATTTATCAAAATGATAATCAGGTGCAATTAAATGGCAGTCTCATTTATTTTGTTCAGGTGTACGCGTGTGTGCGTTTCCGGGTGTTGCATGTTTGCGGTGGAGGTGCCTGTGCCACTGTAGGTCATTCTAATTAGAAGAAGAAGAGATGGTTGAGCATTGTTGTGTGTGTGTGTGCGTGTGTGCGTTCGTGTGTGTGCGTGAAACGCATTTGCAGAGTGTGGGCTGGTAGGCTGTGCTGATAGAAAGAGGAAGAGTATAGGGTAGAGGAGAGGGGAGGAGAGGAGAAAGGGAGGAGTGAGAGGGGTGGAGAGGGGAAGAAAGGGAGAGGGGGGAGGAGAGGGGAGGAGAAGAGAGGGGAAGAGAGGGAGAGTGTGGAGAGGGGAGGAGAAGAGATGGTGGAGAGGGAGAGGGGGAGGAAAGGGAGAGGGGAAGAGAGGGAGATGGCTGAAGAGGGAAAGAGTGGAGAGGGGAGGAGAGGAGAGGAGAGAGAGGGTTGGAGAGAGAGAGAGGGGTGGAGGAAAAGCAGGACTGCTCCGGGTGTCGAGAGGCTGGGACAAGAAGCGCTCTCCACTCCAGATGGCAGACGTCTCTCTCCCAGGAAGGAGGAGCAGCGGAAGAGAGGAGCGGGTCTCTTTCTTGTCTGATCTGGGTCAGGTTACACAGGGCAAAGTTAACTTGTTCCCAATCAGAATCAGAAATACTTTATTGATCCCCGGGGGGAAAACGTTACAGTTACTCCTATTCTAGATTAGAAATATATACAAGCCTAGAAAAGTTGTTGAGTTCAAATTGGGTTCATGAGGAAAAAAATACACAAATACAGTGATCAGCTTGCATGCAATGCAACATACAACCCTGCTCTTCTGATTTTGATCTAGGGACTCTTAGTAATGTCTGAGCAGTCAGTAGGTGCTTTGTATACATAGAAGTTAGAAGTTGTTTAAAGCCTTGTTAGGAATTTCTAACAAGGGCCTCCCGATTTACCTTGTTCTCTATTGTCTTTGTGGGTTTGGTTTGGTTTGAATCTTAGGCTTTCTGCCTTCTCTGCACCTCTGTGTCCAATGCTGCCCTATCCTCTACCTCATCCTCCAACAGTTCTGTGTAAATATCCCCCACCTCCTCTAACGTTCTGTATAAATTTGTCCCCACCTCCCCATCCAGGCGAGAGACCGTTCTGCTGCCTCCTCTGCCCGTACCGAGCCTCTCAGAAAGGGAACCTAAAGACCCACGTCGAGAGCGTCCACCACCATCCTGTCTGACCCGGCCTGTTCCCCCGGAGCAGCAGCCTGGACCCCAGCCCCGTGGCAGAGACGGAGGCCCCCAGACACCCAACCTCACCATCCACCCATCCCACGTAGAACAGACGATATCGATAAGAAGGACAGGAACCACCGTCAGGCTTGATAGAAGGATCTGGAAATGTGGGCATTGACGGCAGGGTCGGAAACCAGGGACCACCACCTCCACCCCAACCCTCTCCCCAAGAGACAAACAGGAAACAAAGCCGCTTCGAGAGGCCGCCCGATAGCGGGCAGCCAATCACAGCCCTTTAACCACAGGCAACACTGATTTAGCTAATTTTGAGGAATAAAAAGGAAAAGGATTCCTCGTATTTTATGTACGTTCACGCAAAAAATAGGAGAAATGAAAAAAATATATATAGAATGAAGAACTGCTATTTTTTTTTAAAGACTATTTTGCTTTCAAACACACACACACACACACACATTGTGTGAAAAGGTGAGACGTGACTTTTCACCTGTGTCTGTTGAGCTGATGAGGGGAACAGTGTGTGTGCATTCACTCAGGAGAGTGGAGAGAAACCGCATGTCCGGACAAGATGAGAATAACGTTCACAGACATCCTCTAGGACACTGCAGGCCAACTTCCTCTAGTCCCCCCCACCTCCTCCCCCTCCCCCTCCACACACACACATGCCACCCCCCCACTAAAGAGAACGAAGTTAACGAGATGGAAATGAAGGCGTGTGTGTATGTGTGTGTGTGTATAAAGTGAGAACATGAAGTACATTAACATGAGTGTACTCAGAGGCTGTTCAGCTCACCATAAAGAGAGAGAGAGAGAGAGAGCTCCAGAGACAGAGAGAGCGAGAGACCCAGAGAGACCTATAAGAGAGAGAGAGAGGGTAGAGAGAGAAAGACAGCTGGAGAACAAGGGTGCTAAAAGAGCGACAGTTAGGGAGAGGGAGAGGGAGAGAGGGAAAGTTAGAGAGAGGGGGAGAGCGAGAGAGCGGGAGCAGAGCTAATGACTGGAAGAGGGGGTGTCTGCTTTACTGCTCATTAAAAAGAGTGTGCGTTTTTAATGGACGATATAAATGAGCGTGCGGTTTTAACAGCCATTCAATTATTGTCCATTTAAAAGAGTACGACGAGATGAGTGCAGGCTGTTTCCCAACGTTATCTCGCCGTGAGGGAGGGAGGGGCCGGGGGCGGCCATTAACCCCGTCGCTTCCAACGCACGCTACCCAGATCAAGGATTTCTCGATTTCCTATCAAAACTTGACCTCTGTAGTTGAAAGAACAAAAAAATGGAGGAAGAGAATACAGATGTGTGTAGCTAGTCCCAGCAAAACGTGGCTTATTTTCTTCTTTTGTTCTGTGTGCTTGACTTAATGGTGATGGGAAAGCAAATTCCTGCGAGGGGAAGGTAAGAGAGCGATAGAGAGAGCCAGAAGAGAGTGGGTCTAAGTGAAAGAGAGAGAGAAAGACACACACAGACCGACAGGCGCAGCTGAAACATCAAGAGGGTCAGGCTTCAGGAGATTTTTGTTCAGGGATTCGAGGGAGATAGAGATGTTGTTGTGGAGCCTATTGAATAACAAAGCCATCACCGCTTTCCTCTGTATGTGTGTGTGTGTATGTGTTTGTGTTTGTGTGCTGTTTGTGTGTGTGTGCGTTTGTGTTTGTTCAGCTTAAACGCAGCATACTGGCTAGGAGGTTGATCAACCTCAATGTATGATCCTGCCAAGATGATTTGCATTCTAGCCTACCTCTAAAAAAATAAATAAAAAAATAACATTTTGTTTGCTTGTCGCCGGTTTTGGAGAGAATGTTTTTCCTTCAATATTTCTGTTTCCTCTCCTGGACTGACCTACCAGATACAAAAAAGAAAAAGAAAAGAAAAAGCTAAAATAAAATCATGCCCCATCTGTGACTGGAGGCGTTGGTGAACAGACTCGACAGACTTAAACGTGAGGCCTTTCAATGCTCAACGTATGCATTGGTACAGCGAGTGTGCCTCCATTTTGAATCAGAAACCGTGGGAAGACAAAGTGCTGAAGTGCTGTTCTGTACTTCACACCTTTTGTGTGGGATCGCAATTGTTTTTACAGGAATGCACATGATAAAAATGGTGGCAAAACCTGCTGGGTGGTTTGTAATGCATACAGTACTGTGTGCTCTGATATACCTTACACACACGCGTATGTGTGTGTGTGTGTGTGTACAGCGTATTGAAGGTGTGAGTAATGAAAATACTTGAAATTGAATATGTTAGCCTATACTGAGTAGTGTAGTACTAATACCAATGTTGAATTCCCTTTCAAATTAACTCTTAATCTATAAATTTGTACCTCAAAGTGTAACTTAGAAAAAAATTACAAATAATGTTGAAGAGATTCAGTGGTGGGGTGTGTGTGTGTGTGTCTGTGTGTGTGTGTGTGTGTGTGTGTGTGTGTGTGTGTGTGTGTGTGTGTGTGTGTGTGTGTGAGTGTGTGTGTGAGTGTGGGTGTATGTGTGTGTAATATTAACTTTATATCTGTATTCCACTCTTACCAAACCATTTTATACACACAGCGTTGAATACCAAATATAACTAGTGCTCTTAGACTAGCTTGCTGCTTTAACACCCGTTTCAGATTCTAGGCTAATTTATGTCTGAATGTGCCAGCTAATTCTGTTCAATGTCCTATTTACGCTATTTTAGCCTCCTAACGGTTATGAGTTGATAGATTTGCTTTGGGGTTGTTGTTTTATTTTAATGATGATTTATTGATTTGATGATCTTTGAGATGTGTGTGGTGGATGTGTGACGCAGCTTGTTAGCCATGCTGTTTAAACATGGAAATAATGCTACCGGTACAGTAGTTGTTATATTTTCATACAGGTGTAAAAGTGTGCTTTAAGTCTTTCCCCCATTCACTGGTCCAGTAAGCCGTTACGGAGGGCATTCCAGAGAAGCTGGCCTCCAGCTTCCGGTGTTGTGTTTTGATTCCAACAATGCCTTTTCAGTTGTATTATTTCTGTCTGTTGGCTGTCTTTGTCATGGACATTGTGGTTAATTTACAGTAGAATACCGTACATTTCCACAGTGTACTTGGTTGTATTTATTAACATTTCCAAATGATAACAGGCCAGGGCTCGGTGGGTGGAGTGTTGTGTGTTTTTATTCTGGGTTTGTTTGTTTAGGTTTTGTTTTTCTGATGTAATAACTTTACGAGCCAGCAAGTGGATGTGACCTCTACCTCGTCTGAGCCATTCTCAGTTCTGTTGTATTTTTATATACATTATTATTATTATTATTATTATTATTATTATTATTATTATTATTATTATATTATTTGAAATACCCTTCATGTCATGTCCACAATAAAGACACACCTAAGCGGCACTTACTGACTATGTGGTCTGTTTGTTTTTAATTAAAGCTTTTGGTATTATGGCCCTCCCTTCACTTGTTCACAGATATCCTCTACATTGAGTCAGTGGACAGACGCTTCTATCCCACTAGACTTACAAGTGAGGCTGAGAACGATGGAAGCAGCCAATCAAATAGTCGTAGCAACAAAAAGTGCTGCACAAACAAGTTTCTAAAAAACAACAAGACGGAGTAGCTATGCAAGAATCATACAGGCAAGGTTGATTTGTTTTTGTAAATTAGAGGCACAGGTTCGATTTTTATTTATTTATTAAAATAACGAGCCAAGGGGGGCATACATTTAACTTTAGTCACAAAACACCAACCATGACCTTTGCCCTTTGAAATCACTCACGACTCCATACTCTTTTGATGATTCCGGCTTTTGATGCGCCGCCGCTGCCACGACTGCCAGGCAAAGCACGGCGAGGTGTGCTCAAGCATTCAGTGATGGAGAAGCTCACCCCTCAACGAGTCAGGAAGGGGTGGGGGGGGGGGGGGGGGGTGTCCACCTGTTGAAAGGGAGGAGTGGTGGGTGAGGTAGGGGGTTCCATTGCCGTATCACTGCCAGTCTGTTCGGTGCGCTGTCGTGTCCTCATACGCAGTCTTGTCCACCGCCGCCTCAGCGGGTTTTTGTGTGTGTGTGTGAATGAGAGACGTCTGAGTGGCAGGTTCCCTCTGAGAAACATGGCTCCTGACGTTAATGCCAGCCGGGCCCCGGAGGGCTGGCAGAGAGGGAAACAGAGAGACAGCAGCTGCCCGTCATTTCTTCTCCTCCATCGCTCTTCAGACGCCGGATAGGCAGACATGACACCAACCCCCCCCCCCCCCCCCCCCCCCGCGCGCACCCCACACCCACCCACCCCTGAGCTGGCTATGAAGAAAGCAAACTGTTCCCTGACACCTCGTCTCTCTGTCACACACCAAAGAGTGAAAGTGACTGAGTTGAGTGAGGGGGAAGAGGAGACAGACGCTGGAAAATGTCAGACTGGCTGAGGTGTGACGGATAGAAAGAACATCAGCTCCCTTTTTCAGTTCAGTTGTTTTATTTTTGTTGTGTATCCCAACATGCCGATAAAAGTTGTGCGTGCTTTTGTTTACGCGCTTTTGCTTTTCATTGTATTAGTGTTTCAACCGACCAAAGTGCATACAAATATAATATTTTATTCTATCTATATATATATATATTTCTCAACCTGTTCCCCTCTCTTTTTCAAATGTGCTTTCATAGCTTTAATGTCTTTAAGGTTGTGAGATACATTATACATATATATTTAGGCCTATATATACAAATATATATTTAAATAAATACTGCATTTATCAAGCGGTTCTTCTTGCTCTTTCCCTGAACTTAGGATGACACCAGCGTACACTGTGTTCTCAACCATACCAGGAATCAGTATAGGAAATCTGTGGTCTCTCCCTCTTTCTGCCTCCCCTTCTGCCTCCCTCTCGCCCCTCTATGGCTCTTGCTGGACCATTTGTGTCAGAGGGTATGATCTGTATCTGCCACCGGGGACCACTAGCTCGTTCTAATGGCTGTTTAAGCGGCCGGCCTTATGGGGGACAAAGGCCACTCGGCAGAACCAAATGACACTTGAATATGTACTCCGTCTGATCGCCACGGGAACGCCACACTGCACTGTCTGCTCAGAGAGGGGAGGGGTCCGGCTAATGGGGTAGATATAGTACCATGCTCTTAACAATATGCTTCCTATAAAAAAAAGAAATGGTCATACACACACACACACACATTAATATATATATATATATATATATATATATATATATATATATACACTGAGTCCCAATCCTCTGCATTTCCAGGCAAAAGGCCAAACACATTTACAACACTTCAAGTGCCTACGACACAAGAGCAGCCCTCTCCACGGTGAAATATGTAAATATTGCACTAATCAAAGAGTTCTGGAACCGCAAAATGCCACGGAAAAGGTTATGACCTGGAGCCTGTGCTAATAGGGGCGGTGGGTGGTGTTGGTGGTGGTGGTGGTGATGTTAGGCAGAGGTGGTGGTGGTGGTGGTGGTGGGAAGACGGTGGTTGTGGTGGGGGGGGGGGGTGGGGGGGGGGGGGGGGGGGGTTATGAGGGGTGGTGTCGGGGAGTGACAGCTACCATGGGCGTCTCTCCTGCCTGAGGAGGACCTTCACACGCTGACCTCAGCCTCCTGTGCTCCGCCGCTCCTTGACAGTAATGAATAGGAAGGGCCTGTTTATGCATATCAAATGTTATTTACTCTCACGCAGCCCTCTGCAGCCGCCCAACACAAAACAGACCAGGTATGAGAGAGACAGAGAGAGCGAGAGAGAGAGCAGACGAGAGGAGAGAAGGAAGATAGGATGAAAATGAAAAAACAGGGTTATTAACAAAAGACCAAGAGTTGCCGTTAGGAGACAAGTAGGCATGTCCCTGGGTGTAAAAGGGTTAATTTGACAATCGCCAGGGTGATGGTGATGTTGGTGGTGGAGGTGGAGGTGGTGGTGTGGGTCTTGTTGGTGGGGATGGTGGTGGTGGTGATGAGGTGGTGGTGGTACAGGTGTGCTGGTAGTGCTGGTGGAGTTGGTAGTGGTGGTGGTGATTGAGGGGGTGGGTGGTGGATATGATGTTAAGTATGTTGGGGGTGGAGATGGTGATGGTGGTGAGTGTGGTGGAGGAGGTGGAAGTGGCGGTGATGGTGCTGGTGTTTCAGTGATGGTGGGAATGGTGCAGGAGGTGGTAGTGGTGGTGGTGGAGGAGATGGAAGTGGTGGTGATGGTGGTTGTGGAGGAAGTGGCGGTGTAGGTGGTGGTGATGGGGTTGGTGGTGGGGATGGTGGTGGTGGTGGAGAAGCTGGTGGTAGAAATGGTGGTCGTCTTTAGACTTAACATCATTTACAATGTTTCCTTGTTCCCGCTGGTCTGTTTGACAGGCTGAGCGTGGCTCTTCGCTGCAAACACTCAAGTGTTTTCATATCCTGTGTCAAATCCGCCCCTATTTAAATTTAGCCCAACCGATTATTGAATTCAGCCGTCTTTCTTTGCTGTTTTGTCTTGCAACGCGTGTCTCGGGACAGATTTGTCTGAGAGATGGGACAGCCGTGTTCTAGTCTGTGTGTGTGTGTGTGTGTGTGTGTGTGTGTGTGTGTGTGTGTTTAAAGTTGTTACTTAAAGCTGGATTAATTCATTTCCTCATCGACATGATTGGTCTTAAATAGAACAAACCTTAAAGCCAGGACAGGGAGGGGGGTTTGACGTGTGACGGCAAGCTCAAGAAAATAACCTTGAAGATGAACAATGAGAGTGAGGAAGGGGGAGGAGGGGGGAGATCAGCCACAACGGAGCTCTGTGTTCTTTCATTTTATTCTTCACCACCACCATCATCATCATAATCATCATCATCATCATCATCATCATCATCAGCTCCACTTCATGTTCTATCTGCCCACACTTGGAGAGAATTAAGCTTGATCTTAAGGATGCAAATGAGGAACCTATTCTGTGGTCTGACACCCCTGCTCACCACCCATCTCCCACCACCACCCACCACCACTTCTCCAACCCTGGTCCCAGGACAGACCGTGACATTTAACATCCCCTTCATTTTAATTTGAACTTAATAGCCAAAAAAAAAGTGATTAGAATTAACATTAATGACATTTCATATGTCTTCCAACCCGGGTCCACATTCATTACCCCTCTACACCGCCGACCGTACTTAGCCAGCTAATTCCGCTGGCTGCGCCGAACAGCTTAAATTTTATGTTACCCTTTTAATGACGCAATCTTCTCTTTTCGCCTCATTCTTTCTTTATTCTCCCGTTCTCACTGCCTCCTCCTGCTCCACTTGAAGAGCACAACAAGAAACGCTTGTGAGTGTGTGTGTGTGTGGGGGGAGGGGGGAGAGAGAATTAGCAAAAGGGGTGAGAGGGGGTTGTAGAGAGAGAGATAGAAAGAGAGAAAGAGAGCGAGGGAGAGCGAGAGAGAGAGAGCGAGAGGGACAGACAGATAGGGGACTTGAACAAAGCCTCTAAGTTAGAGCATCTACACTTGGTGCCAATCCACACACAACATCAGAGAAGATTAAGAAGTCTGTGTGTGTGTGTGTGTGTGTGTGTGTGTGTGTGTGTGTGTGTGTGTGTGTGTGTGTGTGTGTGTGTGTGTGTGTGTGTGTGAGAGAGATTGGAGTGGGGTGGAGTATCTCTTTTCTGGCATAAGGCCTGCCCCCCCCCCCCACCCTTTCCCCCTCTATTCTTGTTTTAACAAATACTGTCGGATGGCCTTCATCATCCCCTCCTCCTCCTCCTCACGGTCCTCCGCTGTGAAAGCACAGAGGATAACGAGGAGCAAGAGAGGAGAACACAGCTTTATGATACTACGGTTACTCCTCCTTCAGTTTTCTCTGCACCACGGCAAGTGATCTGGGAGACGAGAGACATGAGAGAGATTGTTTTTGGGGAAAAGCAAATCAAATAAATGGATCAAAACAATCAAGAGAAATTTACGTATATCCATCTTCATACGAGTTCAAGGGTAATTAGTTCTTCTCTGTCTCTTTCTGTCTTTCTCTTGTTCTCTCTCTCTATCTTTCTGTGTGTGTGCGTGTGCGTACGTGTTTGTGTGTGTAAATCTGTGTATGTGTGTATATGTGTGCATGTATATGTGTGCGTCAGCCTTTGTGAGTGTGTTGGTAAACATATGTGTGCAGGTGTGTGCATGTGTGTGTCTGTGTGTGTGTGCGTTTGTTCACGTGTGTGTATGTGTGTGCGTTTGTGTATTATGTGTGCTCAAGCGACAGGCAGCAGCCCCAGCAGATCTCCTCTCCCCTGTTCTCACTAATCGCTCTATCTGGTGAGGCTCCCAGAGGCCAGAAGGTGGAAGGGCCCGCACTGCGCTGAGGTGTGTGTGTGTGTGTGTGGGTGTGTGATTGTGTGTGTGTGTGTGTGTGTGTGTGTGTGTGTCTGTGTGTGTGTGTGTGTGTGTGAATGTGTGTGTGTGTGTGTGTGTGTGTGTGGGGGGGGGGGGGATGCTGAATGAATGGCAGCAGAGGGATAAAGGAGAGCAAGTGGTATATGAAGGGGCAGTGGGGATTGGAGTGGAGGCTGTGATAGGTGGGAGACGGTCTGTGAGGCTGGTAGTTGTTAGTGTGAGCGCTCAGGGTTGGGGGCTGCACAGGGAGGTTAAAAGGGTGAGACGGGGGGGGGGGTTGGGTGGGAGAGACGGCCGGGGGGAGTGATCAGGGAGGGTTATCGACAGTGAGGAAGGGATGTGTGTGTGTGTGTGTGTGTGTGGTGGTGGGGGGGGGGGGGGGGGGGGGGTATCTGACAGACAGGGCAATCTTAAGGTGGGACAGGCTCAAGAAAGACATGTCAGTCCCTCTCCAGGGGGCAAGCCAGTCGGCCGGTCAGTTAGCCGGTCTCCGCACCTGCAAACTGCTAAATGTTTATTGGCAACATGTCCTCGCCAATGCTGCTAGCATGCAGCCCCAGGTTCACCCCAGCAATGCTCTCTCATTGGTATTGGAGCAAGGGCCGACCAGCGCCGGCTAGATGAACAGCATGCTGGAATCCATTACATGTACAAACATGAACGCATGCACACTGAAGGTTTAGTTGTAACTTTATATATATACACATGTCGTGCTTTTTGCTGTTTAGTCTAAGCCCCTTTTGCGTGGTACTATTTGTAAGCTTGTTATGTGCAGTGAAAGTACAACAATGTTAATCTCAATACTGTGGAATTACTTTTGAACCCCAACCTACAGTACATGTTCAGGGTCAATATGACATGTAGACACTCACCACATCATAGCATTTAGTTAATTTAGTTAAAAATACATTGAGTTAAACAAACATGTTGTGGATCAATTGTTCAGTATATATATAACACTAGACAGCATTCCTGTCCAAGTTCATCTACCAGACATGCTAAGCAGTCCAAGCAACCGCCAATCAGAATGCAGGATGGGGGGGATGACTTCAATCTTTAATGTATTCTTCAGCAGCCCAAAGGCCCCCCCCAAAAAAACGCTGTCTATCTTTATACTCCCATATGCACTAATGCAATGTAATTCACACATACACACATGCACACACATACACACGCACGCACACACACACACACACATACAAGCGTGCGCACACACACACACACACACACACAGGCACATGCACACAAAGGTTTTACACAGAGATATCTGACGGCAGTCGGGCTGTGAAGGAACACTGCTAATGGGGCTGGTTTTAATGAGGCAGAGAGAAGAGAGTGACCCTTGGAAGGTGAACATCTCCATCGCCCTGTATCTCACTGAGTGTGGACCAGTCATGTCTCTCATTTTCTCTCTCTCTCTCTCTCTCTCTCTCTCTCTCTCTCTCTCTTCCTGTGTGTGTGTCTCTCTCTTATGTCACATTCTCTATCTCCCTCTCATTCTTTCTCTATCTCTCTATCTCCTTCTCTCTCATATCTCCCATTCCCTTTCCCTTTCTCTCTATGTCTCTCTCTCATTGTCTCTGTTTCTTTCTCTCATTGTCTCTGTTTCTCTCTCTGTCTCTTTCTCTTCCTTTCTCTGTCTCTATTTCTCTCTCTAATTTGTTCTCGCTCTCATTCTCTGTCTCTCTCTGTCTCTTTCTCTTCCTCTCTAACTAACTCAGTTTCCTTTCCCCTTTCCTTTACACACAAACCCACCCTTCGTCATTCTGTGTTCACATACAAACATGAACGTATACACACCATGCGGATTCCGAAAGAGCAACTCAAAATGTATAATTATCTTCTATATATGTCCCTGTAAATGGCATGTTTTTAATTTTGCTGTTAGAAAGGTTAACTGCCCTATCTTGTTCCTATGTGTGAGGACATATTTAAGACTCAAAGCAAGAGGGTATGTTTATTATGGCTGAGCCCCTACATTAAATTGCAGGGTCCACAAGAAGAAAAAAAAAAGAGCTTGAGCCAACCGTAGAAGGTTTACTGCAGTCTCTCCTCCAGTTCCACTTCACTTTGTAAGGGACACACCCGCTCCCTCGACAATCATTTCACATCGTTCCACTGATTTTTATGGCCCTCGCCTGGAAAACAGAGAGATAAAAAAAAGAGCAGATTAAAAAGAAGAGCGACAACGAAGCGACTGGTTTGGTTGTAGTACTCCTAATGGCCAGGAGATGGCACACCATGGCAGGCGGTGTTCAAGAGTGTGTGGCGAATGGACTACTCTGTATTTAAAGGGAGAACCTGGATAGCGTCTGTGTCTCCTCTGCTCAGAGTCCTTCGCTTTCAGTGTACACAGAGGATGAGGAGGGAGGGGGGAGGTAGAGGGGAATGGAAGACACGCTTCTTGCCAGTGCTGTTCAACCAGCATTGGCCTACAGCTTTGAAACGAGCACGGGTGGGGGGTCGGGGGGGTCTTTGTATGTATCTTACGTTGTTATGACATTTTATCGGAACATGACATTTTAAATATTTTGGACATGTACGGTTAGCCTTTACCGTGATTTAAGACGAAATAAAAGAAGACTGTTGTTATGGTGTTTAAAGGATATGTCCTCTGCACAAGACATGCGGTTGTTACGTCCTTTATTGTATTAGCATTGGCCTAGAAAATGAACAGTTCAGAAAAGATTCGCCTTGTTTCTATGTAGCCTAAATGCATTTACAAACAAATAAGGTAAAATAGTTAAATACAGAATAGGCCTATCTATTTTATTATATACATTTTCAAACTCATTCGACCCATTTTAACATAATATCTATTTTACTTAATCATTATATAAAAAACGCTGTATTTGATTTTAGTGGTGTGTGTGTGTGTGTGTGTGTGTGTGTGTGTGTGTGTGTGTGTGTGTGTGTGTGTGTGCGTGCGTGTGTGTGTGTGTGTGTGTGTGTGTGTGTGTGTTTGTGTGTGCATCTGTGTGTGTGTGTGTGTGTGTGTGTGTGTGTGTGTGTCCTATGCCCAATCTAGGGCTATTTGCAGATAAGAACTACTGGATCATTGGTTGCACTGCAAATATTTCTGATATCACCTTGGTATAATATTAATAAAATCACAAAACAATTTTCTCAGGTGTTATAATTATATTACGCCATAAAAACACAAAGCATACATCTTAACAGTTCCGATATCCACACGATTACTTGGCAAGCATAAGAAGTAGAATAAGTAGAAAGTAGAAAAACATACTATCGATGTTCAGAAAAACTACATCAAGACCAGCATGATTAAACATGTTGTCGTTTATATTATTTAGCTATTAATTGTGGCTGCCTACATAATTGACTATACGATAATATTCCAGCATCAGATTAGATGTTGCTGAGCCCATTCATTTGAACTGGGTGCGGCTGTGGTTGTCACCGTTTCACACAATGCATGAACCAACCTCACATACATGAACCAACACATGCTTATTTAAAAGGCAAACACGTGTGCATGTTAAAGTACATAGACCCATATACACACACATATACAATATACAATATACAAACACCGTGCACGAAAAACATACACATGCAGGAGAGAAAACAGCACATTGTGTGTACAGTACACAGGCTGGCATCCTCGAAATCAACCTGACAGGCTTCAGTCAACTCTCAGCGTCCACATCCGCTTCCAGGCTTTCTCCTGACATCTGCTCCATTACCTCTTACAGCCACACGCACACTCACACACACACACACACACACACACACACACACACACACACACACACACACACACACACACACACACACACACACATGCATGCACACAAACTCCTTGGCTGTTCTAAGCCCCTCTGAGCCATATGAAATGTAGTCGGTGCCGTGGAAACCCGATACTGCTGGCTCTGTCACATTGCGTTTCCCAGCAGCCATCAGGAGTCGGCCTGTGTGACTGCCAGCTACTCTGACAGTGTCACTCATCTGCAGCTACAGATGAAGTCTGAGCCCACGGGCAGTCTGGGACAGAGAGAGAGCGAGGAAAGGAGATTAGGAGGAGAGGAGAGGAGAGAAGGGGAGGAGAAGAGAGAAGGAGAGGAGAGGACAGGAGAGGAGGACAAAAAACAGGTGCATACGAAAGGATAGGAAAGAGGAGAGACAGAAGGAGAGATGAAAATAACGGAACGAGGGATGAGAGGATATAGTAAGATAGGTGAGGAGAGGAGACAAGGGGATAAGAGGAGAGGAAGAGGAGAAAAAGAGACAGGTGCATACAAAAGGATAGAAGAGAGATGAGTAGAGGAGAGGAAGAGAGGAGGAGGAGGTAAGGAGAGGTCTCCGTAGGGTGAACTGCAAGCGTCGAAATAGGGAGAGTATATTTCAGCTGTTGCACACGGTGTGTTTTTGCTGGCCTGTTTATTATGCACACTGAAGCATGCTTCTTGCATGTTCGTTATTGAAGATTGTTAGCGTATGTATGGCTGCTATATACATAGCTATATATGGCTATAGACACAGTGATAAGAGGGGATGCTATTGGCTGGCTTGGTGTGTGATTGAGCTGCTTACGGCTGTCACACTTGGAACCCAACTGCTCTTTTAGGATTCCTGCAGCTTTGTTTTTGTCTCCGGACTTCAAATGTGGAGTGGATTGCTGCAATTCAATGGTCCCAGAGAAGCTAAAATAAAACCATACCCGCCCTAATCCAACATGCACACACACACACACCAAACATGCAGCTGCACAACACAATGCATGCAGACACACACACACACAGGATGTGACAGGATAGGGGTCTACCTCGTCAAGCTCTCGGACAGCACCCATGTGACCTCCGTGGCACCGACCGGAGAGAGGAGGAGGACAGGTGGAGGAGGAGGATGTAGGTTCTGGACAGCAACCCCACCACCACTACCACCACCTCCCGTCTCTCAAACACACACTGGACAGCAGACCCCCCGAAAGGTTCGGACAGCCCAGGAGGTGACGGACAGGTCGTCTCTGGTGTGAAATCCCTCACTCCCTCCCTCCTTCTCTGTTGCGGTGGGGGGGGGGGGGGGGGGGGGGGGGGGGGTACACAGCTTACAATGTGTACCCCCGCTCAACATGCACATGCACACACACATGCACAAGAACACATGGAGCACAGTAGGTATAATGAAAAAAAAAAAAGCTGCATATAGATATTAAAGTACTATCATGTGACTTTATTGCACAAGACAACCCCTACCACACACACACACGCACACAAGCACATACACACACACACACACACACACAATGGAGTGCGTTGACAAGCGTTCACCCTGCTTGGCCCGTACGTACTGACACTTAGGTTAGTTCAGTAGCAGTTTCAGACACTGTCCCAGAAACACGGTCCATTTCTCCCTATGAATGATTAAAAAACAAGCCCATTCAACAATGCGCCAGACATTTCACAAAAGGTTCATTTTCAGAAAAATACAATCTCCCTTGTGCTAATAAAAGCCATTAATCATGCAAGCATGTCACTTAACGCAAGGTTAATGAAACACTGTTAATGCCTGGCTAATCTATCCCCAGTCAGTACAGCCCTCACGACTGTAATTCCTAACCACTCTACGCACACATTTCTTTTCCTCTCCAAGACTTTCTCTGGCGTGTGATTGATGGATGCGCGACAGGCGGTGTCCATTATTTTTTAAGTGGAACACAGGATGTGGGGAGGAGAGGGTCAGCGGTGGGCAGAACTCAGAAAGTCCTACCTGTCCACACAGCTAATGAACTGCTGACAAGATATATGGGAAACACTTTGGGGAGGAATTTAACTGTGACATAACAACTTGATAAAGGATTTACCCTGGCTCTGTGAACCGTTCATTAAATATCATGTCCACAGCTCACCTCTCGTCACAATCCCACCGGCCAAGTATTGATGACATTTGTGTGTGTGTATTTGTTGTGAGTCTGTGCGATCTGTTCATGTTCATGAATATTCCCATATGTGTGTGACGCGTGTGTATGTGTGCGTTCGTGAGTGTGTGTGTGTGTGTGTGTGTGTGTGTGTGTGTGTGTGTTTGTGTGCGTGTATATTTGTGTGTGTATGTGTGTTTGTGTGTTTTTGTGTGTGCGCGTATGTGACTGTGTTTGTGTGTATGTGTGTACGGTTGTGTGGCATTACTCTTGAGTTACATTCTCCAGCTGTCACGGCATCACATAAACAGAGCACTTAAAAAAAAAGGGGGAAAAAAGCAACAGAATCATTGCGTGTGCGTGAGTGTTGGTTAACATACCGTGCTGTGAGCCTGAACATGAGGAAGGATGTTTACTGTGATGTGACTGCCTGGTGCCAGCTGAGCTTTGCTCTGAGCTGTTTGGAAAAGCGCATGACTTGCTTGATTGTTTGATGACAATGTAGGCCTTGCATCTCTATTCCTTTCGTCTGTGTCTCTGAAGAACCCTGACATTCAACTTTTGATGTCGGCATGCACAAGTGATGTACAAATACAAAATCCTTACCGGCGAGACTTGAGGGCTTCACTATTATATTTTTTTCTTTCTTTTTGACAATACATTTGTTGTTTTGTCTTGTTTTACAGAATCCCTTCAAGTTCACCTCTTCTGTCTCTCAAAAAAGAAACTGGGATTATTTTATAATTGCCATTTCTTTGTGTCTTTTACAAACAAAATAGGAAAACACAACAGCATTATCGTACAAAATATGTCTCTTTTGGGGTACGACCGTACATGAGTTTGTGAGTAAATTGTGTTTTTTAATCTTTTTTTTCTTACATGTTTGCACTTCACTGTTCTTCACTTCTTCTGATGTATCACAGCTACATCAGTGTGTGTGTGTGATTTTGTGCATATGTGTGTGTGGGTGGGCATGCTTGTGTGCGTAGGTGTATGTGTTTGTGTTTGTGTGTGTGTGAGTGTGTTAGTGTGCGTTTGTGAGTAGCTGTGAGTAGGTGTGTGTGTGTGTGCGAGCAGGTGTGTGTGCGTGTGTATGTGTGTGTATGTGTGTGAAAGAGTGTGGTTTAGCGTGTGTGCGAGTGTGTTGGAAGGCGTGAGTAGGTGTGTGTGTGTGTGCTCATGTGTGTGTGTGCAAGTGGTAGTAGGTGTGTGTGTGTATGTGTGTGTGTGAGAGAGAGTGTGGTTTAGTGTGTGTGTGTGTGTGTGTGTGGGTGAATGTGTGTGTGTGTGAGTGTGTGTGTGTGGTGGAGGATAAAGCAAAGCTAAAGTGGAGGCATAGAGGAGAGCCAGGTCAATAGGAGTCCTAATAAAGCCTGAGTTCATTTCCCCGCTGTGCCTGGCTCTGGCCACCAGCCACTCCATATACAAGTCAAATCGGCTTTTTGCCTCCCAAAGCCCCGTGATTTATGACCTGCCGCCATTGACCAGACCAGCTAGTTTTCATTTTTGTTAAATCACGCGGCCCTCTAAATGAAAGTATTGATTTCAAGTCAGCTTACTGAGGATTTAATTTGTATTTGGAAAATTAAAGCAGGTTACGCTTTATAATTTTACACTACACTGGAAACCTGAGATAAAAACAGCAACAAAAAAAAACAGGAATAGACCCACCCCTCACTCACACACACACATAAACCCACACACATACACACTCACACACAGACACACACACTCTCACACATACACACATACTCACATCCACAATCACACAATCTCTCTCACACACACACACACACACACACACACACACACACACACACATACATACATACATACACATTCACACACACATACACACATTTCACAGGGCTGTGTCACATTGGCCCTCAGAGTCTGGCCCCTGGGCCCCAGACCCCATCTCTTGTCCTCGTGACCGCTGCTGCAGCTACGTCACACCACCACTAAAACTCTAAGTATTTGCTCTTCAAAGGGTTTTTATATCAGCATTTTTTTTTTTTTTGGTGATACTATATTGAGAGGACGCCATTTTGGTGCCATATTAAGAGGACACGAGAGAAGTAGTAATGTATATTCCTAAATAAACGTAAATATACCGTAACCTAAGCTAATCAAACAGACATTGCGATGTGACGTTGCAACGTACAAGCCCTATAGTGTACTGTCTGGCTGCTAACCAGTTAGCATTAGTGCTAGGCAAAACCCCAACTGCATAACATGGACCTTTTATATAGCGACCTGTCAGCCCAATGTGAACCACGAACCGGCCTCTTTTTTGCTTCCTTTGTGAGTTGTGTTGTCGTAACAGCCCCGCCGGAAACCAGAGGAAACGGGCCTCTCTCCCTTTCTCTCCCCCCCCCCTCTCTCTCTCTCTCTCTCTCTCTCTCTCTCTCTCTCTCTCTCTCTCTCTCTCTCTCTCTCTCTCTCTCTCACTAGCTCTCTTCCTGGCTCTCTCCCGATTATAAGCTCATTCTTTGCCAAAGCTGCTCATTAAACCCCCTCTCTTCTCTCAGCGTCTGAAAAGACTCTGTCTCCCAACCTGTCCATCCCTCCCCCCTACACATCCCACCACCACCACCACCAGTACCACCACCACCAGCACCACCACCACCACAGCCGTCCGTCGCCTGGAGGTTTCAATAGGGCCATGTGGGTGGAAGGGTGGATATCATCCCCCCATCCATTGCATGCATTGACTCTTTTATATTATATTTAGTAATAATAATCACAGTTATTGTGCCCCCTTAAACACCCCACCCCACCTCAACCCGCCCCCCAGATTATTCCTCCCCTCTGCCTTTTTAGTTTGAGACCCCATGCTAGGCGGCGCAGTGGGACATCTACCAACCTCCTCACCTCCTCCACGCACGCGGCCTGTGTATATGTGTGTGTGTGTGTGTGCACGCGCACGTGTGTTTGTGTGTGTGTATGTGTGTGTGCGCGTGTGCGTGTGTGTGCATGTCACTCACTCACACCATAAAGAAGAGGGAGGCGCACAGGGAGGGGTGGGTGGGTGCTCTATGGTGTCATTATCTCCTTTCTTCTCCCCGGGAGGAAATGGCGCTTTGACTACTATGATCCTGACCCCCTCACCCCAACCCCCACCAACCCCACTGCTCTTCAACCTTTTCACCCATTCTTCTGGTAGGTTGTGACCCAATCACCACCACCACCACCGCCCGCCCACCCAAAGGCACTCCATAACTGTTTATTAACATGTCGTTGACTTCACCCGGGTCTCTAAAACTAAACTCCCCCCCCCCCCTCTCCTCCACCCACCACCTTCACTCAAGCTTCACCCGATGCCGGTGCTCTCCCCTTCATTAGTGCTGTGTTTGGGGGGTGATGGAGGAGGGCAGTGGGTGGAGTGTTAAAAGACTGGATCTGTAACCTCTCCATTCAGATAATGCACTGGAATTTAGTGTCTTTGTCTTTTTCGGGGGTACTCTTTTGTTCATTTGTGCAGCTCTTTTGAATTGGGAGTTCTTTCTTCATTCGTCTGAGATGCCATCGGGAGGGTAATTGTACTGTAGTCTGTTCCATACGTTGCTGTGACCTTCGGATCGTTGTGTATGTGGATACCCATGTCTTGGAAGGTTGTTACGTAATTCATGGGTTTTCTGTCAGGAAATGGTCACAACAGACATATTTCTCAATGGATTCTTACAATGTAACTCGGTTTAGACATCAGGGGCATGTGGAGCAGTGCCCCACCGGAGGGGGCGCTATGGTGCAAGCAGCTTGTTACATAATAAATTATTTCAATCAATAATCTGATTTGTTAATTTAACATAGCAATTTAATGGTCATGCTCATTGTGCTTATTACAGCAAACGTGAAATTCATGATCATTAAGGTACTTTTCCCTTTGTGTTTCTGTGTTAGCTTGCCGTGCTGACCGAGCCACCTGTCTCTTGCTAGCTTGGGGCAGAAGTGCAATTGCCATGGATACGGTGTAAACATAAGCAGCATAAACAGGGAAACCTACCGCATATTACATTTGGCGTTCTGCTTAGCAACAGGTAATGGAGAAAGATGTGCGTCAAGCAGCTAAATTGGTACAACTAGCTAGGTATAGCCTACTTCGGATTATTGACTGACCCTTCCATTTTATACTTTGCCTTTTGCAAATAAATTATAAGATATTACATCCACACAGACCAGTGGATTTTTGCATGTTTGAAAGATTCCCTTTGGAATTATATGTCACACACTGCCCTCTAGAAACCCCTTGCTAAAAAGGGCAACTGCTTAATTCTGATGAATGTTTTGTGTTGTTCTGAAATAGCATGCAGACAAATGTTGTGAAAAAAAAAAAAAGAACTGAGGGGAGGGAAGACGTGCCATTTCTAAAACATGACGATACATCGTCATCAACAGGGATTGGCTACAGCTGTTGAGGTGTTTTTATTAATTTTTTATCTCAGCACTGAACCTGGGGCTGTGTGTTGTGGGATGTACCAGGACAGTAGTAGCAGAAGTGCTGGTGGTGGAAGGGGAAGCTGACTGTAAGAGTGTCCCAGAGGGAGAGTGTATAGGGGACGGTGGGCTGAACTGTAGCGCCCACATCTCCCCCTCCATCCCATAAACACGGCGAGGGGCTTGATGTCTCTTAAAGGTCCTGAATGGCGTGTGGGAGTGGGAGAACACTGTGATTAATCGCCATGGTGATTCTCATGGAAATCGCTCCCCGAGTGGAGGCAGAATGAG
Organism: Lota lota; assembly: GCA_026745465.1. NCBI lineage: Eukaryota > Metazoa > Chordata > Actinopteri > Gadiformes > Lotidae > Lota > Lota lota. Next base: position 265,624 of record JACYXH010000400.1, on the reverse strand, counting down.
AGGGGGAGGAGTTGGAACCGTGTGAAACTAACTCTGACCGAATCCACAGAGATGATTGCTCACTTGGGGGATTTTTATGTCATCAAATAGGGGATTGAGTTCCATCACAAAAGGGTCTCTCTCTCTCACTCTCTCTCTCTCTTTCTCTCTCTCTTTCTCTCTCTCTTTCTCTCTCTCTCTCTCGGCCCTCTCCCCCTCACTCTCTCCCTCTCTATCTCTCTCCCCCTCTCTGTTTCTGTCCCTCTCCTTCTTTATTTCCCCCTCTCACTCTGTCTCTCTCTCCCCTCTCTCTATCCCTCCCTCTCTCCTTCTCTCCCTATCCCATGTGTTATTTATATATGTTATTTAATATATACGGCTGATAAAAAAAGCCTTATCCATTTATTGGGAATAGTTGGAATAATTGTTTGCACAATAAAATACAACTTAAAAGCAACTGCTTATTGTGTCAGTCAATTACCTGAACAGTGGCTACTGAGTTACTGAAAAGCAAACCCTGAATAGTAGTTTACATGAGCATTATTATTTTATTCCAAACCATAATGAATCATTTTTGGGTAAGAAATAGGCTACATGCACCTCCCATTAGGAACAAATATTTATAGCATTTCTAAGCAACCAAGATGAATGACAAGTCTGCTGTACTTGGAGTGAACGCAGGATGTGAACAAGGATTCGACTTGATCTTAATGGGAATGTGTGCGACTGAGTCTCTGACTCTGATTTCCCACAGGAGCGAGTTTCTATCTATCGTAAATGCTTCTCAGGCACCGGGTTAGAAGTCTCATCGAGGGAATAATTCAAATAAACAGATCTAAATGATAAACGTTGCGACAGCAACATAGACAAATCAGGCTGTGAGTCTGCGGATGGGGCGGAATTCAGAAAACTAGCTCTCCATAACAACTTAGGACAGGAAGTTGTAGACCCCCCCCCCCCCCCCCCCCCCCGCCCCTTCAAATGCCAACACCCAAAATGAATAAAAGTTCAATAGTACTCAATATGTTTGTCAGGAGGTGTACTTTATGCGGTTTGGTGTAACTGCACTTCCCCCGAGCCAATAAGTCTGTGCCACCTTTAAAAACAAATGAGCTGAACTGGAAAAAAGATGGAGGTGGAGGAGGAAATTTGCCCGAGTGAGGAATTGATTTTGTCTGGCCCTGGAGAGCACTCCATTCTCTGGTCACGGGCAGCAGGAGGGCTCCGAGACATGTTTTACTAACTGTTAGAGCAAAGGCACCCATGCAAAACTATTTTTTAACAGCGCTTGGAAAAATCACCCAGTCCTCTTCCCTTTTTTTGTTGTTGTTGCGGATGACACAATACTTTCCAGGCCGTCTTCACCTCGCACACCTCATGGCCGGTGTTGAGATGAAATACTGCTGTGTTGCAGTGTGCATTCTGAGAGAGAGAGAGAGAGAGATAGGGAGAGAGAGAGAGAGAGAGAGGGAGAGAGAGAGAGAGAGAGAGACACACACACACACACACACACACACACACAATTCTGCCATCTCAGAATAACCATGGATCTCAAAATAGCGATGAAGTATGTAATCCTTTAGTCGAACCAAAAATCGACCTCTCGCTAACGTTTTGTGTGTGGTACACATTTTCATATGCGGTATTCCTGTATTTTAGCATTCATATATTACAAACACAAGGCCGTGATCTTTTACGAATTTCGGGTGATTATCGCAAATTAAAAAATATATATAAATTGGTGAAAGTGTGCGGATATCACTTAGTATAATTTATTCATCCTCTATCAAAACTGTAGCCAGAGACACTTGCGTACTCGCTGGCTGTCACCGTTTCTGTGCAGCTCAGCAAAGAGGACTAGTTTTATGAGGCCAGTAAAGAGCGGGAAATGTGAATAAGCGAATTTGGAAAGCCCTCTCTCCCCCTCCGCAACGCTAATTTAGTGTGAGAGCTAAGTGGCTCATTTTTATGTGAACACTATTGTGTTCTTAACTATGCAGCAAACAATCGCTGTTCCAAGGCAAAGAATGACACAATGTGAACAATAGAACAATGAGGATCCTTTATCTCTCTCTCTCTCTCTCTCTCTCTCTCTCGCAGCCCTTAGGAAAGAAAAAAAGGAATCCTTGCAAAACCAAACTGGGCTGCTATAATGGTTTTCTAAAGCTATGATTCGGAGATGTTTGGTATTTTGGCAAGAATAGAAGCTGTTACGTTCAGAGGAATGTGCTACGTGGGTCCTTTGAGAGCTTAGTGGTTCGACAAGAGCAGAAACAAACAGACACACGCACACACACACACACACATACACACACACACACACACACTCAAACATATCGCACACATTACACATTGCACATCGATGGGTAATGTGATGTCATGTGAGTTAGCATGTGTGTCTATTGACAGGATTCAGTGATGGGTGTTAAAACATCGGGCCTGGATCTCCACACAGCCAAAGCGTTGACATTGTGAGAGCTGCCAGTGAGCAGACTATCCATCACCGGGACGCGTTCAGGAGTCAATGGTACACTGCACACACACAGACACACAATCACTCCTGCTTTCCCCTCATTCCTGCTGCTTAGCTGCTTCCTAACCTCTGTGTGGCGGATTTCTCACACACTTAAATGCAAACACCTACACACATATACAAGGACCAACACACGTAGACAAGCACACACACACACACACACACACACACACACACACACACACACACACACACACACACACAGCAAGGGCCCAGACATTATATCAACCGACATACCCCCCCCCCCCCCATTTTGTTTTGCATGCATTCAAACACACTTAGATACTTAAATATATTCAGTATTACATTCATGTAGTAAATGTAGTATTTCAGGACTTGAACTATAACAATACCTTTTATTCCGATTAAACAACCAATGCTCGGGGGGAAATCAAGAACTTTTCGGGGGAAACGTTCAACACAACAGGGTTTCATGCCGCACAATCATGCACACACAATGCTCCACAGACACCGTGTCCAACTTGTCATTGTCTCACCCACCTTCACTTGGCGTTACTCCACCACACCATGCAGTGATGGGTTCTGCTTTGTTTTGGTGTTTTCAGCATGCGTCTGCTTTTGATATCGTCTCTAACACAATACCTCACCCAGCCACACACACACACTAACATGCATGCACACACACACACACACACACACTAACATGCATGCACACACACACACACACAAACACATGTACGTACACACACACGCGCGCGCGCACACACACACAAACACACACAAGAACGCACACACATTCACACACACACACACACACACACACAGACGCATGCACACACGCTCACCGGTCACAGCATCTCCCAATCACAACACAGCAATACAGGAAATGACATCAGTGTACCACTTTTACATTATAGTTCTCTCTCCTTACACCAACTGTCCCCCCTCCCCCCTCCACACACACACCCTTTCCCCCCCGACGCCCCACCCCAACACCCCTTTCCCCCCTGGTAACATGGACAGCCCATAATAGCAGACATGAATCTGTGTCTCCGCTGCTCTAAACAGATGCTGGCTGTCCATAAATCAAAGACCTCCGTCTTTTTTTTTCAGGAAGCGTTGTTTTCATCGGCTTGGTAAACCTCACCACCACCACACACACACACACACACACACACACACACACACACACCATCAAACACACACACCATCAAACACACACACACACACACAGGCAATTCCCCTCCAGACCCCCTCCTCCTCCAACTCCCTCTTGCCCCATGTTGTGTTTTGTCTCTGGGTCCCCGATTCTCCTCCTCCTCCACCTCCTCCTCCTCCCTCCTGTACCTCTGTCACGCTCCTGCTTCTCCGTGCGCATTACAATAGGGGCAGCCAGGTGATGAATATTTGTGTCTGGACTACTGTTAAGCTTCCATTAATCACCAAAGACCAGGGAGGGAACAAGGCTTTGGGGGCTTGGTGTGTGTGTGTGTGTGTGCGTGTGTGTGTGTGTGTGTACCTGCCCCCCGACCAGCATGCCATGCACCACCCTCCTTGGGGTAAGGCATGTGGCCATAACACGGCGATGCTTGTTTGTTTGGGTTTTGTTTCTCTCTCTCTCTATGTGTGTTTCTAACTCTCTCTCTCTCTGTATTGCTGTCTCTCTCTCTCCCTCTCTTTCTCTTTCTCTGTATCTGTTTCATCCTCAGCCAGTTTCTTTTGTTTCCCATGTATTCACCTCTCTCTCTACTCCCTCTCCCCCCTCTCTCTCCCCCCTATCTCTCTCGCTGTCTCTCTCTCTCTCTTTATCTCTGTCTCTCTCTTTCTGTCTCTCTCTCTCGCCCTCTCTCTCTCTTTGTTTTTAACGGTGGCAGTGAGGGGGAACAGATGGAACGATAGAGTGAAGGGACGATGGCTTAACATTGTGCAACGTTAACTCAATCTTCTGTTTCTTTATTATGTTCCACTGCGTGAGGGGAAGCGGTGGTGGGGGGAGGTGCAGGTGGGGTGGGTGATTCAAAAGAAAAGAAAAGGAGAGAAAAAAGAGAAAGAGAGAGAGAAAGAGAAAGAGAGAAAATAACCTGGTTGGTACAAGGACACCTAGGCCTCTTGAGTCTCATTCATGAGTCAATCGGCCTTGATAGAATCCAACAGCTGCCAGTGATGGTCTCTCTACCCCTCTCTCTCTCTCTCTCTCTTATTCTACACCTCTCTCTCAAACTCTCTCTTGCTCTCTCTCTCTCCATCCTACCTGTTCTCTGTCTGACCACTTTTGTACGCTCTTCTGCTGTCTGTTCGTAACATCTCCTCCTCTCCTTTTTCTTTCTTTGTTTCTGTCTTTCCTTCATTCTTCCTTTCATCCTTCCTGTGTTGGTGGTGGTTGTGGTGGTGGTGGGGAGGTGATGGATAGACATGTGCTGGCGTACAGAGGAACCTATTTGGACTGGTGTGTCAGCCCATCTTTATCAAGTGTTGCGGAGGTATATTCTCCTGCTATGCTTCATTACTCTGGAATGGCGGGGCCCTGAAATGTTTGACTGCTCTGTCTTCCCACCTCTACCCCTCCCTCCCTTCATCTGTCTTCTCCTCTCTCTCCATCTCTCTATGTCTCTCTCTATCTCTCTCTGTCTCTCTCCATCTCTCTTGCAGTCTCTCTCTCGCTCTCTCTCTCTGTTTCTCTGTCTCTTTCTTTCTATTTCTCTCTCTCTTATTCTTTCTCTCTCCCTCTTTCTGACTCGCATTTGCTCACTCGTCCTTGCTAGCTCGTCTCAACTTCCCTCTCTCTCCCACGATATCTCTCTCTCTATCACTATCTCTTTCTCTGTCTCTCTATTTCTGATTCTCATTCGCTCACTCATCCTCCTCTCTCTCTCTCTCTTGCTCTCTTTCTCTATTTCTTTCTCTCTCTCATTCTCACTCACACTCTATCTCTCTCTCACACGCCCTCTCTCTCTCTCCCTCTCACCCATTTAGCTGCTGTAGCTCCCCATGTGTGAGATGTGAGCTGGGGTTGATGGAGCTGTGGAGTGAGTGGAGCAGGGCCGTCTTCTCTCTCTCTCTCTCTCTCTCTCTCTCTCTCTCTCTCTCTCGCTCTCTCTCTCTCTCAGTCTCTCACACTCTCTCTCACACTCTCAGCAGCCAGTGGGAACACAGTGGGGCCTTTGGGGTGGTGGGTGGAGGAGAAGGAGCAGGGGGGAGGAAGATACTGATTCCATTGCTTGGCTGAGGTGCTAACGATGCCCCTCCCGCGCCTTCCCACTCTCATGACAACTGGCTGCCACGCTGCACCGCCATTGGACGAGGACAGGCGGTGCCTCTGCCAATCAAAATGCCACTGGCGGGCCACTGTTTTTCCAGAGGGGTGACCTCAGCATGACATCACTGGAAAGGCATTAAAGTAATAAAGAGCTTGCAAGTACAATACTGCAAAGGGCAGTACTGTGGAGGAGCCATCGATCAGCTTATAAAGCGTCCAAATGGAGGTGTTCTACCTTTGGTTGAATCAAGGGTCAGTTTACACCACCCGCCACCTCCACCACTACCGGAGCTTCTTGGAGAAACTTTTGTTTCTGCTCAAGGTGTGTTTTCTCTTACTCTATGTACTCCACTACCATGAAGACCTGCAGGAGGGAGATTGAAATGTGTGTGTGTTGGTGTCTCTGGATGAGAAGCTGTATCAGCCCAGTGAGGATTAATAGCACATCCAAGCAGCAGGTTGGAGAGTTTTGAGAGCTCTCGAGAGTTTGAGGACTCTGCGTCAAATCAATGAAAAGCAGAGGCTCTTCGACTGAGAGTAGCTAAATGACGTTGTATCTGAGAGGAAGACGCTCGGCTCAGCAGACCTCCTACAAGAGACAGAATTTCTAATGTGTATTTTAAATGTCTCGTGGTGGGCCATTATTAGATAAGCCATGGATCATTTGTCACATTTTAGGTATTATTTCCAGGCATGACATTGTGTACCGTCCATGCTGGAGCCAGAGAGGTAGGCCGGCCCATTCCAGGGTTCGATTTGTGGCTGTCGTGGACCGTTCCTCTTCCAGGCTGGTGGAGCCTGTGTTCTTCCAGTTCTTCCACACTCAGGCCTGACCAGTCTGGGTATCAGGGTACTGCAGGGCTCAAACCCCAGCATGTAAACCCAAAGGGGGCCATAACTCTTGCGTTTAATCACATCTCGGGTAAATGTCAGAGCCGCCAGACGTCGGGGAATCATCTGCCTTGTTCTACTACCCCGCTATTGTCAGTCTATCAAACAAAATCGCTTTTGGAGCAAAATATTTGGAGAAATAGCTTGTGGGAAAATAGTGGTTCTGTAGCGAGCAGTAAATTAGGTACGGGGGGAGGGAGAACAAAAACGGAACAGCCCAATATGACAACGGGCCCTAAACATGTTATAAATTGGAATGCCATCGCTTAATTTGATTTCTTCTTAAAGGAAGAAGAGAAAGAAGCAGGGAAAAGAGCGAGAGATGAGTATCGGATGTTAAGGGAGTGGCGGTGTTTATTTTCTGGGCAGAATTACCTCACGACGGCGGTGAAACAAGAAGGATTGTCCATGTGCCAAAGATAATTATGACTATATTCCGTTTAGCATAATCACCCAGAAAGATAAAATGGGACACAGAGGAGCGGAGATGAAGCATTATCCAAACGATGATATCTGCAAGACGTTATCAATATATCTGTTCCACATCCAGAATCGTCTCTCATATTTTGACAACTATGAAGCACGTTTAACCTTCGACGTCTGTTTCCCAAAATGAAATTGCACGGCAAAAAAAAAAAAAAAAAAAAAGAGAGACTCATATTACCGTGAAAAAATATGTCTTTTCTCTGGAACAATAAGCAGTCCTTGAACTCCACGTCATTAAAGGGAACGCCATCATTTCCTTTCATTAAGATGACTGTGTGCAGACACATATTGCAGTTGGAAGCGAAGCTGCGACGAGAGACTCATTTTAAATAACGCCCAAATCTGGGAAATGATTCTAATGTTTCTCAAATGTTATATGATTCTAATGTTTCTCAAATGTTATATTCCCTCCCAGGCCTAGCGGTACGAGAGAGCAGAAACTTTTTAGTTGGGGGGGGGGGGGGGGGGGGGGGGTGTACCCTCCAAAAGACTCATACCGGCTACCTGTGCATGAATGTTTTCTCATAATAAATGGAAGGAGAGGAAATAAAATCCACTTACAAGTTCCCCCTGTGAACACCAACCCACCACTAAGTTTATTCTCATTACAATGCAGAAAACAATGTGTTGTCATTCCATGGGCCCTGAGCTTTTGCCGTTTTTGTTGATTTCAATATATGATCATGTCGCCCGTTGTTTACTTCATTCGGCTGTTACACATGTAGGCTGGGTTCCACCCTCTCCTCCCACCCCCCCATGTCCTTGTCTTGTCTACAATTGTTGGAATGACCATTTCTTTCTTGCAGTTTGTCCACGGGCGCGCGGGGGGGGGGGGGGGGGGGGGGGGGGGGGGGGGGCAGGGTTAGGTGTAAGCCAATGGGAGAAATGGACCTAGACATAAATATCCCCTTGAGCTGCTTTGTAATAAAAAAAAGAAAAACACACACACGGACGCAGACACACACGGACGCAGACACACACACACACACACACACACACACACACACACACACTCTAACACACAGTGTTATGAAAGGCAGTGAAACATAAAGGAAACCAAGGGGAAGTATCCATCAAATTAACACATCAGTGCCTTTGATTGTAATCTCTCTGGCTCTGCGCTACTCCCTGCCATGCCGACGAGCGAGCCAAATGTGATTTATCAATGCAAACCTAATGGCATCAATATGAATCTAACTAAAAATCAATATTTCATTACCAAATTGTTAGTGAGAATGAAGAGAAATGGTGGTGGCCGGAGCACTGCGGCGGCTAGGAGCATCTGGAGTTCAATGTGACAAGATGAGCGATGCGTGACTCGCGGCTGGCTGGAGGAAGGACACGGCGAGGACAGGACTCTGTCTACACACACTTTGAACTCTCTCTTGCTCTATCGCTCTCTCTCTCTGTGTCTTTCTTCCCTTCCCTCTCATTCACTCCTCCCTCCCTCGCTTCCTCCCTCTCTCCCTTCCTCCTCGTATGTCTTTTTCCCCTCTCCCTCGTGTATCAGCTGTTAGAACAATGTTCCATTCCACTTTATTATGTTTTCACTGTTGAGTCTGTCTTTCTCTTGCTCCCTCATCCCCCCTCTCTCTATCTCTCTCTCTCTCCTTTCATGTCTTTATCACACCATTTCCTCGATCAATCTCTCACCAGCACGTCAGTACGGTGTCAGCGAAGGACCACACAGTGTTTCACGTTTTCCTCCTCAATTAATGACCGACTGCATCGCGGAGCCCCTCAATCTCCCTCCCCCTTTTCAATTATTTTCCATCCCCTTTGAAGACCAAGTCAGCATTTTTTTATCTATCCCTCTTCTTCTTCTTCTTCTTCTTCTTTCCTCGCTCTGCTTCTCTCGCTCTCTTTCTCACTATTTCTCTGCATGCTCTTGCTCTTGTGCTCTCTCTCTCTCGCTCTCTTTCTCTCTCTCTCTCTCTCCCTCCCAGTGGATCTATCTCCCAAGGCTCATCACACGTTGTTCCCCTAACCAGCACGGCATGGCTTCCTCTGTAATGAGACGCAGAGAAAGAGACAGAGAGAGACACACAGAGATATAGGTAGAGAGAGACAGAGAGAGAGACACAGAGAGAGAGAGGCAGCGTGAGAGAAAGAGAGAGAGAAAGAGAAAGAGAGAGAGAGAAAGAGTGAGGGCGAGAGAGAGAGAGACAGAGACAGAGAGAAAGAGAGAAAGAGAGAGCGAGATAGCTAGACACCTACCTGTACCGGCTCACACCTCTCTCAGACATGACCTTCATTTTATTTATACTCTAGTTATTAGTAACAAGTATTTATTAGGGCGACGTTGTGATTGTGGCAGTCCTGTCAGTTAAGTAATGATGCACCTTCCTGCCTGTACACCAGTCCTCATTGCAATTAAAAGCCAACACACTCTCCCTCTCGTCTTCTTTTAAATTTCTCTTTCGCTGTGTCTCTCTGTATGTGTGTCTCTCTCTCTTTCTTCCAATCACCCCCCTTTTTTGGCAGACCAGCCCCCCCCCCCCCCCCCACCCCAGGCCTTAAACAACACACTCCAGCCTATACCTTATATGTATATCCTCCTCCGGCCACCCTAGATGTTATCCTAGCCTAACCAAAGCCAACACCAGCCCCCCCCCCCAACACACACACACACACAGACCCCCCCCCCCCCCCCCCCCCCCCCCCCCATTTATGTGGCACCTGGGAGGCATGGGTAATGTCCGATAGCCTCATCCCGCTCTGCTTTGGAAGGGTAGACAAGTCGCCACTTCCCCGTGAATTGAGTGTGTGTGTGGGGGGAGGGGGGATTGTAAAACATGTGTCATTAGTGTGTCAAAACACCATGCGGCCACAATGTCTCCCATCCCTTTTTCGCAGGGTGTTTCAGGCAAAGATCCATCCCCTAATTTATGGTGTGTGAGATAAGCACCCCCCCCCCCCCCCCCCCCCCCCCCCCCCCCCCCCACCGCCCTTGTAGAATGTGTGTGTTGGCGCGCTTAGGGGCTGGCGGTGAAGGATATCATACCTGGCCAGAGCGGGTAATATGAATGCTAATATCGCAACCCTGACATACAGTAAATCGACCCTGTGTGCAGAACATACGCGCTCTTGGATAAAGTGTGCATGTTTCCATCGGTGGCCGAGATTAACCCGCTATGGATTTTATTGACATTCGCACGCTACGCAAGCCCAAGTTCGGAGAGCAGCAGTCGGGGAGAGATTTGAATGCAAAAACCCTGTAGGGTGATAAAATGCTACCCTTTGGCCCTATTAGCCAACAGTACAACACCTTATGCCTTCGTACTCAATGCTACTGGATGAAAACAATATAAATGAGATGTAATGGGAAGCACTATACAACGACACAACTGTGTATAGCAAGGTTTTTAGTAATATACCACTTGAGTGACGTCAATGAACTGCATCTTGGCTGCAAAACAATGCTGTAGACACATCCAGTACGCTGATGGAATAGCCGGGGTTGTGATGGAACGGGGACATCCAGTGCACTAATGGTATAGCCTGGGTTGTATGGAACGGAAGGGGATGACCAGTACGTTGATGGTATAGCCGGGGTTGAATGGAATGGAAGGGGATGACCAGTACGCTGATGGTATAGCCGGGGTTGAATGGAACGGAAGGGGATGAGCAGCGTGAGGCTCATGTCTTAAAAATGAGGCTAACAAGACTTTCGTTTTGTCCTAATGAATAAATTAGAAAGGCTAATGCATAATGCATGTATCATCTCGCGTCGGATGGAGTGATAGATAATACATATCTTTCATTATTTATTTATTTATTTATTTATTTAATGACATTAACTTGGTCAGACGTTTGGAAACCCAAGAGTCCGGCGTATACACTGAGGATGTTGTTTAGAATGACAATAAACCTTATAAACTTACCTCCAAAAAAATTGCATAAAGAAAAATGGTAATGAGTAATGAGAATCTTAGGGTGGTTCTATGGTGTGAATTATGGTCTGTAGGGATCGACCAATCAAGTCACGTTGAGCGGATCCTTCAGGGGTCAGCCTCAAAACGGCCCCAACATGAACGAAACAATGGCAACCCGTGTCAAAGAACACATTTATCTCTGCTGTGGACCTCTGTCCTGCTCTGGCCCTGACAATCAGGACTACATCTGGCTGCTACTGTAAAGCCTGCCTTAAAGCTACAGAAAACAACGACATTATAACTTGAACTTAAAATGTCTCAGTTAAAACTACAGCATTTTAACTTGATCCAAAAATGTCTAAATTAAAACTACATTATTTTAACTTGATCTCAACATTTCTCAGTTAAAACCACATTATTTTAACTTTATCTTAATATGTCTCAGTTAAAACAACAGCATTTTAACTGTTGTCAGAAATCACAATGTTGAGACGGAACAAATCACAGAAATGATAATGATGTGTATCACAACAGAAGCGCTGAATTTACGAACATTCGTAATTAACATTCATCATTAAAAGGCTGGACAATGGAATCACTTCCGTCCCTCTCCCCCTACCCCCCCCCCCCCCACCCCCAACCCCCCCCCCCCCCCCCCCCCCCCCACACACACACACACACACACACACACACCTCCTTTATTTCTCCCATAAGCGATTACAGGTTTTAATCAGCTGTACAGAGCTCCCGCTCAATTAATCTTGGAATAAATTAGCCAGCTTGGCCCAGGCCAAGGCCTGCTCTACAAAGGAGCTCAGCAGGTCTGAACCGAGGGGGACCGGGATGGGGCGGGACTGGGGGCTCCTGCAGTGCATGGAGGATAGGGGCCGTACAGGTATAGGGTGGCGTAAGGTTTAGGGTGGTGGTTTAGGGTGGAGGAGCGGTGGCTGAACTGCTTCCAGTTCCATTATCGCACAACACGCTGCTACTTAAGGCACAACCTTGCTGCAATATTCATAACGAGGAATAAATCAGCATGCACGATTAATGTGGAATCTGTAGCTATAAATATATATATTTCATTTTTCTTCATTTAGAGCTAATATATTTTTTACTGTATATATATAGATCATTGAAATATTGAGAAAAGGCCAAAAAAGATTGTTCTGTTGAGGTGTTTTGCTCACGGACTATCAACTCACCTACATCAGGAGAAAACTCCTGGCATCAGCACTCAGCATCACCCTATTTGAATCCTCACCATTTACCTTCGGTGTCTAACCAGTCAACCGGTGGTGAGTGCAGGTGTCCCAATGGTGTACATGTATGTTACTGTGTGTGTGTGTGTGTGTGTGTGTGTGTGTGTGCGTGCACCCGGACGTGCGTGTGTGTGATGGTGGTGGTGGTGGTGGTGGTGGGGGGGTTGCATAAAAGAGGTCTCTGGGGTTTATCTCTGGAACATTCTTAGGATCTTCACAGGAGGACAGCAGTTTTATTTTCATGGGAGGGTGAGGGTGAGGTGGAGGGGAGGGGAGGGGAGGGGAGGGGAGGGGAGGGGAGGGGAGGGGAGGGGAGGGGAGGGGAGGGGAGGGGAGGGGAGGGGAGGGGAGGGTGTTTGGGTGAGTGGGGGGGGGGAGGGGGTTCACACTTAAGTTGCACGGTGTAGGCAGTATGACTAATGTGTGGAATGGGACATTTACATAGGAGAGAGGCAGCCTGTGCTCGGAGGTATGGTGCTGGACTCGGCGACGCGGAGCTGGCCGTCCTCAGGGCTTCCGCTGCCACTTCATTTCCATGCTCCATTTTAGATCAAGGCTCCTCTAATATTTCCACATTATCCAAGGAGGCCATCTTAGATTGAAATTTGATCCACTTTAAATGGACACGCAGTCAAACACACTGTACCCGCCCACCCCTGCTTGTTTTTTTTTGGGGGGGGGATATCTTGTGTTGTTGTATTTGTAGGTGTGTGTGGTTCTGTACCTGTGTGTGTGTCTTTGTTTGTACCTGTGTGTGTGTGTGTGTGTGTGTTTGTGTGTGTTTGTGTGAGTGTGTACCTGTGTGCGTGCGTGTGTGTACCTGCGTGTGTGTGTGTTTGTGTGTGTGTGGTTGTAACTGTGTGTTTGTGTGTGTGTGAATCTGTGTGTGTGTTTATGTGAGTGTGTGTGTGTGTGTGTACCTGTGTGTGTGTGTGTGTGTGTGTGTGTGTGTGTGGTTGTGTGTTTGGGTGTGTGTGTGTGTGTGTGTGTGTGTGTGTGTGGTTGTAACTGTGTGTATGTGTGTGTGTACACCTGTGATGCAAGTAGACGTTTCATCGCTGGGGTGCATTAACACCACAACGATTAGAATCAGTGCAGATGCTTATTTAAATGCGCATTTCCTCCTATAATGCAAATCTCAGACGTGACACGTCTGCATTGCCTGATTAGTAAAAAAAAATCCTGGTGCCATTAGGTTTGTCACCTGTGACAAATGCTATGCGGGAAACAAAGCATAATTCACGTATACGACCACGGAGGGAGGGAAAGTGGTTGACGCATTTCAATGGAAATTGAAAATTAGCTAAAACAACAGCGGGTATTTATACGCATGTCGTGACTAACATAGCTCATTCTGCGGGAAGTAATTATTACAGGCAAACCTTCTCAGCTTGAACATTATTGGTGCATATTAACTAGCACTCCCTTTTGTAATGGTACATGGGAAAAAGCAGCAGGTCGGAAAGGTAAATTAATGCAAGTGAAAGGGAAAGGGAGACAGGGAGACAGAGAGAGAGAGAAGAAGAGAGATGTGAGACAGAGAGAGAGAGAGAGAGTGTGAGACAGAGAGAGAGGGAGAGAGAAAGTGTGAGACAGAGAGAGAGCGAGAGAGAGAGAGTGAGTGTGTGAGAGAGAGAGACAGAGAGAGAGAGTAAAAGGGAGTGAGGGAGAGCGAGTCAATCTTAAAAGGAGATGGGAGTGTGGTAGGGGCGAATACTACATAGGCTAGGGGCATCAGGGAGACAATGGATTCAAATATGGCAAACAACAACAACAATGTGGATGGGAGCTCACATGTTCTGGAGATGGTCTCTCGTCGGACCTTCTCTCTCATGTTGATTAGCATACTGCTGTTCTTTTTAATTAGGACGGCTTTTGAGTGATTGTAAATGGGAAGTCGTACCCAGTTTTTTTGTGTCTGAGTGTGTGCATGTGTTCATACAAGCATCTTGTCTGTCATGTCTGTTTGCTTGCAGGTTATATGATTTTTATGCATGCATCCGTGCATGAATCTGTAACTGTACTGCACTTTAAGTGCCTTGGTGTGTGTGTGGGTCCATATAAGTACAAACACACACACACACACACACACACACACACACACACACACTCAATAGTTCCTTTTAAACGTACTGGTGTGCTGTGCATTATTGAGGAGTCTTTTTCTTATTTGGGATGGGGGGGGGGGAAAGATGGATGAGGACAGAGATGTAACAAGAGGTCCCTGGCGTGTCGCTAACAAGAAGCTAGCGTTAGCAGAAACAAGGCCCTGTGGCTCCTAGCTTGATGTGTCGCCTACAAACAGGAAGCGCTGCGCAACAACAATTGCGTCTGCTCCCAAACAGCCCGGTATCCATCACCTCACAGAGACACGCCGCAACCTTGCACAAGGCGGAGGAATTGTTATTTAAAAGAAGAGCACAAGCTGTTTTTCTCTCATTCGGCGCCCAATTTACCAGTATCTGTCATGCAAATGAGCATGGCACAATTTCAGTGCTCTCTGGGGCTTAGATTATGCTTGTCACACCACAGGTGGGAAAATAGCGATGACATTCTTTTCTTTAGAATATTTTGATCCCAAGTCTAATGCGGCGGCAGCGGCGGACCTGAGGCGGCAGGCACGTCCACGCGGTCAAACAGCTTTTTGATTTGAACATTTGATTAAATTCTGTAATGTTCTTTTTTTTATTCTTGGTGGCATAGAACCCTTTGAGCAGTGGTCATGGATATTTAAGTCCCTTTCTCTATTCTGCCTGTGGATCTTCACATCAGTTTTTCATAAATAGAATACTTCTGTCTTAAAGAAATACTTGGCGATTTCAATTCCAACTGATTCAATGTCTTCCTGTGCTATTAGGCGATGAAACAGGAGGTGTTCTGCGATCTTCACATATCGCAGAACAAAACAGGTTTGTTCTGTGCTGTTATGAACACGGTATTCCTGACTAAAAAGACAGTGGAGCAGCGGTCCAACACAGAAGCTCATTTGGACTCTCTTTCCATTTTTACTTGACTTGTTTGATGGAAAGCAGTACAGCAGTGAGATGCCCCCCTCTTGATTACCCTCACACTCTCATTCTGTCCCCGCCACCCAATTCCCCCCCCCCCCCCCCCCCCTCCGAGATAAGATTGACATTGTATCTCAGGTTCACCTGAACACCGTCCCCCCCGTCCCCCAACTGGGTTTCAGATCAGCCCGTCAAAGCGATCACCTCATCGCTAGATACCCTTTCTTGACGCAGATCCCTGCTGGCTGTCAGATTCAGAAAGCTGACTGGCTGATGATAGACACGAGACAGCCGCTGAAAGTGTATTCCCTGTTGTCTTACCATTTCCCTCCGTTGTAGAGCACAGACCAACAGTGATGGCAGAGAACAGAATACA
>JACYXH010000400.1:217500-245000 GCA_026745465.1 Lota lota | reverse complement strand
CTATCACCTTTAGATATCATCCTTCTGTTTTCCCTCGATCTCTCCATTGGTAATCTCACAAATCCGAATTCAGATCAATATCTTAAGTCTTAATTCAGACAAGCTCAAATCTAGGGGAATGGGGCATTTCACTTTCCTTCGCTTCATGTTTGTCTTGACCAATCATGTTACTGGAGGCAGGAATATATAAGTGCGTGGTTGCCTAACATCAAACACAAACTCGGCCAGCACTAGTTAACTTTTCTCGGTGGGAAGACAAGCTAAAACATCCTATCCGGACACCAACGTTCTTAGAAAAAGTGTCTGTAAAGGATTCAAATCAACACCATGTAGACTGGCCACTGTAGAAATACACATAGAAGCTCTGCTATAACTAATAAAACGAATAAAAGGACTGCTGGATCCCAGACAACTCCACTAGTAACAGTAGAGCCACCTGCCTCACATCCCTCCCCTCAGAGAGGCTCTGACACCAGACTGTCAGCTCCAGCTCCCTTCCTCCCATCCCTGGGTCTGCCGGTCTACATATTCCTGTGTGTAAAACCACTCTTACTTTCGTCAGTCAAAGCTCAAACGCCTCTCTCTGTTTATAGTTATGGTCCTCTGCTAAATGTTACTGCTCCACCACTCCGGCTGTATTTACAGTACTGCAGTGCCTAGACCTTTAGCACTTCTATGTTGTAATCATAATAGCAATGTTCAAACATCACTATTAACATGCAACACTGTTTTGCTGCTTTGCTGTAGGCTATTGTGGTGCCTATGATGTTGGCCTGTAATGACATTCATTGGCTGGTTGGTAAACTGTGTGCTTGTAGCCATGCTGAGAAGAGTATACCCTCTCACTGAACTGAGTATTTCCACTGTAGTGTTCTGAAAATGACTGCATCGAGCAGATGAGACAAAAACAAAATTATCACATGAATTGTTCAATTGAATTGGACCATTTGGAGGAGAAAGGTCGCTGCTTTAGCACCGTGGTTACAGTCTTTTGGGGACTCGGGGACGCAAACGCCCGGTTCTCATTGGCCCAGACTTTCCTTGTCTTGTTCTTCTTGTTCTTCTTGTTCTTTCTCTTCTTCTACTCTCATTTACACGCTCACCGGTCGTCATGGCTGCCGACAGTTTGTGAAGCGCTGTCGCAGCTTCATCCATCAATAAGTGGCAGAGAGGAATCAGAATCATTTCGTCACCCTGCAGATAGTGCCGGCGTCCTCCCAGACAGTTATCCATAAAACGGGGGTGGGCTTGTAGGAGGCATCATTACTCCCATATATCTGTCAGATTTGAGTAAAAGGTTACCTGGCGACTGCGAGTAAAGGGAGACATTCAGTGTCAAGTTCGTGACAGCATAAAATATTGAAAGCGGTTTGATTCGTCTGCTCCTATATACCGAGATTCGCTTGTTCCCCCTTGTCTCTTTATAATGTCTATAGTTTGAAGCATGAAGCATAAAGCCAGATAAATTAACCGGTAACACCTTACATTAAGGGTACAATAATTAACCATTAATTATGATTAGTTAATGCAGTACTAAGCCAACAGTTAATTAATAGTTAACTAATGGTTTAGAACATTTTTATTGATGGTGTTCATGTTTACTAATGGTGTTCATGGTATTCATTTATACATTATTTAATAGGGTTATGATTGGGGTTAACCCTAAGGGGCATACATTAAGGTAATAATTAATTTAACATGAACACCATAAGTATATTATTACAAAACCATTGGTTGACTGTGATTGGACTGTTAGTTTATTGTTAGTTAAAGTTGATTACTGCATTAACTAATGTTAATAAAAGGTTAATTATTGCACCGTTATTGTAAAGTGATACCAATTAACCTCACATGTGTGCTCCTACCAGCACAGGTGCAGATAATTACCTAGCACACACACACTCACACACACCACATACGCATGCATTCACATACACACACACACACACACACACACACACACACCACATACGCATGCATTCACATACATACACACACACAAAAATACACACACACACACACACACACACACACACACACATAGCCCCCACACCATAATATAAAATATACACAAACACAAACAAACACTTTCCCCCATGTGTTTACTTCTTTCTGTTTGCCTGCTCCCACAGGGCTTGTTTAAGAACACTGGTCCTCAGATGTAAATGGATCACAGGTGTTTTCCTGCCTCTGGAGGTGTGTGTGGCGGTGGGTAGGAGGGTGGCTGGGGGAGGGGGCGGGGGTGTATGTTGCAGGAGGCCCACAGACCTGACCTCTCTGCTGGGATTAAGTGCAGGTAAATCCTGGGTGTGTTCAGCGTTGGCCCTGAAGTTCCCCCCTGCAGCCTGGTAGGCCGGGTGCCTGACTCCCGTCGGAGACCCACAGGAGAGATAAGAGACAGCCGTTGTGGGGGCACACACACACACACACACACACACACACACACACATACACATGAACACATACACACACATGAACACATACACATATAAACACACACAGGCCCACACACACACACACACACACACACACACACACACACACACAGACACACTCATGCATACAATAACAAACGCACATGCACACAGGCACACACACATATAAACACACACACGCACAGATATAAACACACACACACACTTACAATCCCTAACACACGGGCAAAAACACACATTCACACACACGCACACACACAAACACACACTCAACAACTGTTACACAGATGTGGATCTACACTGAACAAACAACAAAATCTTCCTAATTAGGTAATTCCTCTGTTTTAATCTGTGGAGATACGGAGACCAATTATGGCACGGTGAAATACAGACGTTTCCCTATTTACAGATGATGACATTATGGGATCCTGAGGTAAACGAGAGCAGGAAAAGGTTCAGGTAAAGGAATAAACACAACAAATGAACAACAGAAGAAATAAAAACAACATCCAAATAACAGTAGGAATTAACAAACAAAGCCCTGTCTTCTTCCTATCCAACTCTCCGATCAATCTATTTTTATTCCCTCAACACTCTAATCTCTCATCCCACTCCGCCGCAGTTTTGATGATGTATTTTTGCCATGGAGTCACACTTGCGCTTCGGAGATTAAAATCACAGTCTCACTCTCTCGCTCTCTCTCTCTCATCCCACCCCGTCTCCTTTTGTCTCTCCATTTCACACAACAAAGAGATAACGCGCCACTCCCACGTGTGTGACAAGTCCACCCACATCCATCGAGAGAAGCTCCGCTAAACGTCAAGCAGGAGAAAACAAAGGAGGATGGCTCTTTAGAACAGAGGCAGAGGGGGCCAAACAGCCCTCCACACTAGCGGGGGAAAGGTTAAACAGAGAGCTTACCCAGCAGTCCCGGGTGCAAACAGACATGGATCCATTACAGTTTACACCACTAAACCATGCTATTCCTGTCGTACTTATAGCAATCATTATGTAACAAAGGGCCATACCTTTTTTGTTCACACAAAAGTTTGAACATTATGTACGAACAGCATGCATTTTTTTGTGCCAATGGCTCAAAGTCGGCAACAAGAAAAAGGGTTGACGCAGGATTCTTTGTGCGTGCGCAAAACTAAAAGACCCAAACCTTCGTGAATCATGTGTACCGCCCCATAGATCCGCGAGTCAGATTGAAGAGATCCAAGAGAGAAGGTGCTTCACTTTCCATCACCACAGCAGATGGACTGCGGACACCAGGTATGTGTGTGTGTGTAGTAAAAAAAAGAAAATAAAGAAATGAAAAAAAAACCGTAAGGTAGGGGAAGAAGAGAAGGCTGCGTCAAGGTGCCGTAAACCTGGCCCAGAGATTTCAAATCCTCATTCCAATCACCGCTCACCATCAGCTATTAAGAGTCCAGTGGGTGGACACCCGCACACATCTAGGCCTAGCTCTCTCTTTCTCTGTCTCTCCCCTTCTTATCACACCTGTCCACCTGTCCCACTCACTCGTCCATCTTCTCCCATCCCCCCACCCCCACCCGTCCGACGCGCTGATTGCATCTTTAGTGTTACTACCTCAGCGACAGCTCCGGCACCAAAAGCAACATAAAGTCGGCCATTAAAAAATGAGTATTTATTACACCTGAGACTGAACCAGACAGCGAAAGGAATTGTCTCTTCATCTCCCATGTAAGGATAAAGCAAAAAAAAAAAAAAAGATTGATCCTTGATCCACACTTCAAAGACGGTAAAAAATAGTGCAAAACGTATTTAAAAGGACACAGATCTTGAATTACTTTCGTAGTCATACTTTTTTGAGGGCTATTCTTTTTTTGAGGGAACCACTCTTATGCTTCCCTATTATACCAGCACAGATGATCGATATATTAACCCTGGATTTAGAGTGGATCTCTCAAGGAGGATCTTAGCATGATCTGAGAACTAGGTTAAGTGTCGCTAAGAACCACTATAGTACCACAGAGCTACTTGCACACTCCACACTCTTTTTACTACCCACCGGCTCCATGTGACTCTATTGGTGTTGTCTTGTTTGGCACCGCAGGGGGTGGGGATGCTAAAAGGGGCCTCCGAAGTCAACGGGTGGTACTACGTCCAACCAGTCGACCGGTCTCAACACCTCACGCGTTTTGATGGGAGATTGGGGGTGGGGTGGGGGGGGGGGGGGGGGGGATCACGTGTACCCCATGTCAGCCCCCGCCCTCCCTGTCCGATCTGGCCACTGCGGCCGCCACCGCGTTGGCCAGATCCGTCCCTACAGAAGGAGGTCAAGCCTGCATAATGACCCTAACGAGTCAGGAGCTCCACCGGATTAAGATTATTTCAGAGCGTGCGGGGTGGGGTGGGGTGGGGGGGGGGGGCGGCCTGGCGCTCCGACAGGAAATGGCCCCCAGCCATAGGGTGATGCTTGCTCTGTGGGTTGCTCCTGACACGGCCGAAGAAAAAAACGCAAAAAACAATGTGTTGACTCGTATCTCCGGTCCAGCCGCCCCACCGCGTCTGCCTGGTTGACTCAGGGGAGGGTGAGGGATGGGGAAAGAAGGGGGGTGAGGCACGGGATGGGTTCGAGTGGGTTGTGGTGGTGTTGGGGGTGGGGGGGGCTAATTTCAAGCCAGGGCCATTTTAGGTGATGTCAGCATGGGCAGGAAGTAAAATGGAGCTGACCTCGCATGCCCCCCCCCCCCCCCCCCCCCCAGCGCCACGACGCTCTGCTGCAGCCGCCGCTCGCCAAATTCGGTAAATATGCCGCGTTTATTCCCCTCCCAACTGTCCACTTCATTACAGCGCATCTCAGGCCCAGCGTTCCGTGTCCCTTGACAGTTACACCCTGCCACCACCCCCCCGCTCCTCAACACACACACACACACACACTCTCTGCGACTCAACCTTCCCAACCCCGAGCCTTTAAATGTTCTGTCCTTCATCAAGCGTTGCTCCTCTGGCCCCACTTTAATGCAGGCTGATCGGAGGCAAAGGACGTGTTTTATTGGGGGGGAGGGGGGGTGGTCGTCGACAATATTAAAAACAAGGCTTCCTCTGTCAGTCATTGCGTTCGGAAAGACAAAACATCACAGCAAAGACGCTTGGCCTAATCTGCCTTGTCTTTGTTTTTAATGAACAACTGCGCACTCTGTTCTCCTCGCATTGTGTCTTTTGTGTTTTCGCTGGTCTCATCCTTTTCTTTCCTTTCCTCTCTTTGATTCAAGCAGATTGAAGAACAGTTCTGATTGTCTCGCCTGAGGTGAGAATTCATAGGTTTACATATCAAAGTCTATAAATAGATAAGAGCCTTTGAAAGGGGAAAGTGAAAGAGGTGTGCGTGTGTGTGTGTGTGTTTGTTCATGTGTGTGTGCATGTGTGTGTGTGTGAGCCTGTAAATGTTTGTGTGTGTGTATGTCAGCATCTATATTAAAATTCATGTGCATTTGTAAGCATAAGAGTGTGCATGTGTGTGTGTGTGTGTGTGTGTGTGTGTTTGTGTGTGTGTGTGTTGTGTGTGTGAAGAAAAGGCCTTCCCTCTTGCATACACAGCACACACACACACACACACACACAAACAAAAATAAGCGCCTGTACCAAAACAAAAGGGATTATGGCATTTCAAGGGTGTTGTGTGTTTGCTGTGTTTATTCACATAGCTCATGGGGCTGAGCAGGACCCGCAATGAATGTCAATGTCAGGCAGGAAGAACGCTGCAACGCAAGATAAATACGATGCACAATACACACAGATTAAGGCTGAATATGTCACGCTACATCAAACAGTCTCACGACATTAAGTAACTCTTGAAAACCGGTGACATGATCATGTTAAAAATCATCATGACTGCTGTTTTGCCCCTCAGTAGCCCTCATCCACAGCCAAATAGAAAGCTAAGCTAATTTACTTATCATACATGTTAAATCCAGCCCTGGGTACAAAGCATTATTGGTTTGAGAAATGGTTAAGCGTTTTTTTATTAATGAACACCATGGATACAGGGCCTAAAGGAGGGCAGAGACAAATGTATTGAAATACTGCATTTGAGAAGAGCTGCTTTGAATAAACTAATTAGGCTACGGTCGGAGCAGGTGCGCTCCATTCTCCCTGATGGTGCAGGTGCAGCGAGTTTGACTACTGACGCACGGATGAAGTAACCATATCAAGGCAATCAAAACCATACCTCTCTCTGCAGAATGACATTCGTTTTCGCTGTGAAAGAAGTTTGTCGGAGGAATCGACACCTATAGATACATATTTGCGATCCCAGTGGTTAACGTTCTCGCAGCCCTACCTTTAACTCGAGCAATTTGCTTTTCCGTTCCTGCTTTTTTTTTTTTTTCCTTTTTTTTGGTATTTCCACATTTAATTACATTTTCATTCATCAATGTTGATTAATAGGTCCTGTGGCACGCCTGCCTCATTTTACTCTCAATTAAGCTGGTTGATGCATGTTCTCATCAAGCAAGATGCATTGGCCTGGTTTACTTGAGGCGCTAATAGTGGACACTGTAATTAGTATCCCCGCACATAGAGCCCCCGCACCACCGACACCACCGCCCACCGCCACAACCACCACCCACCACCACCAACACCACCACCGCCACCACTCCCCAAACATGCCCTCCCTCCCTCCCTCCAACCCCTCCTACCCAGCCTTTTGAGCCCCACTCTTCCAAGGTGCCAACCATGGCCTCCATTAATGCCTCGCCAAATAATGAAGATGGTGGAGCAGATGAGGGACGAGCAGGCCGGCTCCACGTTAATCATCTCCTGCGTGCATGCCGTCTTTTTTTTTTTTTTTCTCCTTCAGCTTTTTTTTCCTCAGTGGGAGAGTTACGGCTTGTACAATCACCAAATATCATGTTAGACCTCCTTTTCCCGGTGTAACGTCTGTATGCAGACGCGTTGCAGCGTCCTCAATGCATCCTCCTTATCAGAGCGGAGATGCACTGTACCTCTTTATCACATTTGCGGAAGAAATTGGAAACAGACCGCGAATGAATGAATATGCCACTTATCAAAAAGTACTAGCGGGCTTTATCAGAGAGAAAATATCCGTCTTTAGTTGCACATTATGTTCGCGCTCTTCTGAGATGCCAGCGTAAAAAGTGAGCTGATTACACGCTTGTTGATGTCATGACACCCGCCGCAGCTCTGTAGCATCCTTCCTTTTGTTTTGCTTTCTCTTTCTCTCCTCATCTCCCTGAGGTTTTGTTCTTTTTTCTTTTACCCAGAGTGCTTTTCTGCCTCTGATTCCCTTGCTCTTCAAGAGCGAGAGAGAGAGAGAGAGAGAGCGGGAGCTCTCAGAGGAGTTCAGATCTTGAAGGGCCTCTGCGAAAACAGAGCGCTGAACCAGGCGTCGGAGCAGAGACTAAAGGACAGTGGGAGGGATGGAGAGATGGAAAAAGGGATCAAAAGAAAGAGGGAGAGAGGGGGAGATGGAGGGGCAAAAGGGGAAGGGCTGTAATAAAGTCAGAGAGACAGAAAGAAAGAGTAGAGAGAAGAAGAAAGGCCGCTGTACTGCCACAACCGGGGTGTGGTGTGGCTCTTTTGTTGCTCTGTGTTCACAAGAAGCTGTTAGCCGCTGCAAGGATCCCGGGCCCCCTCGTCGACTCACGCTGGACGGCTCCCAGGGGCCTGCACGCTGAGCTTGTAAGTGCTAATTGGGCCTGTTAGGGTCAGCAATTAACCGTCTGCTATTGAGGGATGATGACAGCTAAGTCTTTCCAGCTCCCCCGTCATTCTTCTGAGGCAGCGCGAGAGCGCAGCGCAGACACGATGGGACGATGCACGAGGCGGCCATCGTGGCAGCAGACGGGGGTGGAGCAGGGGGTAGAGAACCAGCAGGAACTCCCAGAATGCATTGTGTGTGTTTGAAAGACGAGGGTGACAAGTATAAAAAGGGGGGGGGGGGGGGGGGGGGGGGGGGGTTGGCATGAGGCATCTGGGCTCCTGTGGACTTCAGTCAGAGCTGAAAGGACTCGTCTGGACCAGAGCTAATGGGGGTCTGACAAGTGATGCAACTTTCCAATGTTGGGAGGGGAGGGGGGGAAGGAAAAAGCCTATACAAACCGTTATACAAATTATGGAGACTGAAACCTCTCTTCAAATAATGAAGAGAGGGCATTTTCTGGAAGAGCAATGCCGCTTGTTTAACACACTTTCAAAATACATCTGAAATGATTTATTTAGTGATCTAAAGCCATGCACGGGTAACCTTCTGACTACAACTATGACTTCCTCACATCCGTGAGAGTTTTGCTAAGGCTGAGATTACAGTGAACAACTGGCTCTGGTTCACCTCAATCTATTGCATGGTGCATGCACACTCACATTCTGACAACACACACGCTCACACACACAGTCACACACACACTTATACACAATAACACACATTCTGACAGCACACATGCTCACACACACAGTCACACACATATACATATGTGCACACACACACACACTAACACACACGCATACACGCACACTTATACACAATAACACACATTCTGACAACATATAGACATGAACACATGCTCCCTCGCACAAACCCCCCCCCCCCCCCCCCCCCCCACACACACACACACACAATCTGACAGACACGTACACATGATAAATCCCACACACACACTCACACACCCACACCCACAGATAGACACTTACACACACACACACAGACACACAGGTGCACACAGAACATACTGGAGTGTCAGTCAGTCTGTCTCGAGGCTGCGTGTCAGGTGCTTGCGGCATCAGCAGGGCACAGGTGCTCCACGCTGTCAGATGTCACCGCCACAGCCGAGCGCACGGCTCGTCACTGCTGCAACCCGCACAGATGTTGACGAGGATGCCCTAATTAACGTGACTGGGGGTCATTAGGACTTTTTTGGGCCCCCGTACAGCCACAGCTGTCTATTATCATAAGACCTTCCCAGAGTGCTGGAGGTGGGCCTGGGGTTGCGGCATCATATCCGCTGGCTGACAGACAGATAGACAGACAAGAGGAGCAGTGAGACTCAACCACAGCAACCCATCACACAACTGGGGGTGGTGTTGTGTGTGTGTTGTGGCGGGGGGGGGGGGGGGGGGGGTGGATATGCTTTGATGTCTCAATGACATCTCAAGGTTTTTTTTTTTTTTTTATACAAGCCAAAAATGTATCTGAATAAAAAGCACTGATCGTTGTTGTTTTTTATAGGATGAGAAATACAAAGGAAATACCCCAGTGTTTAAAACAAACAGTTGTTATGGCAACCGCAACACCCACAGCTTTTAGACGCCGTTCTAAAGTTAATATTTAATGCAGTGACATAATGTTTTTGTCTGCGTGTATGTATGCGTGTATATATTTGCACGTATGAATTTCGTTATTTTCTACTCATCGAGCTGAGGCTTCTATCCAAAACGACTTACAGTGAACACAGAAATACATCCTTAATGGGCAGGCATATTGCTCAGAGAAGCCTACAGGTAGAATGCAGACAGTGGGGCTCCAACTCAGAACGTTTTGGGAGGCAAACACCCTAACTAGGCTATTCTGTTCCTTTGTGTGTGTGGTGGGGGTGCACCTGAATATGCGGTGGCGGCCATGTTTGTCTGTGTGTTTGTTTGCTGAATTATTTTTCAGTGTGTGTAAGTGGGTTTGTGTGTAAGTATTCTTCAGTGCGCGAAAGTGTGTGTGTGTATGTGTGTGAGCATGTGTGTGTGACTCCATCTTCTGGACCCCTCTGACGTGTGGGGAGTTGTTGTGTTCTGAGAGACTGACGGGTCAGGTCCAATGAAAGCCTGACAACGAAGGGGTGGGGCTGGGGGTGGTGGGGGTGTCGGGTTGGTGGTGGTGGCGGCATGTAGGACAAAACATCCTTGGAGTCTGGGAGAGGTGTCAGTCGCACAACCAGCGAAGCAGAAAGGCACAGGAAACAGACCACAGGATAAGGCGATGCAAGGAGTACACCAACAGGAGTCTGCTCTTTGGGTGTCCCTTGGAAGAGGTAAAGGGATACGGGACCGGGGACAGACACATTGGACAGAAACAGTGTCAAAAAGTAGAAGAAGGAGTACATACGGGCACAAACTTGTTTTCGAGTGGACGTGTCTACCGCGTTGTCAGGGTGGTAGCATATGTCCAATTGTGTCCTTTTTATTTATTTATTTTTGAATTGTTATTCCTGTGTATCTGCTGTGGAGGGGGGAGAAAAAGGAAAAAAGGTTGTTCATCAGACTTCCTTCCTTTTATTATTCCTCCAACCTGATGTGATGTCCATGTATATGAGGGGAAGGAGACAGCCCATCCAACCAAATGATAAATCCAGTTCTTGTGGGGTTGTGGTGGTGATGGGGGTGGGGGTGGGGCCAACATTTAAAAGAAAAAGTCCATTTTTTTTTCCTAAGCTGTGATGAAAGATGAGAGATTTGTGGGGAGACGCTTCACATTAAGGAGAGAAAAGAACACCCACCATTAATGCAGTTGCATTTAAATATTCACCTTTTTTTACAATGCATTTATTTTAAAAAGTTTAATTTGACAGTTAGTTTCGGCATTTTTCTCACGACGGAATCTTCGCGAAGCATAACGACGTAAGTGTGAGTGTGGCTGGCTTTGCGTTATTTAATTGAGAATGCATTTTATCTATCAAAGTTGTGACATGCCAGGTTTCGTGTCACTTGATCTGACTTCGCCAGATTCCCGTCAAGACAGAACTGTCAGGCGCTGTGGTGCGGCTTGGCTGACGACCATCACAACACTTCACACCAATCGTTTCACAACACGGCGTTGATATTTTTTTTTTCATTTTCATTTTTAAATTAAAGAAGTGTTGCCGTGTAAACAGCTGATGACTGTGTGACAGGGTTCCTGTGGATTTCTAGTCGGTCACACAATGGAGAGAAATTGTAACGTGCGTGATGGCGACTGTGGCTCTCTGCCAGCCTTCCGGCTAGAGTGCACACCAGAGAGAGAGACTGGGGAATTATAGGGCTTGTACATCGTGACGTCACATCGCAGTGACAGCCTCCATTTCGGAAGTAGAGGGGCATATGAATGTTATTGGTATTACTGGTGTTTTGGTCAGCGTTTAGCAGTTAGTCGTGAAATTATTTGTCATTATGGGGGGCCATTGCCATGTTTTAGTTAGCCTATTTTACAGTGTATTTACGTTTATTTAGGATTTACAGTACTTCAACTCTATCGAGGCATCACAAAATGGAGGATTATCGGCAACAAGAAATCCCATTATGCATTTTGATGTACAAGCCCTATAGTCTATGCTCAGTGTCTTTGTACACGACCTCGGACCACTTTTTATATTATTATTTATTGTTATTATTTTATTATTTATTAGCATTTATCAGACACTTGTATCCAAAGAGACTTACAGTGACATTAAGGAGCATGTAGAGGTTAGGGCATCTTGTTCAAGTATGCCTACAGCTTAGACTGCATACATTGGGAATCTAACCTCTAACCTTTTGGCCTGAACCACTACAAGATCGATGATTGAAACATGTTTTCAAAAAGGACAAAAAGGTATCCAGAGGATGTAGATGTGTAGTATCAGGAGCAATTTTAACCCTTTTAAATGTCATCCAACACAAATTATTAATCAGAAAGCATTTTGCCGTCGGCACATTTTTGGGCGGACGAGTTTCTTCAATTCCGCCCGTTTAGCACCACTTGACACTGCCTGGATTCATCAAGAGTACGCCAAAGGAATTTCGAAACATGAATCCGTATAAACATGTCAGCATGCCAGTTTATACAGTCTAATCATTTATCAAACATCTGACATATCATGTCCAAACAAATTACCCACCTGTCAATCGCCATAGCGCATGATGATGCCTTGGCATGTTTTATTTATCTGTGTTCAGTTATTTATTTATTTATCCGTCTATCCATTTATTGTGCTAACAAGCGTGTTCCAGATATCTGAGTCAGGGATGACCTTTGTGATAGTGAATGTCCACTGAACAACATGCAGGGCCATTCAGGGGCTACTGTAAATAGGTCAACCAACACCTGATCATCTGCCTGAGGTGGAAACACAAATGCAACACACATTCAGAGCAACAACAACAGCAACAACAACAACAAAAAGAACAGGAAAAATGACAAAATAGTATTTAAAGATATCATGTATGAGACTGTCACAGTATTTCTTTTTACTAATGCTTGTTGAACAACTCTTAGCCACAAGGCGAACCGTGATTGGACGGTGGTTGCGGATGCGTCGTTTTTTTAAGTTGTGCTTGTAGAAGGAACACCTGTCGCTCTCCATCTGCCTTTCTTTCAAGAACTCCCTCGTGTCCTTAAAGAGCGAGAAAGAGAGAGAGATACCAAGAGAGAGAGAGAGAGATACCGAGAGACAGAGAGACAGAGAGAGAGACAGAGAGAGTGGCGTGATGAACGAGCAAACGCTGGCGGTGCCCGAAGCATTGAAATCTGATATGCCTTTCCACTAACCGACCGCAACTAGCAGAACAATGAAACCAACCCCAGAATAGAATCAGACATGAAGCCATATCTGCTCTATAGTATCAAACAGATACTCCAAGGTTTCACGTGGACAAAAAAAGTTAAAATTCTTCCCTTAAGCATCAGTCTATTTACATTATGTCACGGTTTGAACTTTAAAAGCATAAAGAATGGCTCAGAAACAGCTTGTTTTAAACATGGATGATAGGTCTAAAGTACAGGGTTTTGTACATTTATGCTTCAATGTTTGCAGTTTTAATACTGAGTATGGCCACGGACTGTGCATTAGGAGATTATGTTTCAACCTCTGAGGACGCTGTTAATGGTTAGGTTGACCTTCTCTTACATAATCAAGCTACATGCAGTCATAACAGCAGACTATATAAATTAGTACAATTGGAAACTCTTGTTGTATATACACATTCAAAACCTCACAACAAACGCCCAGTACATCAGTAGTGAATTAATTCATATTTTTGGCTTGAATACTAGATTAAATGGTGTGAGATATGTTATAATCAGATGTGTGCTACTTTCCTATGTGGTCCATGATGTCATATGTACATTATATCTGCTCTCTGGCCTAGTGACCACAATGTGAACAGCCAGATTTAAATATCCATACAATATTAAAGTCTCGGATGGGAACGCAAAGTTGCCAATGCTCTGTTGATATCACTCTCTTTAGAGAGTGACACGGTTTCAACGGTCGATTTGTTGGAGTTATTTAAATAAAATCTCTTTGTTTTGTTTTCTGACTCTCACCACTGAATCCATTAATTGCACGTTACATCAATTATGTGTCTGTATATTAAAATGTCTTTGTTACATTACAGCCGAAATTTGTCAATTCAAATGCAGTATGGTAATTTATTTGGCCAATAGTACTAACTGTAGTGAAGTGAGGTGTGAGGTAGGTGTGTGT
The DNA here is from genome assembly GCA_026745465.1 of Lota lota. Taxonomy (NCBI): domain Eukaryota; kingdom Metazoa; phylum Chordata; class Actinopteri; order Gadiformes; family Lotidae; genus Lota; species Lota lota. The sequence continues at coordinate 231,151 of JACYXH010000400.1, read as the reverse complement.
CTGGCTCATATGAAAATGGCAACAAAAATGTACATACAAAAATAAATACAAGAATAGGATTGAAGGGCAGAAACAGATCTGATTGTTCCAAAATCACAGACTTGACAGTTTCACAACTTTGGATGTATGCAGAAAAACAGACGTCTCTGTGTGTAATACCTGCCATGCGGGAGTAGTGTTTCTATAGCGGTTATCATGGCGGCCTACTGGGGACCAGGACAATACGAACACAACACTGTCAAAAGATGCATTTTGCAGTTACATTTTGGAAGGTGAACGCAATGAATTACTAGCACTCTCTCTCCTTCACTAACACTCTGTTTCTCTCTCCCTCCCTTTTTTACTCTCTCGCTCTCCCTCTCTCGTGTTTTGTCTGCTCTCTCGCTAAATGTGTGAACAGTTTTACAGGCAGGCCCTGTAATACTGATGTTGAGAGAAATGATGTCATTCTCCTCAACGTGCTTAAGGGGAAGGCTTTCAGGTGGCGCTGGAAACCTGACACTGAAGAGGCCAAATGCTGCTACATATGCTACTTATGCTAGTGTATACCATACCATGTATTCAAACATGTATTTCTGTTTGTCTTACAGAAAAAAAGCACACACCGTAAAATATGCATATATAATAGATCACTAGATTAAATTAATCTTCTCCTTGATGAGGAGGAATCCATTTTTTCAGATTTGCCGTCGCTACATCCGAGAGGGAAACACACTAACCCCTTAGCACTCATTGTTCATTTCCAGAAGCGTACAGTGGCCGTAGAAAACACATAAAATGAGTTTTAAATTGTCGCCTGTCACTGACATGATACTTCATACGCAGGTCCACACACACACACACACACACACACACACACACACACACACACACACACACACACACACACACACACACACACACCCTCTTTCCCGGGCACGTAATCTGCGGAACAATCACACTGCCGCCACACATCACGGTGCCAGAGTCTCCCCTCCTCTCCAGCTCTCCGTATCGATCTCCCCTCCTATCTAAATGACCCAGTTAACCATTCCCTTAACCCAGGTCCACCTCTATTCTCCCGCCTCTCCCCCCCCCCCCCATCAACCCCCTACTCGCCGATTTGAGCCCTACTTTGCAGTGCCTCTAACCCCTCCAACCCCCCCCCCCCCCCACCCAACACACACACACACACTATCACCGGCCCCCAGCTCACCCCACCTCAGCTCACTTTAAGATGGCCCCGTGCAAAATAACTCACGCCGCGACAAGAGCGATGAGGTCATTAGAACATGTGACGCCCTCTTGAAACAGCGGGCGTGATTGAAAAATCAATTTTGATGCTGGCTTTTTTGTCCTCTCCTCTCTTCACCTTTCTACTCCTGGCCCCTCACTTTCCCCCCTCTCGGGCAAACCCCAATGTGCATAAAATAGCGTTTATCTCATGGCGCTACATCTTAATAGTATGACAAGGATTACTTTTCTCTTTTTTAAACATGATTACGACTTCTTTTCTTTTTCTTTTTTTCATTCAAAGGTTTATTTCATTTGGCGGTTGTGCTAATGTGTTGCCATATACAAATACAGAAAGCCCAGCTCTACACTCCGTTACATTTCAATCCATCCCAGGTACAACACATTTTTCCGTTAGGACTGCAGTCAGACGGGAGCTCAGCAGCAGAATTGAATGATTGTGTTTGATTTTCTTCCGCCCACTCTCTCTGCCTGCCTCTCTACCGCACTCTCTTTTTTGATCTTTTTTAGTCGACTGCTCCAGGTTAGATCTTTTTGCTCACCTCACATTGGCCATCCATTAAAACCAGAGTCATTTCGAAGCATGTTCTTATTAAATGGCTCCTGTGTTCTTTGCTTGAATATTTTCAAGTCGGAAAAACCCAAGGACAGGGGCTGCCCAGGGCGTGAGAAATAAAGAATGCAAGGAGAGAGAGAGAGAGCGGAAAGAGAGAGAGACAGAAGGAACGAGAAAAACTACTCTGTTTCGTGTGAGTGTGTGTGTGTGTGTGTGTGTGTGTGTGTGTGTGTGTGTGTTTCTTTCTTTCCCTTCCGCCTCCGTCAACCTTGTTGGGGCGCAGTGTAACTTTCATTAGAGAAGGAGATTTAGTGCACTTGAAAAGACAGATGAAAGAGTTAGAGGCTAATTATCAGGAAATTGAAAAAAGATAGATGTACTGCAGCGACTACAATTAGCGAAGCACGGAATATCAAAGACTTATCAAGAGCAAGTGGAAAAGGCTGCCTTGAAGAGCAAGCACAATTAAGGCATCTGCGGCCCGTGTGAAATGAGAGCGAAGCGGATGAATAAAAATATGCCTGCTTGAATAGCAGTCCTGCTTAACGTGTGGCGATGGTGGAGGGGGTGGGTGGAAGGATTGCTGGGTGGGTGAGGGGGGATGGGTAGCAGCAGACAACATTAAATCACAGTCGGCTCTCTGATGAGTTTGACTCGGCGCGGCAGCTCTCCGGATCGTTCTTCTTTGTCTTCTTCTTCTTTGTCTTTATCTTTTTCATCCTCCTATCTTAACAATCGCCATCCTTTGTTTGGTTTCCCGCTCTTTTTTTTCCTCCATACACCCTTTATGGCCGTTCTCTTCCTCCCCCCTGCTGTCTGGTCGCTGCTACCGTTCACCTTCCCGGGAGACGTGAGGGTCAGATGGGGCGGGGTGGGGGTGTGGGTAAAGATGGGGTTGAGGGGAGAGGGGTGGTTGTCTGTCCTGGGCTTAGTGTCGGGATCCCCCACTAGCACGCTTCGTCACCTCACAAATGTGCGCTGATCAACAGTCGCGGGTCACACACGGTCTGCTCACAGGTCAGGTCATTTTGGGGATGCGATTTGTCTGTGTGTGTGTGTGAATGTGGGTGTGTGTGCGTGTGTGTTTGTGTGTGCATGTTTGTTTGTGTGTGTGTGTTTTACTGTAAGTGTATATGTGTGTGTTATGATGAGCACCATTTACTGTGTCAACGTTGACTCATTACAATATAAAGTATATATGATAAAAGCATATAAAAGTATTTTAATAATGACGGCCATCAGAAGCCCTGTGCTCTCTGTGATGACATCACTCTCTGTTTGAGAGTCGCTTCGGGGCCTTGGACTTCTCTCTAGACAGAGCTCACATAAAACCACGATGTAGGGGCCTCTCGCCAAGTCCACCATCTGCTGGATCTCTCTCTCTCTCTCTCTCTCTCTCTCTCTCTCTCTCTCTCTCTCTCTCTCTCTCTCTCTCTCTCTCTCTCTCTCCCCCTCTCTCTCTGACACTCGCTATCTCCCTCCATCTCTCTCTCTCTCTCTCTTTCTTTCTTTTTGTCTCTCCCTATTTTGTCTGTAGCTCCTGTCCCTAACCCTTTTTTCATTCCTGATGGCCAACATGAATTAAAATGGCGCGACATTGCGACCATGTTTATAAAACACGGGCTTCGCCACCGAGAATGAAGAGCTTTCATTTTTATTTCATTACTCTTGAGCGTTTGTGTTAGCAGTGATCTTCAGGGACGGAGTAGTTTTTAGTCAGCGACCATTTCTTTTTTATTAGTAGAATGATATAAAACATGACAAAAATGGTGTCTCTGTGAAGCAGGGATGTTAGACGGGGGTCTTCCCTCTCCGGGACTGGTATGTAGGGCAAGCGGGGGGGGGGGGGGGGGGGGGGGGGGGGGGGGGGGGGGGGAGGGAGGGGAGGGAGGGGAGGGAGGAGGGACAGAAGGGAGAGGAGGGGTGGGGGCTCTGGTGTTGGGGTAGCTAGGGGGCGCTCTAGCACGCAGACACGTGCACACATGTGCACACACGTGCGCCAGCGGCGATCATTTGCTTCAAATGGCAGCTGCACACGCAAACACAGACACATTACAGACACGCACACACACATAACGACACACACACGCACACAAACACAAACATTCTCTCTCCCCCATCCCCTGTCTGCTTCATGTTTTTTTTCCATCTCTGCTCACAGATACATGAGATAAGATGAGATCAGATCAGAAATAAGGGGAGCTGGACCCTCCTGTGACGGCTGTGCCTGAGGCCCTGGCACATGGGATGGCAGAGACAAACGCTAATGTCTCTCAGAGAGCTAGCACGTGCATCTCACAGGAAGCAGAGGGAGAGAGAGAGAGAGAGAGGGATAGAGAGAGAGAGAGACAGAGAGAGAGATTGGCATCTGTCCGTCTGCTTACAATTTACTGCGGATGTTGTGTTTCTCTCCCTATGTTCTTCCTTGCCTTATGGACGCTCGCAAACTCCACTTGCCAGGAATTAATTAGTGTCTTTGGGACAATGTTATTGGTTGCACAAATACTTGGAATGGAAAGGCAGCGCAAAACACAAAATGCAAATCTGTATCGAATCTGCCAATTTACTTCAGATTAAAACCGAATAATTCACAACAGAAGGAAATTTTAACGCTAACTGATAACGATCCAATAAACTTGAGAATTCCCATTGCAAATAGATCAGTACTATTTATTTTCTGTTTCTTTGGTTGCAGTATTGCAGCCAAATTCTGGAGTGTCTTGCAAACACATCTGATGCTTAACAGTTTAATTGTATTAATACTTGCTAATTTACCATCAGTGGTCAGTTATACGTCAATGAAGAGCATATTAATCTCACAGCATATGGGTTAGCAATTAATTCAAATGTGTTAGCATCTGGAAGTGCATTTGCATTCATGCATTTATGCACACGTTAATAATGTAGAATGTAGTATCTGTGAGTGTGTCAGCGTTTTCTGTTTGTGTGTGTGTGGGGATGGGTGGTTGTGTGTGTGCATTTCTTTATTTGTTTGTTAGTGTGCATGTGCGCGTAAAGAAATCCTAACCGACTTTCGCTTTTCATGCGCACCACCTGATCTCTGCCTAAATTGACAGCTGTAATGTTTTTTCATCCATAACCTTGAAAACATCATCTCTCTTTTCTTTCCTTACTGGGGGATGTGGGTTCGGACCCACTGTGTGTCCGACTCTGAGGCAGAGATTAGCTTGCAGAGTTCTGACCCAGAACTGATCATAACAGAGGGCTGGAGGGGTGGAGGGATAGATGGGTGGAGGAAGGAGGGAAGGAAGGCAGAGTTGGAGGATGGAAGTGGCGATCAACCAGAGAGTGAGTTAACTCTCAGGTCTCTGTGACCTGAAAGGAAGGAATACTGAACGGAAAGGCCATTGATGTGTGTGTGTGTGTGTGTGTGTGTTTCCAAGTTCCTGTATGGGTCGTGGTTTGACAGTCATGCCATCATCAACCTCCCCCCACACACAAACAAATAAACACATGGTTAGCTTAGTGTGTGTGCAGGCTGAACTTTTGTTCTGACCATAGAGGAATGCTAACTCACAGACCAAGTGCCTGTCATGGCTTCTGCATGTCAAAACTATTGCTATATATGATGTTATATCTGATGTAATATCTGATGTCATATCTGATGTCATATCTGATTTCGTTTTTAAAAACATAGCTGTGAGTGTGTGTGTGTGTGTGTGTGTGTGTTTGTGTCTATGTGTGTGTGCGCATGTGGGTTTTTATGTCCTCCTACAAACACAAAATACACGCGCACACACACATACACACAAAGACATTGCCTGTCACGGTCGCTTCACACTAGCTTGGTAATTAAACTCCCACTGATTTATTGAGTGACACCAACACATCCCAACCCAGCTTTTTTTCTATGACATCCATACCTCCTCGGGCAACAGTCGGCCATCTTCTCTTCCGTGTATTTTTAAGGATGCCTTTGTGTCTGCTTACCAAGAAGGACAATGAAAGAGTTATTTGAAGAACATAGATGCTCGGTTGTCGTAAAGGTGTGTGTGTCACACATATGAAGATAATTATGATAAAGGATGTACAGGAAGTGTGTGTCGTATGCTTAAGGTGCACTAACATACAGACACACACAGACACACACATACTGCTCACATACAGTGCAGTGTAAGTAGCTGTGCTTGACTCCTCCGTGCCAGGCATTCCTGCAGTCACAAGATTGAAGCGCTTGTCTCCCTGTTATGAAAGAAGCTAATCACGGGCTCTCTCTCTCTCTCTCTCTCTCTCTCTCTCTCTCTCTCTCTCTCTCTCTCTCTCTCTCTCTCCTGTCATGTGTGCTGGTCCCTGACATCAAACACACACACGTGCCGCCACATCAACCACCGCGGTTCTCTCTGCGCTTCGCGCTGATTGGCTCCACCCTGGTTGTCGCGTGCCGGGGAAAATCTGACCCGGGACCTCGTAACTGGGCTGCTCAGGGACATGCGTGGTCAGGTGGTGGTGGTGGTGATGGGGGGGGGGGGGGGGGGGGGGGGGGCATTTTAAGGGAAGGAGGTCAGCAGGTTGGCAAGTTCCACGCAGAGTAGACACAGAGCTTGTGGGTTGCAGAGAAATCGATTTGCACGCTTTCTCTCGTTGCATGTCATGCAAGAGGGAGAGAGAGAGGGAGGGGGGAGGAGAGGATGTATGTGGAGGCGGGCTACATCCCCAAAACCGCAGGAGAGACGCGTTGCTTTTCAACGGCCGCTATCGCATACCCTTTTCCCAGTCAGCCAGCATCAGCGTGAATGAGGGGTGATGAGATGGACTGACTGACTGGTACCCGATCCCTCTAAGGAGGGAGGGGGTGCTTAGATCCTTGGCAGTTGTCAATCAAGCAGTGGCCAGAGAGCAAACCAAACCGAGTTCCCCCCCCGGTGAGCGATCGATATCACCAGGGCGTCAAACCCAATCCGCCTGGGAAGAATAAACACGGCGTGTTAGATTGCTCAGCTGGGGATCAGAGATTTACATCGCCGAGTGCAATGAAAAAAAACATGCACACAAACACACGCGCACACAAACACACACACAAACAAACACACACACAAACAATATAACAAAGAAAGAGACGACAAAAGCCGATGTGTCAGTCCCGACTGGCAAAACCACTGCTGAGTCTTTTATCCAAAGTCAAACGTTATCTCACCGGCAAATTAATGAAAGAGCAACAGCTTGTAGAGTCTTGTATAAAACACACACACACACACACACACACATACACACACACACACACACACACACAATAAAGAAAGTTGTGGCCGCTGTGTGTGTGTGTGTGTGTGTCGGGTGCCATCACGGAGAGAGTTCTCCAGACTGCGGGACCAAGGGTGTGTCATGACGGGGCTCCGTTGACAGCTCGACACATGGAGGTCTTCAGACCCCCTGCTACCTACCCTCCACCCCCCCCCCCCCCCCCACACACACACACACACACACACACCGACAGAGCGAGGGCGAGGGAGAGTGAGAGAGAGTGAGCGAGAGAACCGCATACTAAATGCCTACCTCAGGTGGTACAGATGGAGAAGTCAAAGACAGAGGATCCTGTACAAGGCATTTTGGAAGAGGCATTAATATTTCATCAAAACGGCGTTTACACACACAAACAAACAAGAAAAAGGATGTGCCGCGGCCTAATCCATCACTCACAAGCCGTCACGTGCGCAAACATATGCTCCCTCTCACGCGCGCAATGGGCACGCGCACTCATAGACACACGCTCTATCTATCTTCCTCTCTCTGGCACACACACAGGCACGCACTTGCGCATATGCACACACGTGCGTTCCCTATCTCTGATCCCTCCCTCATTTCGTCTTTATCCTCCTCCTCTTCCGACCCAAACACAACCAGCAGTAGCAGCTAAAGGGCCGCCATATATCCCTCTACGTTATTGGCTCAGCAGGGGATAAAAAGTAGAGAAAAAAATTATAATAGAAAAATAAAGAACAAAACCCGCCACGGAACCAGTGCTCCATCTACTCCTATGCTTTTATCTTCAACGTCTCCCTGTTTCCCCCTGCAGCTCGCGGTGGATGTTGGCCCCGCGTGATGTGAACCATCACCGGTATTTATGAGAGCTGTCGGGACCGGGCGACATCCAGAGAGGAAGGGGGGGGGGGGGGGGGGGGGGGGGGGGGCGTTATGGGCCTGTTTGAGGAACGCAAGAGAGAGAGCGAAAGAGAAAGAAAGAGAGGGAGCTGTTAGGATGTAATTTGTGTTTGTCCATCCTACTTCACTCCTTGTTTATTCCTACTTAGGGCTGCAGAAGGCTGGAGCCTGGAGTGGAGAGAGGGCCGCTGCTGTTGTTGCTGTTTGGAGGGTTTTTCTTGGTGGTAACTGAAGCTTTTTTGGTGGAGTCACTCTGCTGTTAAAAAAAAGTTGGTCTTATGAGGAGATAGCCTGCCTGTTGTAGGCATGGAGATCAGCTCAGTCAAAGAGAGACAGGTCCGTCATAACCTCACCTAAACACACTCACACAGGTACCTTTACCAGTGTATAATGACACACACACACACACACACACACATACACACACACACACACACACAAAGAGCTCACAGGAATTAACCACACATTGACAAAGGAATACAAACACATAGACACACAGAACACGCACGTTGGTACACACTCTCTCTCACACACACACACACACACACACACACACACACAAACACACACATGCTTACCTTTGCACACAGAAATCAGAAGCACACATGGTACGGTGAGAGACGGCAGCAGCTTGCTGGCTGTTGCCGAGAGCAGCCATTAAATAAACATGTCAAGTTGTGCGCCTTTTAATGATGATCAGCCCCGCCGTCGGTTTTCCTGTGAAGTGCCAGCCAAGAAGGATCGACACGGCAACTCCCAAGACCTCTCCCTCTCTCTCTCTCTCTTCCTCTCTCTCTAACATCCCACCTCTCTCTCTCTCTCTTACATCCCAACCTCTCTCACGCTCTCTCGCACTCTCTCTCTGTCTCTCTTACATTCTACCTCTCTCTCTCGCTCTCTAACATTCTACCTCTCTCTCTCTTACATCCCACCTTCCTCTCTCTCTCTCTCTCGCTCTCTCTCTCTCTCTCATCACACAACACTCCTGACTTCTGTGCAGGCTGACGGAGACGGAGACGCTGAGACAAAGAACCAACAGAGACCCTCCTATTTGGAGCCTGCGTGTGTCTTATGAGCTTATCAATGTTTGCTTTTTTTTTCATGTTTTACTTTTTGGGAAAAGAAAGAAAGAAACAAAGAGACAAAATGTCAGTCAAACGGTGTTTTTTGTGACTTTTGTGAATCCTCTTCCTCCCCCTGGTGATTGCGCTAGCTAGTTAGCTCTGAGCGTCGCGTGTTGACATAAGAGTGAATAACAGGACGCTAGTAAATGCTCTGTTTGTGTGTTTACGGTGCCACACAAGCCTCCCCCTTCCCCCTCTCCCCCCCCCAGGTGAGCCGCTCTCCCACTCTCCCCTCTCCCCCTCTCTCCCTCTCTCTCCCCCATTGCTCTCTCTCTCGCTCTCTCTCCCCCCCCCTCCACTTCCGTCTCAGCTTTGAAGCGCAGGCTCAGCATCGGATTAAAGTTTGTTTGTTTTACGTTTAGCGAGCGAGAGCTGCCATTTCTATTTTTCCTCCTCTTCTCCCACTTGCTTATGATCACTCGCCCACGAGCACGCCCACACACACACACACACACACACACGCACACACACAGAGACAGCCCTCAGATCAGAAGTAGTGTGGAGTGCTGAGGCTGCATATGTAAATGTTGTGAGATTGTCAAGTGTCTGGGTGTGCATACATCAGGGTAATCAAGCCCGTGCTGATGGGGAGAGCGCTCGCTTCAGGAGCAGAGCTGCAGCTCTGGCAGTCACACAGCCGTCACTGAACTGCTGCCAATGATGGGCTGGAGAGGTGCTGGAGTAAGAGGGGTGAAAGCATGTGTTTGTTTGTGTGTGTGTGTGTGTGTGTGTGTGTGTGTGTGTGTGTGTGTGAGTGTGTGTGTGTTTGATTGCCTGCAAGCACATCTATCCCTGTTATTTACCAGAATATGCACCATGGTATTTGTGCATTGCGTGCATTCGCAAAGCATGCACGTATGTGTGTGTGTGTGCTTGTGTGTGTGTGTTTGTGCGCGTGTGTGTGTCTGCGCGTGTTTATTTGGATTCTGACATACCTACCTCCAAGTTGCTATCTATTTCAAATATTACTTGTGTTTCCCTCTGTATGCATGTGCGTGTGTGTGCGTGTATGTGTTTGTATGTGTATGTGTGTGTGTGTGTGTGTGTTTGTGGGTGTTTATTTGCATGTGGACTTACAGATCTGCATGTTGTTATCCACTTCAAATGCTTGTGTATGCCTGTGTGTGTATGTGTGTGTGTGTCTACATGTGCCCCAGTCGGTGTGTTTGTGTGTGTGTGTGTGTATGTGTGTGTGTGTGTGTGTGTGTGCGTCTGTATGTATGGTAATGTGACACCTCCTCCTCGGTGATAGAAAATGAGCTGATTGAGGGTGTGAAGGTGAACCTCGTCATACCTTGCCAGCTCTTACAGTGCATCCAGTGGTATGGTACTGCATAGTATATATATATATATATATATATACATGTTATGTTCCTATGTATTTGTGGGTCGTAACAATATATATATATATATATATATATATATATATATACTGCATATATGCATACAGCCACTTCCCTCACTGCTCACGGCTTGGGTACCTCTGACCCGATCCATACCAAAACCTTTTTGTGTCTTGTGCGTTAGTTTTATTTCATTTCTTTTGTGTTTTTTGTATGTATATAAGCCAATTGGAATAGGACAGCAATGTAATAAAGTAAATCGAAATGTTTTGGACATTTCTGGTATTGGTTTTATATAATAACAAAAGATTGAAGTATGAGTATAAGGGGCGAGGATAATATATAAGTGTTATTGCTAAATGTAGATATATGCTTATTATGATATTTGATTGAAGCGTCGCTCTTCTCAGTTCTCACTGAATTTCTCTCAGACTGAAGGTGGTGCAGAGTGGGGTTCGGGATGGAGGGATGGTTGGAGGAGTGGCATCCTCTCAGCCTCTCACAAAACATCTGATCAGCCCAACACACCAGCCTCGCTTCATCTCTGCCTGATAAAAAAACCTGGAAAGTTGACACGAAGCGTGCGGCACGTACAAAATGTCCTCCGTCAACGACACACATTTATCTATCTCTACAATCTTCTCGTTCCCCTTGTCTCACCCTTTTGTTTCTCTCTCTCCCTCTCTCTCACAATACCCCTCCTACGGTCTTTTGTGATATTATTGCTATTTCTTCCACTTCCTCCTCCTCCTGCTTCCTCCTCCTCCTCCTCCTCGTCTTTACGCACGCGGCCAGGACAGACGTGAGATCAGGATTACAGTGCCTGCTGACACGGTGTCGTGTTAATCGTCAGAAAGTCGCGCTCCGTCACCGCCCAGAAGCTGTCGGCCCCTAATAACGAGGCCCCCCAAAAAAAGCACACAAAACAGTGTGAAGGAAACGCACAATACAGTGCAAAACCTGCAATCTTGTCAACGTATTCCAAACGGATGGAGGGGCCTACGCTGCTCTCTCCTCCCCTCTCCTCCTCCCCTACCTCTTATTTCTTTCTCTCTCCGTCTCGCTAGCTTTTCTTCTTCCGTGATGATTGTTTGCATGCACCCCTCACTTTTGCAGCCGCCATGACCTGCAATTAATCTGTCTAATTGGTATGGAGCCGTGCCCCCCACCCCACCTCACCCACCCACGTACTGCCCTCCTTCCTCATCATACTCATCCCACCTGCCCTCCGTCACCCTCGCCCTAGACCCCCATCATCACCACCACCACCACCACCACCCACCCCATTATACCCACCCCTACGCTACCTCACCCCGTTGGCACCGTAGTCCTTCCTAACAGCACTCTCCACCCCCCCCCCCCCACACCTCTCTATTACTCCCCAGCTCTCCCACCCCCAGCCCTCCCTCCCTCCCACAAAGCCTGTACCTCCGTAAAGGCCTACGCTCACAATGTTCTATCTATCTATTTATCACATACACTCACACACACACACATTCACACACACACACACACACACACACACACACACACACACACACACACGCATGCATGCACACACAGGGACATATGTATTTATCAATTTATATATATTTACATCTATGTACACATACACAAACATGTGCACACACATGAACATATTTATCTTTCTATTTATCAATACACACACACCCACAACCCCCCCCCCCCCCCACACACACACACACACACGAATGGTGTGCGTGTGATGTCATCCCGCCACAGGGAAAGTGTGTGCAGGGAAGCAGATGTAAAGAAGTGAGGTGGGGAGCGGGGGGGGGCTTCCAAACAGGGGGCTGACGAGAAGTGACAGCTCAGTATATCTCTCACTGGCACTGACAGCTGACAGATGGATAGCACTCATACACCGCGGGAGAAAAGAGAGAGAGGAGTGGGGGAGGCGCTTGTGGTGGTAGTGTTGGGGGGAGGGGCGGGGGGGGGTGGGGGTGGGGGGGGGGGGGGCGGGGGGTGGGGGGAGGGCGGGAGGTAGAGAAAAGCCCCCCAGGGCGAGTCGGTAGTGCTGCTCTCTGTTCACGAGGCCAGCGTTTTTGATTGAGTGATAGTGAGAATATTAAACCCCTTACACCACCCAACACTGTGCCAACCTTACCTCCCCCCCCCCCCCACTTATCTCTATTACACCCTCTATCATGTCCGCCCCCCTCCCTTATTCCATCCCTCCCTGGCTCTTAATTCTATTTTTATGGTCGTCCAATCACCAAGCACCCAAGTCCCCCCCCCACCCCCTTTCACTGTCCTCCATTTAGGATATCCTCTTTTTTTAATCGCTCCATGGCCGGCTTCGCCACCTTTGCGAGCTACCTTTTGTGGTTTCGTTTATTACCCTGCCTCTCTCTATCTGTTCACTCACTCTCTCTCTCCCTCTCTCTCTCTCTCCGTCCCTCTTGCTCACTGATCGGCTATGTGGCTCTACCTGCCGTGTTTGGTTTGCAAGGCTGTCCCTCCACTGGATGTGTGAGAGGGATGGGGGCGGGGGCTGAGAGGCCCCTGTCAAATAAAACCAACAGCGGTCTCTAAAAGCTACCCACCGCACCCAACACACACATACACACTCACACACAGATGCACACACATACACACACACACACAACCGCACGTGCACACACACACACACGCAGATACACCTGCACACAACCCGCTCACTCCGTTTCCCCACAAAGTGTGTCTATGTAATACTGCACCCACCTTTCTTCATCCCATTACTATCATTTATTTACTTTGACAGTTTGTTTGTATGTATTTCATTCAGTGTTTACATACGCTCTCGTATCTTGGGAAGTAGTATGTGAGCTTTGTCATGAGATTCACTGGACATGATCCCATGTCCAGGTATCAGTGTGGTGATGAGCTCACACCCAGTACCAGGTGAGGTGTGATGGATTCAGCGAGATAGGAGCGCCCTCAGGGTCCGACTAAATAGAATGTCCCTTTTATTACAGAACAAAATTTCGACCAGCGGGCGGATTGTTGAACCCAGTGACACAACAAACACCTGAGTTAAGAAGACAAAACTTTCAAGACACACCAGGACTATGACAAGGGGAAAGACATCAGAACAATACACAGAAATACACAGAAAACAGCTGAACACAATGATGTGATTAGGACAGGAACGACAGAAACAAGGGGCTGATGGAGGAGACTAATACGTTTCTGTTGGCTCTTGTGCACTGCATGGTTGTGACCCAGTCATGTGTATTTTGTGTGGGGAGATATTACCCTTCTATCTGGTGACA